>VMBQ01001206.1:82061-166024 GCA_007657795.1 Dreissena rostriformis
TGTCCTCACTGATAGGTCTGTCCTCAGTGGTTGGTCTGTCCTCACTGATAGGTCTGTCCTCAGTGGTTGGTCTGTCCTCAGTGATAGGTCTGTCCTCAGTGGTTGGTCTGTCCTCACTGATAGGTCTGTCCTCAGTGGTTGGTCTGTCCGCAGTGGTTGGTCTGTCCTCAGTGGTTGGTCTGTCCTCAGTGGTTGGTCTGTCCTCACTGATAGGTCTGTCCTAAGTGGTTAGTCTGCCCTCAGTGGTTGGTCTGTCCTCAGTTTTAGGTACATCAAGCATCTCTCCACTTTTGTTTGTGAAATTATAAGTTTTATCCTTTATTTAAGACAAGAAATAAATAACTAAGTAGGATGGACATGTGCTATTGAGCATGTTTGTGAAATTTAAAAGTTGTACAATGTTTACATAATGTTTTTCCCAGTCGACTGCAAATTTCAGTCCTCAGTCTATACCGTTAACACACACACACACACACATGTTTTGTTGCACAAACCAGGTGGTCTCAATGAGCACACCTATTGAAGTATTTAAGCCGGTATCCATAAAATAAAACTTAATAACCGGTACTTACATGAAAAAAACATGTTATAAAACATGTAATCATATCTCACCTTTATGGGGAAGACATATCATATTAGACATACACGTAATAGACATATTGGTATTTCTTTGGTCGGTCCGTCCTTGGGTCCGTCTTCACAGTTGGGTCTCACTTGAATTCCTTTCAATGACTTGAGACATATTCATTGAAACGCTTTCATATTTCAATTGGTGATTGGTCTTCACGAATACAAAAACCCTATTTATTATGGTTGTAATCGGTCAAAGGTAATGTTCACAGGGGGTCGCACTTGTGTGACTTGTTACACGTGGCAGACAGACTTACATAGTTATAGGTATCTATACTTAAATAAATGGCAATACTCGTTTACATATTTTTATAAAACTAAAACGAAACTTATATTTGATCATTATTTTTTAATGAACGAATGGCTTCCTAAGTTCATGAGCAATTTGCCCGTCTCTTGAAGATAATTTAACCCTTTGAGCGCTGGAACCGGATTTTGAAGGCCTTTGCAAACAGTTTGGATCCAGATGAGACGCCATAGAACGTGGCGTCTCTTCAGGATCCAAACTGTTTGCTATTCGGATAGTGGTCTTAGAAAAAAAATCGAAAAAAATGCTAATTTTAGAAATTCAGCAGACGACATTTTAGCAGACGACAAATTTCCCAGCATTCAAAGGGTTAAGACAATTGTTGACCACAATCTGACAATGTATTGTGAGCAACATCCACAGGTTTATAGTCAAAGGGGAGACGTAATATTCTTTCAATCCGATAACAAACATAAAATGAAGCGTATTTTTTAAATGCCTTATATGAGAGGATACATTTCAAAGTTCACGAACCACCACTAATTGTAACACGAGTAAAAGTCAATAAAAGATGAGCACCAGTATCACGTCAGTCCACCAGGAGAGTGATTTAAAAAAATTAACATCTAAATAAAATGTGAATCTATTGTTGCTATTTTGTTATTGCATATTTGCCAATAACGACAGTATATGTACCATTGAGTTAAAGTGCATTTGAGCTACAGTAATAAAGCTTGAAACTCACACGGACATCTAAAAACAGTAACTTGAGCGAAAATCCGACATTCTAAAACAGGGTGAACTAACTAAATGCTCATCGAACAATATGTAATTAAGCTCCATCAATCTAGTGTTAGTTTTGAAAAATTGAACTTGTTGCTTAAACCTCTCAATTTTATATGAAATCTCTGATTTGATAGCATGACTCTCACAGTTTTCCTAAGCTAACGGATGCTGATTTAATTAAGCTCATATACATGTGATCATAAAACGCAACAATCAAATAAAGTCAGTTTCATTCTAAAGACCAATCGTTTAGTAAGTTAACAAGTAGCTTTAACTAATTATGTTACTATAGGATACAAATAGCTTTTTTACACATTAAAGGAATCTGTTCACGGATTGGAAAAGGACAACAAAGTGGGCATTTAAAAATATTGTAATTAGTTTCTTTTATCAATAATTACTGATGTAAATGAGGCTTAACACAAGAATATTTTTTAATGTATTTTCTATGTTTGTCAAAATCTTGGCAACAAAAGAATTGAAGCTTTATTGTAAGCTGTATTGCTGAAAAATGTTATTGTTGTATATTATGATTTTTACTATTAATGCAATCTAAATATGTTTCATTCAGTCTAAAATACCCTTTAGTATTATAGTTTGGATTGGTTATCAATTGTATCGTTTGTCATTGACTTATCGTATACAGATAACTTTCGATTCGTTGAATATGCATTTGTTTTCATCTCTGCTTGCGTTATAGTATTGTGTTATTTTTTCATATGGTATATGCATTTGTGTTCAATCTTGAGTAAAAGGTGTTGGAAAAAAGGGGGTCGTGCCAATTTTGGATAAACTAATCTTTTATTATGGTTAATTGTAATAGAAAATTAATATAAATATATATTTATTTTTTAAATTATTGAAAAACATTCCATGTCCTAGTTCTTCTTATTGTTGTTTAACAAAAGCACACCACCGAGTTTTCTTCTTATCATTATTATTCCTCATACACCAATGTACATATTACATTGTTCGTTATATACAGTGTGCATCAGAGATTCAGGGTTTTGCTTAATTTTTACCCAAATATTTAAGGGCATGTTGTTTGTATACTATAGAGTAAGGAAATCTGCCTAGTTCACCTAGAACAGCGGCATAAGAAGTCTGTTAGCGTACACCTAGAACATTTTTACAAAAAATAAAAATGAAGTTTATCTACTTCATAAATGTTGTAAATTCCCCATATTTCAGATGCTTTTAAAATAATTGGAACAACTTGGTCGTCAAATAGAGAAAATTGTGTTTTAGAACTTAGCTGCACTTTACTAAAAATCGATAATAAATAAGTGTTAGCTTTTAAGGCTTGTTCATTATTTGCCTGTATTGCTCTTTTCGTATTACCACTAAGGTGTAGTTTCAGGCCCAGGTGGCCAAGTTCATCATTACTTTCAATAGGCTGTTGGTTAATAGTCCACCTTGACGAAAAATTCTTTTCCTTTTTTTTCAAATATGTAAATTCTAATTTTGTTTATATTTATTTTTATTCCACATTTACATGAGTATTGATAGATAGAATTGAAGCGTTTCATGTATTGATACGTTTTCATCGCATTGAACGATTTGTAATGAGGTGTGTTAGATAAACGTTTAAAACAATCTATTTAATCATCAATATTAACGTAATTAGTACCAAACGTTTTAGAAAGTTTATATTTGTTTATGTATTTCCAAAATTTCTTTGGGTTTTATTTACCTAAAGTTTAAGAGGTTTTACTTTCTTCATTATAAAATTCATTTTTAGCACTTAGTTTTGTTTTACAATATTTCGATATGGCTTGTAAAAAAATGTTCGCAATTGATGGATTTTTGTACATGCGTTTACAGTCGTAGAACGCTTGTTTGTGCCTTTTGCAGCGTTGGTCGAACAACAAAGATTTGCGTATATTTCGTGTTTTTGTACAGTCTAAATTTAGAGTGCGTCCATGTACCTGAATGGAGACACCATATATAAGTTCACATAACTGATTAATCAATGTGTTAAAATGTTCCTTTTCCAGTTATATATAATAAGTAATATTTTGTTGTAATATCCGTTTTATTAATATGCAGGAAATTTTAACCTGCGTGTTTACTATCCTCCCAAGATAACATTAATCATTTCTACCATATTAGAAGTATACAGTTCGCAATACCCATATATGAAAATTTAGTTAATTGGGCAGTGGTCTTAAAATTCAGTTATGTCATTCACTTTAAAACTAGAGATATATGGCAACAGATTAAAATTAACTATTACATAATATAGAAAACTTGCTTCCGAAGAACTTTGAGCACAATTGAAATATGTAAAAGTGACATGTAAAATCTACCATTCACAATTAATGGCCAATTTTCTTGACAAAGTGACAACAACTTACTAACAAATTGATTGACAATTGAGATAAATGAATCAGGGGCTCGAAATTCGAAACAAGATGGAGCCAACGTTGTATTTTTTTATCATTTCACGAGATCCAATATTGCACGTTCTCATTTTATTTCTAGTAAAATGTCCTATTTTTATATTAATAATTTTGTATTACGTTCATTTACAATTGGTGCGTTCAAGCCTTAAACGTATCCAACAATTCAACCATTGAATAAATGTGGTAAACCATTGATAACCAGTCGCTTAAAAGCTTTAAGTAAATATCTCTATATATGACTGCACTTCATGTTGAATGTTTACTTACCTACGGAGATAGTACGAAGGTCTTCGGCCCTCACGGCGTAAATTACCGAGCGATTATCTAATTAAAGCCGTACCAGGAGGTTCATACGGAGAGCTTTGGACCGTGGCGCCGTTTCACACTTGTATAGTTATCGCAAAACTTTTAAGTCGATCATTTGATGACATATGAGTACGCGAGTAGGCACAACTATGGCGAAATTTAAACTCTTTACTACAATTTCTGTGACAGTTTTGTTGTGTTTTTCGCCTTTCCTTTGCGGAGTCACTTCCGCGGAGTCGAGTTTGGAAATTATTAAGCACGAGGATGCAGAAGAGGGCGTTGACAAAAGACCGGGTTTGTACATGTGTATAGTTTGATACATGTCGTATATCTTTTTATATAATATTATTTTTATTATAATATTTCAGTCTCATTAGCAATTAAAATGTATATTATTGATATAGTAAGCGTTTGGCTTCTTAAACTTCAATATGATCAACCACAAATAAATATATTATATTATATAAATGTTATGTAAACGTTTATATGGTAATAGGCAAATCGCTTATATAACAACGATTTTGAATATAACAGTGAGTTCCTCATGGCATTATTAGTAGTTCGTGTTTACTGTTCAACGTGCATTGCATGCTTTTTGTTTAAATCGTATTATGCATGCACACAAGTCACAGTGTGAACTTTATCTAAATATAATGTTCGAATATTCATTTATATCGTATCTGGAACCCCGTAAAGCGATATGAAGACCAACGTTTTGCGCCCTTCAAAAGCGTTTTTTTAGCCAATATAAATATTAAAAAATAAGTGTTTGCACTGTATGCAGTTTTATTTGCGCCGATAATCCATTTGATTAAGTCTTATAGCACGTTTTTACTTGATTCGGTGACTGGATGTTTCACATCGAAACATTTTCATTACGGTTGCAACTATTTAATCATCAATATTTGTATTAAATCTAGCTCAACATGTTATATTTTTACCATTTAGGTTAATAAAGACACGCGTTGAGTAATATTTGATATCAATGCATAAAAACACACGTTGAGTTACATTTAATATCAATGCATGCAAAGAGCACACAATAAACTGGTCGAATGTAAGAACTAGAAAGAAGTGCGTCACGTCGTGGTCTTTAACTGTTTAACAGTCAAATATGTTGTATATAATCAAGGAAAAAAGTGTTAGGTAATTGAACTAATGTATCACAGTAAGAAACGCAGCTTCAAAACTGAAAAGATCTATCGGTGTTAATAGTTTATGCCATTCTCAAGAAAAACCTGTTCTTTTCGTAATGTTTGTCTTCTTGATGCAAATCTTCATGTGTAAAACAATACCAGCAACAACAAAATAAAAACAGTCTAACTAATGTATCAACAGCGTGGACATTAAGGTTAATCGTCAATAATATGCATTACCTATAAATGATGATTACACATGTACTAAATAGAAATCTTCTTGATGTCTTATTTTGAAGTTAAACATTATCTAGAAATCTGCAATCCTATTGGATGTGGTACAGATTATGATGATATTTTATCTTAAAATTGATAGAAATTGTACTCAATTGTTCAAATTTCTTAATAGTTTTAAACATATATCATTGTCCATGTATATCAAAATTATTATGATCATTAATAAATTTGTACTCGGTTTACTAACGCTAGAAAGTAGTGACAAATAAATATAGGTATTATCATTATGTACAAAACATTTCGCTACTAATATGCATCGATTATATATAATTGATTGTGTAATACCGTATGTCACCGAATCAGTTTGGCCAGAAAAAATCGAGTTGATAAGTACATATAGACATATCATTCATAAAACATCTTATTGTTATATACTTGTTTGACATAATATATTCAGTTTACTAAGGTTATGGTTATATTATTATACATTTTTTTATAATAAATTTGTCATAGTTTACATAAATTTATTATTTTCTAGCTTTGTCAGATGCAACTTTCTAATAATTTTCATTTATGGCATCTTAAGGTTGACTTTTATATTACCAGACTTTTCATGTGAAACATGGTTTGGGCCGCATCGCCAACGGCACATAGACACAACGTGCAAACGTTGGTGTGTATCATGATTATGAATGTTGCACATGGTATATCAACCTAGTGCTTTCTTTGTATTTCTACAATAGTTGAATATACAGTTGGTTCGCTGACGGCAATGTTGTAAGCAATGTTGTTAGATTAAACAGGATTGTTTCCTTTTAGTTGTTCATGTTTCACATACATTATTGTATTTTATTCGGATATACGTAGTCGAGGAGAATTGTATGTCGTCTTTCATTTTCATATTTTCTTTGTCTTTGTGAGATCATGATTTGTTATTCCGAGTGATTGCAAATAGATCGATGCTTTGTATTCTTATCACCGCAAGCGCAACTAGCGTGTTGGTTTTTATTGCTACCACTTTAAAAGCAAAAAGATCGGCGACTTTTATTTCTGTCACTTGAATATCGCTGAGTGTAATTCTTACAGCTGCCAGTGAAGGGAAATAACACTTTTTTCCGTTTTTTAACTTAAACGCAAAGGGATACGTGATTTTTATTCCTATAACAGCAAGTCCAAATAGATCCATGAATGGTATTCCTATCACGGAAAGCACACATAGTTCAGTGATTTTAAATTGTATTACTATCGCTGCAAGTAGAAGCATATTGTAGACTCTTAGTAGTACACCCATACTGATGAATTAAATACCTTTGATTGTACGTACACACATCAGTATGACTTGTATTCCTCTCTGTGCAAGTACAAATAGATTGGTGAAATTAGTTCCTATCACTGCGATATAGACTTTTAATCCGAATGTTTCAAAATGTGCATCCAGTGTATACTTTATTGCATTCTTAAACAGTGTTTGTTGAAAAAAAATGAAAATTCAGCAACGCGTTTATTACGTCATATAAAATAGCGTTTTGTTTTATGGAATACTTTTTATTAAGAGTATTTACAATACCATTTCTTAACTTTTAATAGCCAGTTATGTTTAAATTCTAAAGTTAAGCTCAGATGTGCTCAAAATTAGATATATATTTTCAGAGCGGTACTTTTTTCATTGTATATATAAGTAGAATCCCTTTTTCGCGAACATGCTGTAAAAACACGTCAAAACATCTACTTGTCGCTAAACTATAATTATCATTATTACGAGTGCATTATATTTGCTATGTGGGAACCATAAAGTCTTCTCGTTGAGTCTTCCAACTACGCATGAACACCTTTTTTCGCGATAATCTGTCAAAACATTGTGTGTTAAGAAAACATCTTGAATTTTAATTGCGGACGTAACTCCTCTCAACGCGGGTGGCATGTATTGTGTCCATCTCAAGTTAAACATTTAATTTTATCCTTTTGTATTTCGGTATTATACAAGCTTTCAAATATGCGACTTGGTAGCAGCAGCGACAATGTCGAGTTGTCATTACAAATTAAAAACGTCTTACATTTAGTGCAAAGTCGAGATCGTGTCAATCAAATTAATTTGTTCCGTTCTCACTCATCTTTTAAAGAGAATATAGAAGATAGGTTTAAAAAAATATTGCATCTTTGAACATAACACATTTTTTTATTATGTTATATTTTTCATGTCTTATTGTTTTCATTGTATATGGCATTATTTAACTTACATTTTTACCATTGCAAAATTATCGATTGAAAAGCATCAGCAATCGATTTAATTGTTTAAGGAATTATACATTTTTACATATATATTAAAGTCATATGTTCGGTGTAATATTGTAGTAATGTACCTGTTTAAATAAAACTCGAAAACGGTTTCTTCACCAGTGGTAGGCTGGCATGGTACGTTTCAATCGATTTTTTAAGCATATGGAATAAATCATTATCTCATTCAACCAATGCTGTTATTCAGTAAGTATCTGGTAATAGTGATTATGTTATGTATTTGATATTTATTTTCTACTCTATATTGCGTATCATTCTGTTAATTTTGTCTCATAAATTGTAATAATAATGCTATTTAACTAATCGTGGAATGCTTTCCATTCTATAGAAAATAACCATTGACTACACTCATGAATCTTGACTTCGTTTCACAACATTGAGAAGGAATTCTGAATTAACTCTTTGCATGCTGGGATATTTGTCTTCTGCTAAAATGCCGTCTGCTGAATTTCTAAAATTAGCATTTTCTTCGATTTTTTTTCAAAAGATACTATCAGAATAGCAAACAGTTTGGATCCTGATGAGACGCCACGTTCTGTGGCGTCTCATCTGGATCCAAACTGTTTTGCAAAGGCCTTCAAAATTGCGGTTCCAGCACTGAAAGAGTTAAACAACTTACATGGTGTCGCATCGAACAATCGCCGAATCGTACAATGGTTCATCGTCATAGTGATTCGCAGTTTCACTGTGCCACCGTCGCAAATACCGCTATTATCGTGGTGTTATATCATCGCGCAATCGTCGTATCGTTTACCGTCAGGTAAAAATGTATCTTACTTTCGTCGTCGCATTGTATCATCATTTCATCGTAGCATTGTTGCCATCATTTATAGCATGTAAGCAGCGTTGCATTGTATACCATCGTATAATTGTATCATCGTTTCATCAAAATTATAACGGCGCATCTGTCCTCCTCCTAAAGTGTCATAAGATCCTCTTTCATCATCAAATATTCTACATCACATGCATACAATGCAACGTCAATTGTGTGATGTTCATGATTTGCATTCATCTAACGTCGTTAAATACAGTACGTCTTTTATTTTATTTTAGCATAATGATGTAAACGAAATATCATACTATACATGTGATGCATTTTATGAAATATAATTGCGTCGTTAGATACCAAATTAAATTTTATAATCAAATAAATACACGTTTCGACGAAATGCAAACGGCATTTACGAATAAACAATTTTACAATAATAACATATGCATTAATGTCTGTGTGTCAATATTTTTGTCTAACACTGATACTTTGCTGTTTAATTTATGAAAGAAGCTATTTTGAAGAATACTGTGTATATCTTGTTTAGTTCTCTATATACATGTACAGTTTAAGTTAACTACTTTACCAAATGTGCTGCTTGATCGGTGTTTTTCTTCAAGTTAAGAACTAAAAGACTCGAATATAATATTTAAACAGTTTTATTTATGCATATATTGGACAGAAAGCTTAACATGTTCAGATTTTTTTTTTCTGAATATTCGCTCATGTGTACTGAACGCTAATTGCTGAAACCAACATGTATGTATGCGATTCTCTCCATGTTTGCATGGGATAAAGTCATTTTCAAAACTGGACGAATACACATACTATGGGTAAACTATTAAATATGTTTGAATAAAAGTCGTCACAAAAACAATCTCTTATTACCAATAGTGTATTCATTTATATTTATTTTATGTAAAATATATACATCAATATCTTAATCAGTATTATTGAGGCAAACACAATCTTTATCAATAGTTGTATGACCGTGTAACTGACCATATAAATTAATCTAAACATGTATAAGAATAATTCGCTATTTTGACAACCCTCATATAAAATATCAACAGCCTGTATGACCTGATTTGAAACCGGTTTATCAGCTCTGATATCAGAGATATGCAGTTGAAGATAACCAACTGTAGGTAATCGGCACATCACGGCACGGACTTGCACCATGTATCCCATCTATCGTATAACACAGTGCAGGACCTACAGACAAGCGCGATTAATGTGTGAAATTATGGGTCTTGAACTCAAAGTGTATGTTGGCTTTGATTTACTTTTCTTGTTTGTATACAGCTGAAAGTAAATACACATTTACGGGATTACTTGCGCCCTGGTCAAATAGTGTTGTTTTTTATTTACGTATTAAAAAAAGTTGTATAATAACACAACAACAGAATAACAGGTCTCTACCATAGTTTTATGTAAAATATTACCTTAGGCTTAGAATGAAAGGTTTTGTATTATAAGCCTCACTTTTGCCCGTATTCACAAACCCTTTCTTAGACTTAAGAATATACTTAGAAACAAGAAAAATACTTCCAGCGTTTGAATATATACCCACTACCACTGATAATTTTGTCATTAAGAAAATGTTCTAAATGAAGAATGATGTAGATAGAGTAGGTTAAATCCAAGTTTGACTCAAAATTAAAGCAATGCTCGAAAATTCCAATTAAAGAATATTCTTTATTCTCGTGCTTAAGTCTAAGAATTGTTTGGTTAATACGAGCCAATATATATATTACACAACGATAATGCAGTAACCAGTTATATGTGTATCATTGCTATACGCCCCCATTTTTAAGAAATGATAAAAACATCATCGCTTAGACTCTTTATTTTGGCCGGAATGAATATGTGGGATGAAGTTAGGCATGTTAATTATGACTTCATGAGCACTTGTGCTTAATATTTGTGAAATACGATTGAAGAAGTTTTTTTCTTATTGCATTTTGTTAACACATGTATTTGAAAATGCACTACATCTTGGTATCAAATTGCTTGTCTAATTGAGTCTGGTTCTTTTCTACCGAAAATGAAGGCTGTATAGTAAATTTGAGTTATATGTCGTACCTCCAAACAATGACTGATGTTAACGCCTATTAACCTGATATACAAAAAATCATATCAGACGCCTTTATATTACCATAGAGGTATGATACATGTAATTTCAATACCTTGTCTAACACAAAGTTGTTGTTTAGGTACATGGAATGATATCGACCTGGTACAAATATGCCTGATACAAATGTTAATACCAGATTAGTATCCTCAACTCTTTTTTTTAATTCTAAGTCTCACTTGCTGCATTTCACATCCATGTGGCATTAACTTGTAATTTTCTCTATATAAGGTACCTTTGAATCAGGCCGATATCAGCTTAGTGGTATGAAAACTATAATTGCAATGCCTTGCCTTATACAAAATTGTTTTAAGGGACATACGTACATATAAAAGATTAATGTTGTGATGTTTTGATAAAACTTAAATACGAAATGTATTAGTTTAATACAAAATACATATATACAAAAAACATAGAATATACAATCATACGAAATATTTTACTTTGCTCCTAAGAAATGTAATAAGATTTCTTTATTAAAATGTTATAAAAGTCTTCGTATAGCTGGGCAAGACAAACTAACAAGTCTTATTCATAATGCATAATGTAATATCCAGGTTTCGGGGTTGAACATTTACAGGGGAATATTATGAATCAGATATTAAGAGCGCTATCATAATATTTATTCAATCGTCAAGACAAGTACATGTTAACTTTGAGTAGAAATTTCGCTTTGTAAACATACACTGCGGAAAACTGGCGGCGGTCGTGTTTAGCTAGGGTCCCCCCATGGAACGTATTTTAACTCTGAATTCACGATTGTTAAAAAACCACCATGGTGTCTTTTTTGAGTATTTTGTTAAAGCAGAATTGAACTTACAAAAAAAAAACGAAAAAATCCAACAGTTTTACTTTCTAAAAGTTCATAGTTTCGCTTTCTTCCAGATATACTGGATTGAACATATACATGGACATTTTCCCAACGCACAATTATATTTTCCCATAAAAGCCTTTGTCCTGGAGTTATTTAAATGAAATGTTCAATCAATTCTGTCAATTATAAATTAAATTCGTTCAATATAACAATTCCTGGTGAACTCGATAGGACATCTACCGATGTAACATATGAACCGCAGTCTATATCATATTTTGTTATGAGTTTAACAAGTATGCTATTAGCATTATAACGAAATTTTCGCTATTAATATGCTTATTTATAAAATAAAAGGTAAAATTCTTAAGCCTGGCTTTAGAGAAAAAAACTTGCTTAAGTCACTATTTTTCATTTAAATATATAACTCTCTTATAATTAATGCTTTTTACAAAATAGTATTTTTTATTGTTTAGTTCACATATTACTAACAATTAAAGCGTGTAATACTTTCTCATAATTTTGTTCACACATTTTTGTTCAATATAAAAGGTGGGCTTTAGCTAATTCTGTTTAAAGGGGCTTAGGTATCTTTTAGAAATCGGGACCAGGATTCGATTTTCAAACAATTCTAAAGCCTGGATAAACGAACAATGGTTTATGTCACTTTTTCATTTATTTATATAACCGTTTTGGTTGTGAGTGGTTTTGTACAAAAAAGTCTTTATTTCGTTCCTTCAATATATAATTTTCTCATTAAGCCTTGTATTATTTAAAAAGTGAATATTATGCCGCCGAAAAATACAAACTAACGTGAATCCTGGTAGAACTGACCTAATAATATTCGAGGCTTCTGCCCGATATGTGTTGTCTTAAATTACGTTAGCCGCCTTTTTATCGGTCATTTGGAGAACAAGCGTAAACAAATGCATTTTGACTGGTTGAGTATGTGCTTACAACGATTTACTTATTTCATTTCCATGAGTAACAAAGTCGTTCCTAAGACTTACAAACTCGTTTCCACATCTTATGACTTATGACATCGTTTCAAACTCTTTAACAAGAGTAGTTACCTCGTCCCCACGACTCTTCAAGTTGCGGGAACGAGTAACAAAGTTGTTGAAACGAGCAGAGGCGTTGATCTTCGTCTCTGAAACGAGTAATTAAGTCGTGGTAGCGACATACATTTAAAAAATGCATAAGTCACATATTTTCCAGCGTTCGTAGCCAATAGCGATGAAAAAAATCTTAATACAAAATGGAATACTTAATCTTTAAGCCTCCTAGTTGGTATACATAGGTTGACGCACACAGAAATCATCCCGGGGTGCGCTTGATTGGAAATGCCCGGTCCCAGGTACCACCGGTTGGTACCAACATCGGTTTATTAGCTATGATAATCGATCTAACCATTTGGAAAGGGTCTCTATTTACACTTGAGCGACAGAAAGTCGAGCGGAAATTTAAGTCACGTAATTAACACAGAGAGCATTTTCAGTTATACCGTTGTAACATTTAAAAGGTACAGAATACTCGGGTTTCATATGAGTCCTTTCCTTTTTAAATATTTACATACACGTAATTATGTATGTAAATGAATTGATCGTCATATTATCTTTGTACTAATGACTTTATCAGCGAACCATATTTCGATTTGCCTACATTATATATATATATATATATTTACATTACATATATTTTTTAATGTAATAAAATCACTTTCATTTATAAGAGCGTGTACTTTTTGCATTGCACTTACTAGTGTACATGTAGCTCAATATACTTGTCAGCATTCTAGACTAGGTATTTAACCTCTCTCAAGTAAAGTGGCAGCAGATTAATAGGTCCATTGAGAGGGCGTACGTACAATTAGGGACAGGTCTGTAATTGAAATACTATCCGAGACTGTCGTGTGATTTACACCCGCCGCGTGACACTATATGGTACGGTCTATAGGACACTATATGGTACGGTCTATAGAGTCATCAAGAGGTGCTAGGGTTTAGTTTATCTCGCTGTTCGAGGTGTAAATTACTACTTATTACATTTGAGCCACGCTCTGCGAAAATTGGGTTTAATGCATGTGTGTAAAGTGTCGTCCCAGATTAGTCTGTGCAGTCCACACAGGCTAATCGGGGACAACAATTTCCGCCTAACCTGGATTTGTTCTAAGAAGATACTTTCTTTCAACGAAAAATATCATAAACGCGGACAGTGTCGTCCCTGATTAGCGTGTGCGGCCTAATCTGGAAAAACACTTTACGCACATGCATTAAACCACCTTTTCACAGAGCGGGGCTCATTTACAAAAACAGAAGCATGTTTCCTCTTTCATTTAACAATTTCAAAGGATATATTCATATTAAAGGGGCCGTCCAACAGATTTTTGCATTTATTGAAGCTTGTCATTATATGCTTTAAATTCTTTATATTGATAAATGTAAACATTTGAACTAAAAATCTCCAGTAAAAAAACAAGAACACAATTTAAAAAAAGGAAAAAAAGTAACCCACAACAGGGCTCGAACCACTGACCCCTGGATTCCTGGAGTAAAAAGCCACCCACTTAGACCACTCGACCATCCACGCTCATGTTTGTAAAAAGGATGTATTTTTGAGCTATATAAGCAATCCTCGAAGTTTCCCAAAATATCGTTTCGCGTCGAACGACGCTTTATCTGTTGGACGGTCCCTTTAAAGGACAATTTTCGAAAACGCATACATTTTAAACGCCAGCATCTGTACTTTTTTTTAGTAATGTCGTTAATTTCATTCCTGCCCTTCATACTTGTGGGTTTTATTTCTTTAACATTCTAAATGTTGACTGCATAACATTACTACTGCACACTTACGTCGTAACTTAAACTTGTCGTACGAGTTATGATAATACAGGACCCTGGATCCCCTACCGTACAACTTTGGATTAGCGCTTTTGGCTGCACAACTTTCATATGTTTTGAACTTATTTTATTTAAGGCATTGCTTACAAATGCCCTCTTACAAAACGACAGTTTTTTATGTAAAACATTTCCTTACACGATGTAGCAACATATGTGTTTTCTTTAGTAATTTACTAATACATATCTTTGAGACTTAACTCCATATTATTTGACAACATTTACGATGCATTGATATTCCTTTATTCTGTGGGAGCTATGTTATATTAGATAATTGTAAACAATGAAAGAGGCGATACAGACTTTTTTTCTTGTAAGTTCTTGTTGTGGTTCTTGTTTGTCATTCGAAATGTGTTTATAAGCGTTATTAATTAAGAAAAATTATTATACAATTTTTATTTTCTCAACTGCGTTTTCTTATTCAGTTTGAAATGTTTCCAAATTGTTCGCGAGTGCTTGTAACGGTTAAACATAAACATTACGTTGTGTGCATTTTGTCCTTTATATTGGAATTAATTTGTTAATGCTGGTATAAATGCCTATATTTATGTGTGGCGTTCGTTATCAACAATAAAATAATTTGCTTCATTACCGTTGCATTTAAACTGTAATGAATCGTTTTTGTGTGTTGTACATCAAATTGTTTTTTATTGCCTCTAGTCAATTTAACAATCAGATAAAGTTGTTCAATCAGTCATAACTGATGCTCGTGCGTGGTGAAACCACTCAGATCAGTTGGTCCCTTAATCAACTCGTCACCGCGGAGTGAAAGCCCATTACAATATTTCTCGTTTGAACAATACTTATTTATCCCCTACACCACAGCGACTCCACGAGCCTATATCTTCTCAAGGTACCATCGCTCCTTTGTGCGACTCCACGAGCCGATATCTTCTCAAGGTACCATCGCTCCTTTGTGCTAATCGCACGCATACTGACAATAGTGTGTGGAGGTAATTGATACACCGTAGTTTTGTACCACAAGTTAACAATGTCGTAAACGGTTTCTAAATCATAGGAATGTTTCATCATTTTCGTTTATCCATAATTCTGAGACGCGCACGACGTGCTTATGACTAAAAACAGTGTCGCGTCTCTCAGCAAGAAAATAATGTGTAACCGGACCGGGCGGTACTCGGTGCTCTAACTGGCCGGTCTCGCAGATCCCCTGGTACCGACTTCCGCCGACAGTGGTCGCCGTTATATCGGCTTCATTGCGGTCGATCTTGCCGGAGGAGTTTGTGTCCGTGGTCTCGTAGCACGGCGTTGGACTGATTGAACCGTCGTTGCTCTGATTGTATTGACGCCGCGTTTGATGTCAGAGCGGGCAATGGTACAATTGTCTCAGCGTAATTATTGGATACGATTGAGGCATTCCGTAGCTGGCTCTCGAAGGGTTTAAGTGGAAATGTCTTACCCACCATTATGATTGGTTATAAACGTCACATTGTCGTCGAGTTAATAACTGTTCATAATGGTAAATGGTACTGAAAATTCTGATCAACCGTGTGAAATAAAAATGACCATGTGGTTTACGAAAATATGCGAGATGGCTGATGACTTATTGTATGAAATGTTTGAATGGAGAACCAAGCGTGAATGTAATTATGTATACCTTGGATAACAACTTCTTTTTAATGAACGAAGAATAGACCGCCTCATCATCATGTTTTCAAAAATTTGAATTTAAATGGTACAATTAAACATTTTGAAACTCGTAAAAATGGTCATTGTTAATCACTTTAATAATTAACCAATACTAAAATGGGATACAAATTGTTCCAGTAAATGTAGTTTTTGTTAAATTAAGTTTTATTATCATCTAGTACATAATTATGGTAATTTGTTGCTTTCATGTTAAGTATTGTAATCTTAAAACATACGAGTTTAATTAAAGAAATAGTATCGCGTATATTATACGTATATTATATAAACTACATGTATATTAAATACCTAAATGCAATACGCTTCTTTGCGAAGCATCGGGAGGAGTAATATTGCATCGCACTCTGCTCTGTATGACGAAGGGCAATTTTAATATCGTCAACAATATCTCGTGCACGAACAGTGTCGTACTTTATTCTCTTATGCTCTTTCCAACCGTTTCTTGATGTAAGCGGTGTAATCTGGGGCATGTTAAGAAAACTGTTTGTTTCCTCTTACACCTCCAAAATTAGGCTAGATAAGACCAAACATTTAAATTCGTTAACCTTTTGTACCATGCATTTATTTCCCACTGTAACAAGGATATTCAATGATATAAATCTTCGTAATCTTTTATTTCTTTACATGTTAAGGTAAATTTTGCGAATATGATCGAATGTTGCGACAATTATAATAAAAAAACTAGATAAAAAGAGTATGATCGGCACAAAAGACCCAGGTCGGTTTAGTGGAAAAATAAATGAATGTGTTTACGACTAAGATATATGTGGTGGCTGTAGTATTGGTGGTAGTGTTCTATGTGACATAGTGTTCTAGGTAACGTAACTTATTATCATTTATTGAAGAACAATCGAACAATCTGTATCATTTTATATTTCTTTCCACTTCTATCATTTACTCCAGTCGAACGATTGCTTATAATAGCGCTGAAGTGGTGGCTTGTAAAGTAGTGACAGAAGTAGTGGTTCTTATGTATTATGTTGGTAACTGAAATATTGTCTCGTTTTCACGAATTAGTTAAAACCTTGTTGAGCTCTTACGATCACTTAAGAAGTCCTAGTTTTCATAAAACTGTGCTGTATGAAACCGCACGCACAATTCTTCTCGTTACATAATTCATTTATAAATTGTCAACACAAACTGTCAAAACAATGCGTTGTTTCTGTGTAAATTAAACAATTTTAAGGGTTATAGGATTGGTTTGACAGTATGTATACATGGTTATAAGGTAATATTTTAATACATGTTAAACATAACTTTAAAAACACACACATTTTACATATAATCATATAAGACGCTACTATATTTACAGAGGTATTTATAAAAAAATATACACTGATAAATATGTTTGTATCATGAAGATATATTAGTTATTTTGTTATTTTCAATGACTCACCGTAACACTCACGTATATCATTCTATTGTTCTTTTTTAATGTACACATGCAAATTACAGTCAGGAAACATTGGCAAACAGCGTAGACCCAGATGCGACGCCGCATAATGCGGCGTCTCATCAGGGTCTACGCTATTTGCTTATTAGTGTTTTGTATTTATTGCATATGAAAGAAATATGCATGATTGCCAGGCGGTAAAATCGGAAACGAGATATCTTAACCCTTTGAGCGCTGGAACCGGATTTTGAAGGCCTTTGCAAACAGTTTGGATCAAGATGAGACGCCACAGAACGTGGCGTCTCATCAGGATCCAAACTGTTTGCTGTTCTGATAGTGGTCTTAGAAAAAAAATCGAAGAAATGCTAATTTTAGAAATTCAGCAGACGACATTTTAGCAGACAACAAATTTCCCATCATGCAAAGGGTTAATGGCTTTGAAGAAACTTTAATCAATAGTCTTGAATAATTTTTCGTATAAGAGTCACTTGTTAGGATGAATGTCCCAAAGATAAGAGACCGTTAAATAAACAAAATTAATGTTACAACGAACAAAACGCGAAACAAACGAAAAGAGACTAGGCATTTCAGAAAGCAAAGATAATAAACGGGTGTACGGTTGTTACCAATACGAGTACCATACTTGAGCCAATAAACGTTACACATTGTAAGTGAATGTTATTTCTTGTAAAAGACAGGCTTTAAAAAGAGGGTGAAACAATACAATTCATTCCATTGCATTGAAAGCAAAGCAAGATTAATAATGTAAACCGCTAAGTACTAAATGATTGTTCCCTTATGTAACCCGTATCACAGATAAGATATGATATTTAGAGATGGCAACAACGGGAAGATCACTAGAGGAAGAGATTGAAAGTCATGTATGCTATCGTCTTAACAGTGATAACATTGGCTAATCGCGACCGATAGTAGAAATATATACATTTAAATCCGGGACAGTTGCACTGTCGCCACCCATGCCATGTATGGTATATGTATGATCAACAAATCGAACTGAATGAAATTCAATCATTATGGAAAGGAAATAATTAGCACGAAATTTGTAGATACTGGTATGAATATAATAGCAGGTACGTGAAGGATCAACGGGGTTTTCAATGATTCACACAATGGCTGGACAGAATGATAACACACCGTTAAGTACTTTATTTTTGCAAATATCTCAAGTTTTTTTTAAACATTTGCAAACAAATCTTTAGTGCATATAAGACAGTTTTTCTTGAATACGTCTGAAATTGCAGTTTGGGCCGATATCTTCAGATTTAAGAATAAATCCTTAAATACGTCTGAAATCGGTGTCAACATTTTACGTTGCGTGAAGTATGTCCGTGTTCATGAATGCTGTACACACCGATTTTTTTGCCAAGAACACAGGCTTATTAAATAAACTAACAAGCAGCATAAAAACTGACTTTTATGCACTAGTTGAAATTCGTAAGAAAACTTGTTTTAAAGTGTTATTTAAAGAAAAAAGCTCCACTAACCGATGTGTTTACATCCATTAACGTTAAATTGTGAATCCCGCAAAGTTACGTGACCCTGTATCCTGCTAGTATAATACACGGATAAAAATACGCTAAAATCGTTTGAAAATGTATAAGCATCGTAATAATAGTAATTTCACGCAGATAACCGAGCAAAGATGAGTCTTATTTAAAAACTGATTAAGTAATTATATCAACCTGTTACTGGAGCTATAAATATAATTTAATGAATAGTTCATATGCCATACTATCGTTCTAGATGAAAATAAGATAAGGGTCAACGTTAAATCGAATGCTGCCTGTAACCATAAACAATCTAGATTTAATAAACTCAAATTGGTTTTCGACAATGTTTTTGTTCTTCAAAATATCGCGGTGAATTGAGATACAGGGTATGTCTAAAATACCGATGCAATTATGTGTGAAGGCGTAACGTTATATTTTTCTCTTCCGCAATTTAAAAATAACATACAAATAAAGAAAGTTGAAAAAAGAAATAGGTTATTTTGAAAGTATCAATAGTATGTGTGTATGTGATAAGAGTCAAAATAGGTAATACTTACTTATTGTTATTACATTTAAAATAATTTCCAACAAATTAGATGCACTAGATCTAAAGAAACAGTCTGTAATTGAACTTGATATGGATAGTATTGTATATATTGTTTGTTATAAATACTATCAATAGATACTTGCATTAAATGTAAATACCATTCCGAAGAATATTGATTCTGATTTGCAGTCCATAAAGGAAATTATGGCGGTGTTGTGAGTCCCTGCATGCTAGTACAGGGTCCATCATTCTGAGTTTATAAAATAATATAACTTAGATAACACAAGTTATTAGAACTATTTGATAAAGTGCTGTTCTTTGTGTGTCTGTGGGTTCTGATCTATTTCTGTGTACAGGATTGTGTGTGATATATACATATACTAATAAATATAGTGTGACTGGTGACATTAATTTTTGTTCTTTTGATTTTTTTTTCTTTTGTTCTTTGTTCAATATATTGTATACAAATTATGTCCATTTTATTATCAATATGAAATTAAAAATGGAAACAATACATCAGTATTCGTGCTTTTCATGTCCAGTATTTCATTCGTGTACGTTGTTTGCACATGTGTGTAGGCGGTAAATACATGTTTTAATTCGGCCTCTGACCTTTGATTACAATCATGAGGTCATGTTCGTTAATTGGAAAATTGCTGCATTAGTTGAAGCTTATGTCTCCAAAATATAGCAGTCTAAAATAAATTTAGTGCATGTGAAAAGACAAGACAAACTGTTTCTGTTCATATTCCAGTTAAACTCAAAAAGTTTTTGTTTTAAATATAAAGGACGAAAAGTAAAAAGTGTTCGGTTATGGGCGACCTGACTGTTCTCATAATAAAGTGTACAACGCTTGTACAGAGACTTTAAACTAATCACACATTGTTAGTAAAAAGCACATAAACGATGGCGTTAATACACGTTTTGAAAATGGTTGTCTGAAACACTTATGACATACGGCATCAGCTAATCGCTTAGTAAAGAACACACATACGCGTGTTTCTTTTTTTAGTTTATGGTAGTTTGGGAAATGAACATTGATAAGTTGGTACAAGTAACATGCATTTGTCCGATACTTTACCGGTAAAACAATAGATGGACTCATGACGGTACTCCTCGCATCATTTTGAAATCCACACTTTAACACCATTTGTCTTATACATTTCAGACGCGGCTTCTTCAATCCCCGATCTAAAGAAACAGAAACACGAAGCGCTTCCCCTCTATCCGGTATCCCCAACAGAAAACCAGCGACCGTTAGGTAAGGCGAGAGTAGATGCACAAACACGTCGTTCGCGTTGTTTTTTTGCTTATTTTGCTCGGTTTAAAAGGCGGTGTACTCGATTTTGAATACTGGTACCTAAGTCTATTCCTAGAAGTTTCAGCATGGTTAAGATGTATAAATATTACTTGTAATTTTTTTCAATAATTGAACGTCGTAGTTCAATGTCCTAAAGGACGAAAAAAGCACTATTGTATGCAATCACTTTTTTAATTGTGGTTTCAGTCATACAAACGCGTGAATCCGATCAAGTCGAGGCAGTCATTCAGGTGGGTTCACAGACTCACGTTGATGCTGCAAATTACGAAAACTTCTTGCCAGAAGAAGATTTAGATGGTACTTTCTTTCCAAATGAAAACGGGGTTGTTGTTGTAGAAAACGTTGAAGCTGAGTTACATCCTTCGACTGCAAAGTCAGTTGATGAAATTAAAGAGCAAGAACAAGAACATCCAAAAGAATCAGAAACTCCCAATAAAATACCGCAAAATGCCCTACCAGAAGGTACTGAGCCAATAATTGACATCGAACCGGTCGAGAAAGAAGAAGAAAGGACAAATGCAATAGACAAAAACGAACACGTTGCGGGGTTAGAAACAGAAAAGAAAATATCTGGTCAGGAACCTGGTCTCATAGAAAACGAACATGAAAGCCAGATAGTCTCACCTGGTGTTCATAACGAACACCCTGAAATAGTAGAGGAGGTCCATGCTAAGGAGGAAGTTTTGGGTGTGATAAATTTGGCAAGTGAAATTGAAAAACATCCAGATGTAGAAATAGTAAATGAACACGAGACAAATGAACACGATAGCGAGACTGGAAAACATGAAGAAAATATAAAGCAAGATGACACTTTGGAACAAACAAAAAATGAGACGGACCATCCGAAGACAGAACCTGGACTTAACTTTGATATAGTCATGATTGAAAATGAAAATGAAGGAGAGAATTCGTTTAGACAATACAACCATGAGTTTCCCGATCATTACCTCCAAGAACACGAAGAAATAATACTAAGTGAAAGTCCGAAAAATGTTTATAAAATCATGAACAATAATGAAGAAGCTAATGAAGAAATAGGCGAAATCGCTTTCCAGGAATGGCGCCAAGATGAAAATCGAGGAGCAAGAGATCCTGCCATTTTTACAGGTAACTTAAATCTCGCCAGCCATTTACCAAATGAGTATTTCAGTTTTAAAAATCAATGCAAATTGCGTTTAGATGTTCAGATAAGTATTGAACATTACATGCGTATGGTTGTGAACGAGGGCGCGAAGTTTTAAATTGATTTATGTAAGCCAAATGATTGTTTGATGTTCCAAATATCTTTTACGTAACAAGGACATTGTACTTGTTTAGGTACAGTCAGTACTTGATTTCTAACTTGTGTTAGATGTATACGCTTTGACAATTGGTAGTAACAACATTAAGAGTTGTATGTAAACAGATAACCTCTAACTAATCATATCATTAACATCAATACATATGATATAGTTCACGATATTACATTTTAACGCACTTATTTCATTGGCCTCTTTCTTTAGACTCGGCACCACAGAACAATGTCCATGTTGAAGAATTAGACTTAGCATTTATAGAAGAGAATGACAAAGAGCATGAGAGGCGTCAAGAAATGGACCAGGAGCACGAAGAAGCTCAACCAGAAGAAGATATTCATAACAAAATTGACGGAAGAAATGTTGAAGAACACGAGGCAACCGAACTGCGTATTGTAGAAGAGCATCCTGAAGAGGAGTCTACACATGTACAAGAATCAGCGGAAGCTGTTGATGTTCCTGGGACATTTGAAGAGATTCAAGCGAAACCAGTAGAAAGTAAATAATAATGTAAATTTATATTTCGTTTTATATTTACTTTATTGTATTAAATAAATGTTTAAGTCCATTAGAGCAATTGTACTGGTTGCTGGTGATTTAAAGAATACGATTGTTTCATGTTAATCGAAGCATTACGATTGTGCCAGCCTTTTAATAAGCGAATCTTAGCAGTTGCTATATTAAGTACGTTGGTAAGGCTAGGTTGTTTAAATAGCATTTAAGATCACTAACTGTCAGAATTCAAAGCAACAGGCATACTTAATTTGCACATCTAAAGAATACTCGCCGCGCATTTTTTAGGAGCGAACGAGACCGACACCAGCCTATATCCCGCAGAACACGCAGTATGTTCCTTACCACCAAAATCCGGCTTTTGCAAAGCTTACTTCGTCAGGTTCTACTTCAACACAAAGACATCGGAATGCGAGAATTTCGTGTATGGCGGTTGTGGAGGCAATGCCAACAACTTTTTAACTCTGCAGGATTGTATGAAAGCCTGTACAATGGTGTCAGCGCGATGAGTGTGCTCAGTGCTTTGATTTTTCTATAGAAAAGTGATATATTTTACTGGGAAGATTTCCCTGTATATTAAAACATATCATTCATTAACACCTTACCTCTGAATCATTAATAAAGGTAAAAGTTCTTGAAACATATGTTTCATGTAATATTAAATGATATATGTACGAACATCATGTTATTGGAAGACATTTATGTGAGCCTGCAAATGGATCTATGTCAAAATGGCATACAATAGTTAACAAAAATTGGAATTTACTATCTGTGATACATTCATTTACTCTATATTACATACAATCTGCTGTTAAATTGTTATCCCCCACCAAAGGCGGTGTGATATAGAATTGGCGCTGTCCGTCATTCAGTCGGTCACAAAATGT
Source organism: Dreissena rostriformis (assembly GCA_007657795.1). Classification (NCBI taxonomy): domain Eukaryota; kingdom Metazoa; phylum Mollusca; class Bivalvia; order Myida; family Dreissenidae; genus Dreissena; species Dreissena rostriformis. The sequence goes on from VMBQ01001206.1 coordinate 105,847, forward strand.
TGAAATTTGTGGGGGATATAAATTCAACGAATTTGCTTGTTTTTAGAGCAGTCGCCATTCTTGTGAACCGAAGAAAAAACATCAATTGTTGAAATTAGGACAGACAAAAAAAGAAAGCAATAGTTTTTCATTTAATTTTATTTACACTGTAAACAGGGAAAACATTATTTAATACTCATTCACTGTATACGTATATTTTGAGAAGTTTATGAGGTGGTAACTGTAAGTATAAAACTTAGTCGGTATTGAAAATATTTTTTTCTTATACAAATCAGAAAATTGTGAATGTGTACGTGTGAATGTTTGTTATGTGCAAATACAAGGAGATGTATCACATTTTTCAAATTACGTTAATTTGATACATATATTAATGTTCATGTATTTTCTTCGCATTTTTTTTCTTTGCAGTTTTGAAATCATTTCAAACTGTAAATGAAACTAGTCAACAAAGTGCACAAACCGTGTTGTTTTGTGCGAAATTATTATATTTTCGGATTGTGTAATAAGGCAGGTCGATAACAACTTGTCATAAAAATTAGGTATAATTTTCGTTTTGTACTGGCAATTTATTCTGAAAATGGAACCCAAAATATACAAATGCATATAAACAATCAGAAATCGGGCGAAAGAAATGTGCAGTAATACAATTTATTTCTGTGTAAGTAAAATTAAACAATCAACATGATAAAACAAGCTAGAAATGGTTAAAGGAAGTGAAGCAGTTCTGTTGTACACAGAAATTCATTATATTTAAGTATTTACAAAGTGACTATGACCTTTGTTTTAGGTAACTATTTTTGTCATAAATCCTCATGTATATGTTGTTACAAACGATTATTTTGTCTTTTTGATTGTAGACTATTTGCAATAAATTAGTATTAATTAGAATATGTAATAAATTGTTATAAAGTGTTTATAGTGCTATACATTTGATTTACAATACCAGGACAGAGGTATTCTTGTATAGTCACGCCTTCCAATAGAGAGTGGGCTATACTTTTGAAGAAAGGTATCATACTCAGCTTTATGTCATATTGTAGCGATGAAAAACACGCAATAGATATGTGGTGAGAGTGAAACCATTTTGTCGAAAATTAATTAAATCATCTAAACAAAATGTTCAAATAACTCTTATAAGTTGTATTTTTTTTAAATTAAAATTACCTACATATTTATTCACAAAACATTTTCCCCCAAATGTGATGTTATACAATACTTTTTTGTAAAACAGGATTATATAAGTGTACATAAAGTTTAGTTATATCTAACAAGAAATGAGTCTGAAAAATACCACATTCCCTGGGTTGTCACAAAATCTCAGCTTATGTCGTAAAAAATGGACTGTTTAAATGTTTGTGAATTCAATATTTATTACAAATATTATATTTACCGACAACAAAAGTACCAATTCCACAGGAAAATACTACCACACATTGTCTTTGTTAAATAAAGAAGCAGAGTGATAAATATTGAAAATTAAAGAACCACAAATTACGACATATAAACAAGACATTATCAAGTCTGATTGAATACTGAAAATAGTTCAGTATTTCGCTTTCTTCGAGTCATCTCGGAACCCGTCACCCCCCTTGCGCTTATTCATGATGTTCTGGATCTGTTGCCATTGGCGATCAAGCTCTGCCTTCTCATCTTTGGGCCCCGCCCTCCTGGTTTTCCTGCCGTCTGACATCTTGACTCCATACTGGAATGCTGCCCTAAAAATGCGTTGAAGTAGTTGACTAAATAAGTTCAGCAAGTTCAATTATGTATGTTATTAAAGTATTACTGCTCTTCTAGATTTCTAAAATGAAACAAACTGTCCAATTGAGTTTTTAAAATCATACCATAAAATAATGCCACTTAAAGATTTCAAGAATATAAATAAATAAGTACCAGTGTCCCTTTGACACATGGAAAATAATACAGATACATATAATAACGATTTAGACAATACAATAACTGCCTCTTTAAGATTTCTAAATATTATACAACAATATATCTGCCTCTTTAAGATTTTTTTAAAATATTATACAACAAAACAACTGCCTCTTTAAAGGGACTGTAAACCACGAATGACGGACAAAGAAAAGTTCTAAAATATCTAGTGTTTTATCCAGGCTGTTTTAGCGCGGCGCGGCGCCGTGCCCCTTTTTTGTAGCGCCCACTGCCCCCTTTCAAAGCCAATCAGCGCCGCGCTGCCCTTTTCAAAGACCGCCGCCCTGTCCTTTCATGAGCACCCGCTGTTTTACGCCGTGGGACCTTATTGATTACATCTTAATTGCCTCTTAACCAAGCTTCTAAGCCGACTATTATCAGCGAAGATTCTCGCGGTTGTGAAATCGTCATGCGTAAATAACCATGTGTCAATATCAATCTATAATTTCGGTGGCTTTGTTACACTAATCGGTCTGTTATGTGTATTCCTCCACGATAAAATCATGCACAGTTAATTTGGAGATTTGATGAAAACCTCGATGTTATTCACGTGGAAATTGTGCATTTCATGCATAATTGAGTTATATCAAAACAATTTTTACGCGTAATTAAATTAAAAAAAAAACACCAGTTGTATCTGTATCGTTATCGTCTTTAAGATAATTAATTATTGAAAGAATTACTGTTACGTATACTAATTAAACAAAATGCGAATCGCGTATTAGCGGAAATATTATACGATTTTAAATTGCTATGCGCACCTGTCGCTTAAAATCATTTTTACAAGATGGCGGACTATACAGAAAATAAATTGTGACTCGTCAAAAATGGCAAATAACGATCGAATTAACAATGGAGATCATACATTTAGAAAGGGATTGATGAAATGCCTCTGATAATCGACGATGCATAACACGTTTTAGATACAAACAATTACATATTTATGAGTAATCTTATAAGTGGATGTATGTCACGTAAACGAGTGTTTGTAAATTGTTAGTGTTCAGTTTACTCGCAAAGTTAAAACATCTGACAAGATTATCGTTGGAAAATGGGATAAGACTAACATGGTTTCATTTATATGTTAGTGAATCTGTGTAAAATCAGATTCGTATGCATATATTGCTTTATTATGTTTGTCGTGCTGTACAGTTTACTGAAACAGCATGGAAGTTAAATGGACATTGCAAGGTAAATATATTAATATTAATTAAAGTAAGTTAAATGCATCAATTACCATTAAATGTGCTTNACCATTGGACAAACAATCGAAATGCATGGCTATACATTTCTGTCTACTGGTAAATGGTTCCAAGAGTTAACTGTATGCACCAGTCAAGTGGCATGTGTTTTTAACAAGTATTACAACAGAAGCTGAGCCTAGATAGGGTGGGAAAAAACGCAAGCCATGATTTTGATCCCTTTTTTATATACATTCTTATATACACTAACAACCTTTTAATTTCTTAATACGCTGAAGTTGATGTTTCTAATAATAATGACTAATGTTTTCAGTGGTGTCAAAATATTTTTAAATGCAATGCTTGTATACATGATTGTGTTTAATTTTATACCATGACATCAACATATTGACTTATTTCATTGTTTTTAGTCCAGCATTATTTAGCGTCAATTTCATACTCAGCATTAAATCTGGAACCAGTGTGAAACAAAGAAGGTAAAAGTTTTCATTTTCATTGTTTTAAAGAAAATGACCAATTGTATCCACAGATAGTTTGCTATAAATCACTGGAAGCATTAGATAATACAAAACCAATCACTGCAGGCCTTGACACTAACTTTTTTGACAGGGTTCCCGGAGGGAACCCTACTTTCAACTTTTGGTGACCCTCACCCAAACAAGAGTTCCGTCCTTTTTCGACGCACAGCGTAACGGCAAATAAGTACAAGAAGCATACTAGGGCACATTTTTATTTCCAATATTCAATTCAGTTGCCATTTAAAGTAGACTCATTAATAGCTTATAAGCTGTGTTTTGTAAACTTTGGATATCATGTCTTTCATCAACATCATCATCATCAAATGACCCATCATTGTCATATTTCTAGCAAATCGTGCATACCATAGTTTTTTTTTCTTCATCATTGGACAACCAAGACCAGATTTGTGCCAAATCATCTTGAAATTGCTGATTTCGTTTTTCTTTCTCGTAAGACCTAAGCGTTTCTAACAGCTCTGCATTCGTTTTTGGGTTTTTGGGTGCCTGCTCTATGTCCACATTTTTGTTTAAATTATCAAATTTATAACCGAATTTTGATTTTGTTGTGTGGGCGCGAAAACCGTTTAAGTAATCGACCACAAGTTACTTCCCTTCGCGTTATCGGAATACTTCGCACATGTACCACATAGTAACTGGTCCTAGATATTAAAAATACACTACTTACCGTTTCAGAAGTTCTTCTTATAAACACTGCAAGAATTAAAAGATAATTAAGCGGATTTAAATGGTCAATCAATACGAAGTGATTCTATAAATTTAGGGTTCCCCGAGGATCACCCAGCTTGAAAGAACTGGTGACCCTCGCCAAAATATGGTGTCCTCGGGTTCCCGGGACACCGTTAGTGTCGAGGCCTGCACTGGAAGCATTAGATAAAACAAAACCAATTACAACTGTCATGCCAGATGTTCTGCATAGTTTACTGTTTTATACAATACTATGTCTGACATTGTCATAATGGTGTTTATTTCGGTCAATACTTTTCACTTAACAGTCCCTTTATAAAATGCTTAGCACGATTATAACAATCTTACCCGGGATAACACTCTGCATAGCCAACTTCTTCTAATTTCTCCTTTAATTTTTTCCTTCTTTCTTCTTCCTTCTGTTGAGCTTGCCTGCAAATACCATGAAATAGTGAAACAGTACTGAAACTGCTTGTCAGTTAACACAGGGCATATTTTCCTCCATTAAAAAAAATGGGGGAGAGCAACTTCAGCACCACTCTCCCCAGCAAAGTTGTATTGTCACCCTAATTATAAGAAATTCCCCCTCTGGAATTATTTTTTTAAGCCACAAAAAAATCTGCAGACATCATAATATGTTAATTATTTGTTTTCCTAAAAATTAGCAAAATTAGCAAAAAACCTACAGTGACTTGAACGCATGGCCTAGTTGTCTTGTTAGTGTGAATTTGCCATTGCTGGACTACCACGCGCACACTGTGCTTTAATAGTGATTTCATTGGTAAATACATGGAAAGGACAACAAATCGCGAAACCTTGGCATTATGTGCTGCAGCACTTGAATATAATGATTCTGTAAATTTGATAAAAATAACATGCAAAATGTAAGAGACGTTGTGCACAGTCGAGAGTAATGGATGGAAGCTAGGCACGCACACACACACAAACACACAGATGTCTACCATTTAAATGTATNGCAGACATAATAATATGTTAATTATTTGTTTTCCTAAAAAATAGCAAAATTAGCGAAAAACCTACAGTGACTTGAACGCATGGCCTAGTTGTCTTGTTAGTGTGAATTTGCCATTGCTTGACTACCACGCGCACACTGTGCTTTAATAGTGATTTCATTGGTCAATACATGGAAAGGACAACAAATCGCGAAACCTTGGCATTATGTGCTGCAGCACTTGAATATAATGATTCTGTAAAAGTTTGATGAAAATAACATGCAAAATGTAAGAGACGTTGTGCACAGTCGAGAGTAATGGACGGAAGCTAGGCACGCACACACACACAAACACACGGATGTCTACCATTTAAATGTATATATCCCTGTGCATTTCGGCAAGGGATAATAATTATCTGTGGAACTGTTATACTCCATAAATGCTTTCAATGTTTTCTTAGATAACAAAACTGGCACATCCCACTTGCACAATTTCATAATTTCATTTCAATAAATGCAAGTTTGAGTGCTGCTTGTTTGAAAAATGTATAAAAAAATCATCACACAAAATCGTACCTATGGGCACTTAAATTGGCGGACAGACTTCTATGGTGAATCCAGTATACCCCCACCTACTTTGTTGCGAATTTAAGTATACAAAAGAACAAGACTATTGCCAAGCAATGATGTCCCCTACCAGCTCCACCATTGTCAGATTTTTTTGATTTTTTTTATATATTTGTTGCCATATTTGACGTAGGAACAAAATGAAATGACGTGCATAATGTCCATATTGCCATCTATCCATGTTTCAAGTTTCATGAAGAAATATGAAGAACTTTTAAAGTTTTCGCAGGATCAAGAAAAGTGTGACAGACTGACTGACTGACAGACAGACTGACAGACAGAGCGCAAACCATAAGTCCCCTCCGGTGAAACAGGTAGGGGACAATAAACATCACAGTGAGAGATATGGTAAAAAGAAACATTGCCAGAAATTGTTAAAAAAAACAACAACATATCTATCATTTCCTTAAATTGTGCCTAAAGAGACACATCTATCATGTCAATAAATTTTATCTTGAGATACATAACTATCTTCTGCATAACAAGTGCTTACTTTTCCTTTTCATCCTCAATCTCTGCAAAGCCCCTGTATCTGTCAGTGACCGTCTTGACTAGCTCCTGTACGTCCTGCTGGGACTGGGACTTGGATCGGTCCTCATCCTGTATGGAGATGTTCAGTAAGACAGGAGTGGGAGCCAGTTACATTTAAGAATAAAAAAAGTATTTGTCTGCATTTCATTGGTGTATGAACTGCTTGACTTCTTCTATGATGGCATTTATTTAAACTTAACAAGGCATAATTTTTCCACCAGTTCATACACTGACGGAATGTAATGATAAATGCTTTTAATGAATGAAAAGGAACTGTTTTGATTTGCGCTAAAAAAATGACCGCATTTGTCTCCGGAATCAAACACTGGACCTCTCTTGATCTTGCAGGGTACGCTTTACCTTTACACCACTGAGACATTATATATTTTAAGTTGCATAACGGACAGGTATCTTGTTTTGATTTTGACCAAACTGTCATTGTTTTACGCACTTACTCGGACACCATGATGCGTGGAGAAAATGTACAGAATAAGGCGATACTACACGAAGTTCACTGCAGATTTAAATCCGTGAGTGATGTTTACTAAGTTTGTTAAGAATCTTTAAATGTTTAATGGAAAAAAATGGAAGTCAAACTCTGCAGGTGAGATATATTACACCCTTTTCATACTAGAATCTGCAAACTGCTAATTGCCAAAACAAAGTTTAGTTTTCAAGAAAGCTATCAGTGAGTCAAGAAGTATATATTGCAAAGATAAACATTGTAACTAAGTTTCATTACGATTGAGTCATAAATGTGCCTCTACAGTGGTAACAAGGTTTTTCTAACATTTGACCTGGGTGCCCTAGTTTTTGGTTGCACATGACCTATATTCCATATCTAAAATAGTCTAAAATATGTTAAGATAAAATTTGAACAAGTTCTATAAGTAGGGCTTTTTTAGGCTGTGTTTCCAGTCATTTTAGTCTTATTCTGAATACCAAAAAAGCATATTTTTCCCCAAATCAATTACCAATATTTACTTTATTCCCATTAATTGCTTGACTTTCTACTTACTTGATTTTTTTTAAAGTTTGAAATGAAGGAAAATGAAATGAAAAAAAAACAAAACAATTTCAACGGTATATGCCATATTTCCAAAATGGTGAAAAAAAAGGCCTGATAGCAGTGATAGGTGACGTGTAACATTTTCTTCAAAAATAATACAAGATTTTTTGCTATCATTGTCCAACTACTTATTTCCATACTCTGAAAAGACCTGGTGAGGGAGCCCATACAATACCTCTTCTAAAGGTTTCTCAAAGTAAGACTTCTTCCTGCGGTCTGGCTTCTCCTCCTTGACCTCTTTGATGTTCATCATGCCCCTGTCCGGCTCCCTGCGGTCACGCTCCCTATCCCGGTCCCTATCGCGTCTGTCACGCTCTCTATCCCTGTCACGACGATCCCTTTCAATGGCACAAAAAGAACAATAATAGGATTCCATTGAAACAAATTCTTTGATTAACATGGTTCAATCAAATCAGTATCATTTACACAAATTGTAACATATAACCAAGATAGAAGTGAGATTAAACAAGAGAGCCCTTAAGGCCCTATATAGCTAACCTAAGAAATTTAGAGAAAAACTGTTATGTGCAGAATCTGTGATGTTTGTGTAATAACTGTGGTTTTTATCTAGGTTTTTTAACTCTGTATGACACAGATTTAATATTTTCTGAGACAGTATTAGAACAATTAAAGTTTTTACTAAAAACATGGAAAAAAAAAACAAGTTACCCCTAAAGCAGGCAAATTTTGAACGCAGGGGCATGATTTGAACAAACATATAAAGGACCCCCATACAATGTCACACACCAAAAATATATCTCATAACCCTAACAGTTTCTGAGAATAATTATGAAGTTTCGTTACAATCTGTGAAGGGATTAAGGAGGAGAAGTCTTTAGAAGAAAAAGTAAACGCACTCAGGCACCTAACCACACACTGACGGACATCATGGCATCCTAATAGCTCCATATGAGCACTATATGCTCTCTTGAGCTTAAAACACAAAAATGTGAAATATGACTGCAAAAACATCACTTTGTTTGAAATCAATTTCATTAACAAATGTGCTGGTATACTGGTTCCTGTTTCCATTTCATATTAAGTAGAACGTTCACACTTATGTTAACTTGCATAGATTGATTACACTTACCTTTCCCGATCCCTGTCACGATCCCTTTCCCGTCTGTCATCCCGCTCGTGTTCTCGGTCCCTGCGATCCCTTTTCTCCTTTCCTTTCCCCACTGTCGGGGCATAGTCAGCCAGATCAGCATAAATGCTGCAAAAAAAATATTCGATCACATTTAACAAGGGCATGTAATAAGAGAAGTATCAGGTAGGATTGAGTTTTTGCGACTTACCATGGTAGTCAATTAATTAGAAAATAACACTTTATATATTTGATCATGAGGTATATTATATATTAAACTGAAATTTGACAAAGCAACACCTGATCCCCCAAAAACTTACAATAACAAGCTTAAATTTTATATGTAACTTTATTTCTGAAATGCTTAAAACTAACAACATGTATATCCGACATATGAAAGTAATGAATTGGTTCCTTTGTTCAAGTTATTCAAAAAAACATTATGGCCAAATGTTAATGCAAATTGGATGGTCCTTGGAATTTGATCAGAAATTGTATATGCAATTGTGTAAACAGAAATCCTGCAGTACCCAATGTGCAGGTAACTCAATTTAAGTTTGACTGTATGAAACACTTTGAATGTTGCAAAAACTAAACTGAAGAAACTACAAATGTTCACATTAGTAGTCACTTACTTATCATCTGCCCCTGGCATTTTGGACAACATTTTTTCTGCATCTCTCGATTTCCCTGCAAGTTAAGACACCAATTTACATGCAAGTTTTTGGACACAATATTTTCAGACTATTGCAATCACAAGGAAAATTACCCTACTCTGTGTTCCTACATGTTCAGACTCTTTTCCAAAAAAGAATTAAACCTTGAATTGTAAGAATATGATTGTTTAATTATACCAATCTCAGAAAATCAAATCGCCAAATATATTATTTGAAAAAAAAAAACATCAACATGTTGAATTGTAAGAATAAGAGTGCTCAATTATGCCAATCTCAGAAAATCAAATCGGCAAATATATCATTTGAAAAAATAACATCAACATGAGACAACAAGAGACTGATAAAGAGTATTTACAAGGTTTCTGCCCAGTCCCCCCCCTGGGACCCCTGGCAGCCATGTTTTAAAAGGGCCTTGCATAAATATACCATACATGTAAATACTTACTCGTTACAACCAAAACACAGAGCCCTTACATGTATACACAATTTATGCGAATACGGTCCATTTATTAAGGATAATGAACCCAGTTAATTACCAATAATGTTAAATTAATGAAGAACGCCAAGGGCCATAAGGCGTTCACCTGAGACCCGATGGAACTAATCTTTTCTGAGAATGTGTAATTCAGAAGATTAAAAGTAGTTAGCAAAACTTAAGTATTTCATTTCTAGGCAGATTACTTTGACAAACATTTGATAATTGAAAATATTTCAGTACAAAAGGCGATCACATAATATTTTAAGCATGCTGTGGTCATATGATTTTTAAAGACACAAACAATGTTTTTTGGGGGACAAAAGCACACCAGCACCTAGACAATTTTTATAGTAATGGAATACCTTTAAGTTTCTTCATCTTCTTGCTTTCACGTCGACCTTGCCTCAGGTAAGATAAAATCTGTGTCAGTTTGTTGATGACAATGTCATTTGTGGTAAGTGTGGTGGTGGTCTACAATAAGTCACAACAATTTCTTACATAAGCAACAGGATTTAGCAACAGCTTAATGGTTCCAATTGTTCAAAATTTGACAGTTGGTTCAATAAATCATGTTAAAAGTTTGGAGACAAAGGTATCTTTTTTATTGACATAAACTTGGCTATAAAGGTTACAGTCTGTAGAACTAGTTAATACTTTAAGCAGAATTTGGTCAGTGTTTTATTCACTTAAAAAATAAATTTGGTTGTCATCAACCAATCAGTAACTTTTTGAAAATGGGTCCTGTTGAACAGTTTGTCTGCATATAAATAGACATATTTAATTTGTTGACATTTCTGACAATCAAACACAGGCATATCATGTTTTGACACTGACATCCCCTCCATCATCTGAATTATTATTTTTATTGTTTTAACTATTGTACAGTATTTAAGTCTTATAATGGCAACCTGCTGCCTCACACTTTTTCTGAGCAATCTTTGCCAAACTAATCAGTAAACTAGATCTAATTGCACATAATTATGCCTGTAACTGACTCCTATCCTACATGAATAAGAGGCAGAGAGAGCATGGCATTAGAAATAATTTTACAACCAATCATAACACAATTTATATGGCCGGGCCAGGGATTGAACTCATGAACCCCAGTTGCCAGTCCTACCCCAAAATCATAACCAACAAGAGCTTTGTCATCAACATGACCAAAACCCCTGAACCGCTTTGTCACTTATGTTAAAAGGAAAGTAATTGAGGAAAAAGTAGATCATTGAGCATGAAGCAAGTGTCTTGCACATCTACACTCTATGGTGATGAAATGATNTTTGGGGGAGCATAATAAAATCTTAATGTTATCTTGCCTCTAAACTGGGACAGTCTGCCTTGCTGCGAATGGTAGTGGTTGGAATATCAGAGTCTGCAAACTCATCCTCCAGGTCCACCACATACGCCATCCGTCCGGGTAAGAACAACTCGTTCCTCACCGTTTCCTTCGCTCTGAACAGCGTGCGATAGATGTTGCGACCCATTTTGGTCTTGAACTGAAATTTAGAAAAAATATTGAAATAAAATGATCATAACTGTCTTTTGTCTAACTTCAAGTATCTTGTTCCTCTTCAATGCCGAGTATTCCTTTACATAAATTAAGCCATCCGACTCGAATGTGTACAAGATCTTAGTACTTACAATAATAGTACAATATTTAACCTTCCAATGACAAGGACATTTAAATTTTTACCTTGAATATTTGACAATGAAAAACAACACTTGAATCTGACCAACAACACTTGACTCAGACCATTAACACTTGACTCTGACATTAAACACTTGACTCTTGACATTAAACACTTGACTCTAACCGTTAACACTTGACTCTGACCCAACACACTTGACTCTGACCATTAACACTTGACTCTGACCTTTAACACTTGACTCTGACCTTTAAGACTCGACTCTGACCTCTAACAATCGACTCTGACCCAAAACACTTAACAATGATCTTTAATACTTGACCCTGACCTTTAACATTTGACTTTGACCCAAAACACTTGACTCTGACCTGAATATTCTCCTCTGGCTCTTCCTCCTTCTTTTCCTTCTTCTCTTTCGGAGCAGCAGACGCCATGACAACATCCTCCATTTCCTGTTCCTCCTCTCGTTCTTTGCTCGAGATTTCCGCCCGCACTTTCTCAAGCAAAGCGTAGTCAAGACCTGGGAGCAAAGTGTAAATTGAGAATACCCTTACCACACAGCAAAAATAAACGCTCAGAGTTTCCTGACATTTTCGCACTTCAAGGTTTTTCAAGCTATCTAATTCTTACAAGTCCAGGAAATAAATTAAAATCGAGCACTTTAAGGCACAAAACTAAAGCAAAGCATAAATCAGAGAATTGATTGAACGGAGATTTACAGAGACCTTAACGTAAATAGACACAACAAATGCAAGCACGAGCCGTTTAAATTGTTTTTTTTTCATTTCCTGTCCTTATTGCATATGTTCACAAAAAAAATGTGTTTATAAATAGCTAAAGGACGTAAGTGTTCCATGCCAAGTACATTTTAAAACAAATTACTTCTAACTGTTGGTTTTCTTTCTTGTTTTTAGCATACATTCATTCAAACATACTGATATAAAGAGAGTGACAGGTACCGTAACAGAGAAGTTATTAATAAGGCAGACGGTATTGAAACACTGTAACAAGATGTTTACTGCAATATATCATGATACGCTAATGGTGTATCATGATTGACAGCGCTTACTATTTACATTGTGTTCAATATTCAAATATGAGAAACTATCATTTCTACTAGAATTTTCTGTTTCCATATCAAACTTACCAGGAGCTAGACTGCTTTGTTTACTTCATAACAAAGGGTCAGCAAAATAATTGTTATTCCCTAAAAGGTATTTTTTACCAGACATAAAATAGTTTGTGATTTGTTTTGGTACTTAAGAACAATATGACAAAAAGGCATTTTTTGTGTAAAGCAGCATTTCAATAAATGCTGCTCAATTGATTTCATGCAATACAATTCACACAACCACAAACCTAATACACATTAGCAGATCACCTTTCAAGTATGATATTCCATAGTACTAGTATCAGGCCTTTTCCTCGCTTATATATGGGTCTGTTAAACAGACCCATTCCCAAACCAAAATAGTACAGAAATCCGAATTTGATTGTTTTTTCAAAATTTCAGAATATTTTTATATTATTTTTAAGAAAAAAGTGTGTAATAATTATTATATCTCAGTTTATTTCAATGACATCTAACAAAATATATAACTATAACTTGATTTTGTTCATCTAATTTGAATTATTAAAAAGAGTTATATTAAAAATATAAAAAAGCCCAGGTATTTACCCACCTTTCACCAAGTGAGTGTGCTCCATATCACCACCAAGGTACTTGGACTCCTGGATCACCTGCTTCCTCCTCTCCGCGTAGTTCTCAATGCTCTTGGCGTCGGGCGCCACAGCCCTGTAGTCTGCAGTGGTGCTCACCAGGTCCGCCGTTGTATCGGGCGCACCCTCTCTACGCTCCTGGGCGCGATCGCGGTACTTGTCGGCCAGCTCCTTCTGTCTCTCCTCTTCAAGACGCTTAAGTTTGGCATAGTAGCTTTAAAGAAAAGAAATACCAGTCACGTGCTGTGAAAAGGGGGTTTAGTGCATGTGCGTAAAGTATTGTCCCAGATTAGCCTGTGCAGCTTTTTACAGGCTAATCAGGGACGACACTTTATGCTTTTATGATATTTTTCATTTACAGAAACTCTTCTTAGCAAGAATCCAGTTTAGGCAGAGTCATCCCTGATTAGCCTGTGCGGACTGCGCAGGCTAATCTGGGATGACACTTTACGCACATGCATTAAACCCCCTTTTCACAGAGCGAGGCTCATATTATAAACCAGGGGTCTAAATAAAAACAAGGCCCTAAATTCTATCCAAGTCTCAATAAAGGTTAAAATTGTCAAATATGAGTAAACACGTAAAAAAAGATATTTAAATTTGTAGTAAAAACAAACAAGTGAAGTTTAAACTTCAGTTATCCCATGCCAGAAGAAATTATAGATTTGTGATGTACCCTCTTAAAGAAATAAATACTGTCCCCCAAGTAAACTGTTTATAAATACTGACTGTGTATGTAATGGTGTCATATTGTTCAAGTTCCAAGCATTTCATGAAACATTATGTCTTCAAAACATTGACAATCTGTTGTGAGGGCCTTATAAGAAGCATTTTTTTTTTTCACTATTGAAACAGTGAATTATCAGTTATAATTCACTGATATTTCTCTACAGACCAATGGAAAGCATACAATAATATAAAATCTTTATTTAAAAAAAAAAGTATTGCCTCAAGAACAGGGTACTTGAGGCGGAGCTACCATAAACATTTACATTTTCTTCTTCCTTCTCCTCGAGGCAGGATCATCATCATCTTCAATGTTTGCCTCACTGGGTCTCCGCACTGGGGCAGACTTGGAGGAGGTGCCAGATTTCGGGACTCGAGGCGTCATCAACAACTTTCGGAAATCTGCATTGCTCAGCTGATGACTTCAAAACAACAAGTTAGAGATACTGAACAATCAACATTATCCTGAAACTGACCTGTATGCATTAACATTTTAACATACATTCACATTTAAAAATACCGTTTAAAATGAATATATTTGTATCCATATTGAAATCAAGCGAAACAAGAGATGTGTTTGTCAGAAACACAATGCCCCCTACTGGGCCGCTTTGATTTTTTTTATTTATTTTTTTTACCTGTGACCTTGAAGGATGACCTTGACCTTTCACCACTCAAAATGTGCAGCTCCATGAGAAACACATGCATACCAAATATGAAGTTGCTATCTTCAATAATGCAAAAGTTATGACCAATGTTAAAGTTTTCGGACGGACGGACAGATGGACAGACTGACGGACAGTTCAACTGCTATATGCCGCCCTACCGGGGGCATAAAAACTTAAAAAGGATAACCCACTTAAAAATGATTATTATGTCATTGAATTCATGAAACACTTGCACGAATAAAACTGAGTAAAATTATTGTTAGAATTGCAAAGTGTCATTTGTGTCCTGTTCTGAGAAAACTGGGCATAATGCTTGTGCGTAAATTGTCATCCCAGATTAGCCTGTGCAGTACGCACAGGCTAATCAGGGACGACAATTTCCGCTTTTATGGAATTTTCCGTTTAAATGATGTCTCTTCTAAGCGAAAATCAAGTTTAGGCAGAAAGTGTCGTCCCAATTAGCCTGTGTGGACTGCACAGGCTAATCTGGGATGACGCTTTACGCACAAGCATTTTGCCCAGTTGTCTCAGAACACGCCACATTTATGCTTATTAAGTCCATGAGTGTCTGTTCAATGTTGTTGTTCTTTGTTTAATTTGTTTGATCAAAGACTGAACATGATATATTCAAGACAGAACCACAATTATTTTATTAAGACTTTCAAAGAAATAACAAAGTAAGTGGAGTTTAGTTTGAACTTCTTACAAAAGTGCCAAGCTACTTACTGGTCATCCCCCATTTGGTCATCATCCATCATCTCTGGGGGAGCCATGGGATTGGAGAAACTGTCCATCCGCTCCATTTCTGGTCCTAGATTAGATTAAAATGAACGATGAAGTTGTATAAATCATATAACCACTGGTTATTTGCTCATTTTCTACCTTACAATAATTAACACTGAATGTGCCATAAGTAGGGATGCATATCTTTTAGATTGAAATGGTTGTAGTACCAAAACTGATATTTTGAAACACAATTATATTTTAAATGATACCAACACTCGTACTTAATGGCCCATTTAAGAGAATTGCCCTTTATGTCCCATGTTTTCTATTGACTTACCAAAAGTTATCATTAAATTCAAAGCTATTGCAGTACATGTATTATGATCTAAAAACAAAACTCGGCCAGCCAAGCAGAATTGACTGACAACTATTTTTATTTTAACTGACAATACAATTTTATAGAAGCAGATATTCATTTACAGGGGCATATTGAAGGTGTTTCCCCCCATTATTATAGACATTTATTAAAACAATTCAAATTTCAACTCTTCCACTAAATATTCATATAATCATAAATGTTAAACAATTGTTATATTGATGAAATCATGAAGAACAAGAGGACCTAAAGGCCCTATGTCGCTCACATGAGGCATGTAAGAACTTAACTGTTAGATTCAGATTTTGTGATATTTGTGTAATCATCGTAGATTTTATTTAGATTTTTTACTCTATATGACAAAGATTTGAATGGCGTGACGGTAAGAAAACAAATTTTATGTTACAAATACCAAATACCGTTCTATATTGTTGTTGTTTTTAAATAAGTATTTGATTTTGAAATAATGCCAGGTTAAGTCCCCTAGTCAAATGGGATTTTGCTAATTGTATGCATTATTTTATTAATAAAACAGTTGTCTGTGAAGCAAATCACACTTTACGGTCTTAACAGTAATTTTGTTAATATTATGTTCATCATAAAATCATATTTATACGGGCAAAAGCCCGCGTAGCGGGCTTTGACCGTTAATACGTAGGGAAATTTAGACAAAACAATACAAAAAAATAATTATTTTTTGTTATTGATACGACTGGATTTTTTTTGCCATGTGTTACCTATTTTTGCGATGCTATTTATCTCCCCCTGAATACTTATCTTGTCCATGTTCTGCCTCTGCCGGTTTCCTTTTACCCTGCCTTCGCGGGTATAAGCCATAGACTGGTTCACTACATAAAGTGAAACATAACCCGTCTCAAATATTGCCCAAAATCCCGATTTCTTTCGAATTTATTTGCTTTGATCTTTTCGATATCTTATTGTTATTATTATCCTGACAAATCACAAACGCTTGTTTAAAAAAATGATTTGTTTCGAACATTATAGTCGGCATCTTTATTCTTGCGGTATTTCAATAATGACACCCTACTGTTTACTTGTTCAGGGCTTTTTTTCCTTCTTTGCGAGTGGCCATGGAAGGACATTTCACAATTTTGATAGGGACAATTCACAAACCTAACATGGCCGTGAATTTTTACAAAATTGGCCGTTTTTCACAATTTTAACAATTTCACGACTCGGTTTTTCACAATTTTAAGAAGTTCCGACTCAATTTTTCACAATTTTGAATAGTTCGCGACTCAATTTTTCACAATTTCGAAAAGTTTGCAACTAATTTTTTCACAATTTTGAAAAGTTCGCGACTCATTTTTTCACAAAGTGAGGGGGCCAGGGCCGCTTCACAAAGTCAGGAAAAAAAGCCCTGCTTGTTTGAATTCGAGACATATTTTCCATTCGCTCTCAGAAAGCAGTTTTATGTGTGATCGTGAGCAATATTCTGGTAAGTTGTGGTTGTTATATCCATCAGAAACACGTTTATTCGCCAAATTCAACGATATTCCGATTTAACTTTTAGTATTTTAGCTTATTTTTAACTTATTTACACCTTGTCTGCTCGTATCGCAATTTGCCGAAATACTGAAAGGTTACATATCACTACAAAAAGTTTAGGCCTAAAACCACAAAATCTAATACCGTTGGATTTTCGTACCAAAATCGTACGTAACAAATCTTCAAGATTGTTGGAAATCAACAAAAAAAAAACATGACATTAACAAAAGTTCTGCATCATTTATCAAATTTTAAGATTTGTGTTGGTTTTCCGTTTTAGAAGCTGCCAAGAGCTGGGCATCACACAACCATTCTATTGGGCAAAACTGACCGTTTTGGTTTCCAGAAATCAACAAAGGAAGGATTCCTGAACTATCAAAGTTTCCAAGCTATACACTACAGTTATAAGCTGTGGTGGCATTATAAGATCAGTATGCAAACATTGTCAAAGGGTTGTTAAATTAACAATTTTAAGGCAATTAACGTGAAGAAATACGAAGGTTTCCATGCAAAGTTAGTCTTCATATCAACCAGCGCCTGCCAATAAATGTCAAACTAGTACTAACCATAAGTATGTAAAAGCACTAAGTACCTGTTGTGATCATTTTTAGTAAGATAGTGTAATTCTAAACAGAAGCAAATATTTGTTTAGTTAATGCATAATGCCATTAATATGATTTCCTTTCTATTGTGTAATAATTTAATAAATTGATTGCTACTTGTTCTTCCATGATAAATGTTATATACGCTAGTACAAAACCAGCTTTGTTAATTTTTTTAAAGGTAATACAATTTTACTTTATTGATTCCACAGTTTTCAAAAGATAACAACACTTTGTAAGTTCATATACGTAAATATTCTTGTAAGTTGATGACAGTGTTTTAGTATTTCTTATTGTGTTACTATCATTTTACGTGCAAATAAATGATGTGATTGTGAAGTGTTTTGTATCTCCACACAATACCACATACCTTTTATACATATGTACTGAATATACTAACATCATTTACATGCTCCTGCTAGCGGCTAAGCCGAGAAAGACAATGACTGACATATAAATACAAAAATGTAAGCTCATATGATTACTGATAATCTATGTTATGTTGTATGTGTTATTTGAATGTATAAATAACAAATATGGATGATATAACATTTTGTTTATTTGCATTCAAATCATAACTATACAGCTACAAACTAAGTGTATGCAGTTTAGACTGTGATTTATCAATTGCTACAAAATGGCTAGTTTTTTAGTGGCGACAAAATTTAAACTATTCAAGAATAGTTTGCGAAAGAAAATTAGAGCCCTGAAAGAAACCTGTATTTATGAAATATTTTAAATGCAAATCAAGTATGCTGTCAGTCTGTTCCACATAATTATACATTGATATTAAAAAAATCCTCTCAATCAAAATTGATTTGACACATCACATTATTTTGATTATGTTAAATCAGTGTATGCTAAAATCAACTGCTTTAGCAAGCTTTAGTTGAATTGAGACATTTGGTGAAACAAACTGNTTATTAAGCATACACTCTTAACTTAAAGACAGGGGTTGTAATGGAAGTCCCATTACTGAAATTCAGCTGAGGTCCAGGGGCTGCAGGCCCCTGCAGGGGCTAGGGTACTAGTGCTAGGGGTGGATTCCCTCATTGGGAGTTCAGGGGGGGAAGCCCTGAAGTGGTGGTGGTGGTGGTGGTGGTGGTGGTGGTGGTTAGCGTTCTTGAGTTAACATCCGGAAACCATTTTACTGCTTCAGGTCACTGTGACNGTGTTAAAATGCCCTTTTTGAATTTACTGCAACATGCCCCTTTGCCCTCCTGAGAAAAACACTATATGACCAATGTTAAAGTTTTTGGACGGACGGACAGACAGACAGTTCAACTGCTGTATGCCACCCTACCGGGGGCATAAAAAAAAGTTATTTACTAATATATATATTTACAATTTAACACACTGAGCTAAAAATCTTCAACGGATTTGAAATCAGTAATCACCTGTTCCTCTATCTCCTCCTCTTGCAAACCAGAACTTGTGCCTTTTTGCACAATTATTTGGCCAAGCTTTCTTCGTTTTATATCATTCACAATATTTCTTGTAGATTTGACTGGGCCTTCAATGTCTACTGGTGTCGGCTGGGATTTATTTTGACTTGATTCACTATCTGAAGACTGATTGAGCTTCTTTCGTTCAGCAAGGGAAGGAACTACATCTGGTTTGTCTAAAAAGGTTAGAGCAAAATGTAAAACAAAAGTTATTATTATTATTTATAAGTAAACAAGCACATATTCTACATAATTAATAGTTAAAAGTCATGTATTTGCTATTTACCATTTAATAAAAAGTCAACATACATATTATATATTCATACTTTCTTTCAGACTGGTAAACGTATTCAGAAAATCATCGTAGCTCTGCGATGATTTGTTCATGAACATTTCCAATGCATTCTTCGTCATGTCATCTCTAGCGTTCTTTCTGTTCTCTTCTGATGGTGTCGGGGATGGAGCATCACTACTTGCCATGTTGATGTGTTCCTAATAATAATATTAATAACAAATTTTTTAAATGGTCATGCAGATGTTACATAAATTAATTGACATTGAAATTACAGATTTTGGTTGGACTTTACCAATGAACCGTTTTAAACAGTAAGTTCTTTAAAGATAACAATGATTTGGGTAAAATATCACGAAACCTTTGCATTATAATTGATTGTGACTTCAGCACAGCCACCACTCATGTATGGCTATTTCAGTATTATCAATGATTCTTCAGTCTGTCATTCAGCACTCAAGTAGGCCATTTCAGTATTCAAAATTAGTCATTCAGCATTTTAATTTAATTCAGTGTATTTTTTTATATGTGTTCAAATTTGGGACCTGTTAAAGGAACCATTCCCAATGAAAAAAAAGTAGATATTTTTCCCAAATGGGACCAAAAATTCCCAATTTAAGGGTTCCAAAAAAATATTACTTTTTTTGTATAAATAAGTCTCAACATTGGGTTCACCTCCCATCAAGCTCTAATCACTTTTATTCTCAATTTAAAGCATGTGTTAGCCAAAACAACAACTTATTTCTCAATTTAAGTCAAAACAACGTGATTTTTCCCAATCCAAAGGGACCCAAAATGGTGAACAAAACACTGTTTATTTTCTAGCAGTTTGCAAAAGACATTTCCCTCTTGAAAGATAGACATGAAGGAAAAAACAAAGATGTGTGAAAATGAAAGTAAGTTGAAAATGAAACCTTAATAAATGCACCAAATAGTCAAGACATTCTTGAAATAGATAGTATATTCTTACAGTCCCACCACTCCAAGACAGACGGCGCGCCCAAAGGTTGACACTATTGTACAAGATGGTGAAAGGGCACATACCGGCCATTTCCATTGAACGATACCTTAAGCCACTAAGGCCTAAATGTACCATAAGGGCTAAACAATACAAGGACTATATCCATCAAAACATTGTGTGAAACTTTGTGAACAATAACTCAAAGTGTTTCGAAACTATTCCAGCAAAAACTGTCCCTTTTAAAAATGTATTCTTTGTAAAAACTGTGATTGATTGGAATAAACTAAGTGATGACATTGTGAACTCTTCAACAATAGACATTTTCAAAGACAGTGTATTAAAACAGCAATAGTGTAGCAATCGCGCACTCCACCACCATCGAGTAAAGCCAGAATTAGTTTCTTCGATGTACCCATCCAGATCCAGGGTACTTGTTTAACATGTTATGAAGTACCGACTAAGATTTTTTACTTGTTAATGATAATATCAATATTTTTATGTATAAAATTGAACATTATACATCATGAATGTTTAACTTTTACTATCTTAAATAATCCGAAATTAATGTTTTATCCGAACATTATTCAAGATAACATTCTTACAGATTAAAAAAGTATGAAAGGCTTTTCAAATGATGTGAATACCTAGTTAACGAAATAAGTTGTGTCTCAGTGCAAGAATATAACTTCTTTGAATTAGTTGTTTTGAACTGAAAACAAACTATGATTTTGTTACATCCAGTCAAAAACAGAGTCCCTTCATCCAAGGAATTTGTTTATATTACAAAATATTCCAATGTCATAATAGTTGCAAATCTCAAAAATGGCTGACACGTCTCCAAGTTGGAGTTCTCAGGTAACACAGTCGATTATAATATGTCAGTGATTAAATCAGTACATACATACACAGTCTAAGTCCATCATATAATTTAAATTAAAGATGTTCTCGTTTTTATCTTTTTTTTTCCATTTCTTTCTGGTTTCATATTTGTATATGTCTTAAAATGAACCATAAAATTCACTGTTTTGCCTTAGCCTTTGGTGTTAAATGATAACTTTATGTTCAATAAATATTAAATATAGTCACAAATCAGTATTAGCCTAATTCATTATGCAATCATAGTAAGCTGAAACAGTTCATTTTAACAGCTAGAATTAAAAATTTAGACAAATGTGTGCCTTCAAAGATGAGTACGAGATGTAGCCCTCGGTTTAGCCAGCCATGGATAAATAGAGAGATCAAACCGCTTAGTCGTAGAAAGAAAAGAGCATATGTCAAAGCAAGATCTAGCAAATCGTCTAAAACATAAAAAGATATGAAGAACTTAAGAAAAAATCCAAACTTGCCTGTAAGGACGCCTACANTATGGAATTTTCCGTTTAAATGATGTCTCTTCTAAGCGAAAATCAAGTTTAGGCAGAAAGTGTCGTCCCAATTAGCCTGTGTGGACTGCACAGGCTAATCTGGGATGACGCTTTACGCACAAGCATTTTGCCCAGTTGTCTCAGAACACGCCACATTTATGCTTATTAAGTCCATGAGTGTCTGTTCAATGTTGTTGTTCTTTGTTTAATTTGTTTGATCAAAGACTGAACATGATATATTCAAGACAGAACCACAATTATTTTATTAAGACTTTCAAAGAAATAACAAAGTAAGTGGAGTTTAGTTTGAACTTCTTACAAAAGTGCCAAGCTACTTACTGGTCATCCCCCATTTGGTCATCATCCATCATCTCTGGGGGAGCCATGGGATTGGAGAAACTGTCCATCCGCTCCATTTCTGGTCCTAGATTAGATTAAAATGAACGATGAAGTTGTATAAATCATATAACCACTGGTTATTTGCTCATTTTCTACCTTACAATAATTAACACTGAATGTGCCATAAGTAGGGATGCATATCTTTTAGATTGAAATGGTTGTAGTACCAAAACTGATATTTTGAAACACAATTATATTTTAAATGATACCAACACTCGTACTTAATGGCCCATTTAAGAGAATTGCCCTTTATGTCCCATGTTTTCTATTGACTTACCAAAAGTTATCATTAAATTCAAAGCTATTGCAGTACATGTATTATGATCTAAAAACAAAACTCGGCCAGCCAAGCAGAATTGACTGACAACTATTTTTATTTTAACTGACAATACAATTTTATAGAAGCAGATATTCATTTACAGGGGCATATTGAAGGTGTTTCCCCCCATTATTATAGACATTTATTAAAACAATTCAAATTTCAACTCTTCCACTAAATATTCATATAATCATAAATGTTAAACAATTGTTATATTGATGAAATCATGAAGAACAAGAGGACCTAAAGGCCCTATGTCGCTCACATGAGGCATGTAAGAACTTAACTGTTAGATTCAGATTTTGTGATATTTGTGTAATCATCGTAGATTTTATTTAGATTTTTTACTCTATATGACAAAGATTTGAATGGCGTGACGGTAAGAAAACAAATTTTATGTTACAAATACCAAATACCGTTCTATATTGTTGTTGTTTTTAAATAAGTATTTGATTTTGAAATAATGCCAGGTTAAGTCCCCTAGTCAAATGGGATTTTGCTAATTGTATGCATTATTTTATTAATAAAACAGTTGTCTGTGAAGCAAATCACACTTTACGGTCTTAACAGTAATTTTGTTAATATTATGTTCATCATAAAATCATATTTATACGGGCAAAAGCCCGCGTAGCGGGCTTTGACCGTTAATACGTAGGGAAATTTAGACAAAACAATACAAAAAAATAATTATTTTTTGTTATTGATACGACTGGATTTTTTTTGCCATGTGTTACCTATTTTTGCGATGCTATTTATCTCCCCCTGAATACTTATCTTGTCCATGTTCTGCCTCTGCCGGTTTCCTTTTACCCTGCCTTCGCGGGTATAAGCCATAGACTGGTTCACTACATAAAGTGAAACATAACCCGTCTCAAATATTGCCCAAAATCCCGATTTCTTTCGAATTTATTTGCTTTGATCTTTTCGATATCTTATTGTTATTATTATCCTGACAAATCACAAACGCTTGTTTAAAAAAATGATTTGTTTCGAACATTATAGTCGGCATCTTTATTCTTGCGGTATTTCAATAATGACACCCTACTGTTTACTTGTTCAGGGCTTTTTTTCCTTCTTTGCGAGTGGCCATGGAAGGACATTTCACAATTTTGATAGGGACAATTCACAAACCTAACATGGCCGTGAATTTTTACAAAATTGGCCGTTTTTCACAATTTTAACAATTTCACGACTCGGTTTTTCACAATTTTAAGAAGTTCCGACTCAATTTTTCACAATTTTGAATAGTTCGCGACTCAATTTTTCACAATTTCGAAAAGTTTGCAACTAATTTTTTCACAATTTTGAAAAGTTCGCGACTCATTTTTTCACAAAGTGAGGGGGCCAGGGCCGCTTCACAAAGTCAGGAAAAAAAGCCCTGCTTGTTTGAATTCGAGACATATTTTCCATTCGCTCTCAGAAAGCAGTTTTATGTGTGATCGTGAGCAATATTCTGGTAAGTTGTGGTTGTTATATCCATCAGAAACACGTTTATTCGCCAAATTCAACGATATTCCGATTTAACTTTTAGTATTTTAGCTTATTTTTAACTTATTTACACCTTGTCTGCTCGTATCGCAATTTGCCGAAATACTGAAAGGTTACATATCACTACAAAAAGTTTAGGCCTAAAACCACAAAATCTAATACCGTTGGATTTTCGTACCAAAATCGTACGTAACAAATCTTCAAGATTGTTGGAAATCAACAAAAAAAAAACATGACATTAACAAAAGTTCTGCATCATTTATCAAATTTTAAGATTTGTGTTGGTTTTCCGTTTTAGAAGCTGCCAAGAGCTGGGCATCACACAACCATTCTATTGGGCAAAACTGACCGTTTTGGTTTCCAGAAATCAACAAAGGAAGGATTCCTGAACTATCAAAGTTTCCAAGCTATACACTACAGTTATAAGCTGTGGTGGCATTATAAGATCAGTATGCAAACATTGTCAAAGGGTTGTTAAATTAACAATTTTAAGGCAATTAACGTGAAGAAATACGAAGGTTTCCATGCAAAGTTAGTCTTCATATCAACCAGCGCCTGCCAATAAATGTCAAACTAGTACTAACCATAAGTATGTAAAAGCACTAAGTACCTGTTGTGATCATTTTTAGTAAGATAGTGTAATTCTAAACAGAAGCAAATATTTGTTTAGTTAATGCATAATGCCATTAATATGATTTCCTTTCTATTGTGTAATAATTTAATAAATTGATTGCTACTTGTTCTTCCATGATAAATGTTATATACGCTAGTACAAAACCAGCTTTGTTAATTTTTTTAAAGGTAATACAATTTTACTTTATTGATTCCACAGTTTTCAAAAGATAACAACACTTTGTAAGTTCATATACGTAAATATTCTTGTAAGTTGATGACAGTGTTTTAGTATTTCTTATTGTGTTACTATCATTTTACGTGCAAATAAATGATGTGATTGTGAAGTGTTTTGTATCTCCACACAATACCACATACCTTTTATACATATGTACTGAATATACTAACATCATTTACATGCTCCTGCTAGCGGCTAAGCCGAGAAAGACAATGACTGACATATAAATACAAAAATGTAAGCTCATATGATTACTGATAATCTATGTTATGTTGTATGTGTTATTTGAATGTATAAATAACAAATATGGATGATATAACATTTTGTTTATTTGCATTCAAATCATAACTATACAGCTACAAACTAAGTGTATGCAGTTTAGACTGTGATTTATCAATTGCTACAAAATGGCTAGTTTTTTAGTGGCGACAAAATTTAAACTATTCAAGAATAGTTTGCGAAAGAAAATTAGAGCCCTGAAAGAAACCTGTATTTATGAAATATTTTAAATGCAAATCAAGTATGCTGTCAGTCTGTTCCACATAATTATACATTGATATTAAAAAAATCCTCTCAATCAAAATTGATTTGACACATCACATTATTTTGATTATGTTAAATCAGTGTATGCTAAAATCAACTGCTTTAGCAAGCTTTAGTTGAATTGAGACATTTGGTGAAACAAACTGTTTCCTNTGGATCACAAGGAAAGTAAAATCAGTTATAAAGAAGAAAGCACGACTCTACAAAAAAGCTCGAACCTCAAAAAATTGGACAAACTACAGAAAATTCCAAAAGGAAAGTAAGAAAAAAATCCGTCAGGCAGAATGGGAGCATGTAAACAGAATAATCAATGAAGGTCTGCAGACCAACAATACAAAACCATTCTGGTCATACGTAAAACTTAAGAAACAGGATAACATCGGCATTGCACCTCTACGCTCTAACGGTCACCTAGTCACCGACTCCAAAAGCAGAGCTGAAATCTTACTAAACCAGTTCAAATCAGTTTTCACCAAGGATGATGGCTCACAACAGAAACCAGTACTCTCAGGCCATGTTACCGAAAACATCCCTACACTTTTGATCGGTCAAGAAGGCGTACATAAACTCCTAAAGAACCTTAAGGTCAACAAAGCCGTAGGCCCTGATGATGTACCAAACAAAGTCCTCCAGACCTGCGCTACGGAGCTAGCCCCAGCTATAACCGCTATCTTCCAGCAATCAGTCAACACTGGAGAATTGCCGAAAGATTGGAGAGATGCCAACATAGCACCGGTTTACAAGAAGGGAGACCGTCACGCGGCTGAAAATTACCGCCCTGTATCCCTTACCAGTGTCACCTCCAAACTTCTTGAACATATCATCTGCCACCACATTCTAAACCACCTCGACAAACACAGAGTTCTCACATCCTTGAATCATGGCTTTCGCTCTGGATACTCCTGTGAAACGCAACTAGTTGTAACAACCCACGATCTACTTAACTTCTATGACCAAAACAAACAAGTCGATACCATCATCCTGGACTTCAGCAAGGCCTTCGACACAGTCCCACACCAACGCCTGCTTCTGAAACTTGAGAACTACGGAATCCGGGGTAACCTCCTGTCCTGGATCTCGAACTTCCTCACCCGCAGAGAAATGTGTGTGGTCGTAGACGGGGAGAAATCACACCATGTACCAGTAGGCTCCGGAGTTCCTCAAGGGACAGTGCTAGGACCGTTGCTATTTCTGTGTCACATCAACGACCTACCAGAGAGGGTGAAGTCCCAGATTAGACTCTTCGCAGATGACTGTCTCCTCTATAGACCCATAAACACATTCAAAGATCATGAAATTCTTCAAAATGACCTAGACAACCTCCACAAATGGGCCAACGAATGGGGGATGGAATTTAACGGAAAGAAATGCTACCTTCTAAGCTCCAAACACAAATCTAGCTATTTTTACAATATCAACAAAGAAATCCTCAAAAGAGTTCAAGAAAACCCCTACCTTGGGATCACCTTATCTGAAGACTTGGAATGGAAAACTTATATAACCAACATAACAAAGCGAGCTAACTCCACTCTAGGATTCCTAAGAAGAAACCTCAGTCACTGCCCTCTAGAATGCCGCAAAAATGCCTTCCTAGCACTAGTCCGCTCCAAACTAGAATATGCCAGTGTGGTTTGGGATCCTTTTCACCAATCAGACATTGACCGCCTAGAGGGTATCCAGCGATCAGCTGCAAGGTTCATAACCAGAGACTACCGCTCCAGACAGCCTGGCTGTGTGACCGAAATGCTCCAAACGCTGGAACTCCCACCACTCCAAGACAGACGGCGCGCCCAAAGGTTGACACTATTGTACAAGGTGGTGGAAGGGCACGTACCGGCCATTCCCATTGAACGATACCTTAAGCCACTAAGGCCTAAACGTACTATAAGGGCTAAACAATACGAGGGCTATATTCACCAAAACATTGTGTGTAACTTTGTGAACAATAACTCCAAGTGTTTTGAAACTATTCCATCAAAAACTGTTCTTTTTAAAAATTCATTCTTTGTAAAAACTGTGATTGACTGGAATAAACTTAGTGATGACATTGTGAACTCGTCAACTATAGACATTTTCAAAGACAGTGTATTTAAACAGCAATAGTGCATCTATCGCGCACTCCACCACCGTCGAGTTAAAGCCAGAATTGGTTTCTTCGACGTACACATCCAGATCCAGATCCAGCAACCAATCAGAAGGACCGATATGATGAGACACTGAGTACAGAATACACATTACTACAGGGAGCTAAGTCTAGCCGGTATTTTGTCAAAACAATGCCGATTTTAATGCAGTTTTTGTTGTTATGCCCTAGAACACATGTTTAACTATAGGTTGACAAAAAAACAGGTGTGTTTTTAAATATTTTCACTTAAAATAGTAAGATGTTTTCATTAAGAGGGCCGATACCACGGATAAACATGCTATATGATATCCGAAAATGTTCACGTCGGATAACATGACTTTTTTTAATCAAACTCTGTTTGAGTAGCTGATATTAAATGCATTAATACATTTACGCAAGTTTGATAAAGATTTTGCTTTGAAAACAACGAAAACTCAAATAAAAAACATACTCTCAGGCATCCTGCTAAATTTTGCTGGATTTATTTGTTTACATAAAGAATAATATTATTTTCCGTTTTGTAACTAGTTTCTCGCGAGATTTCATTTGGTGTCAAGTCAATTTGGTCCCATTTAAATATGGTCACAAAAATAATTGTGAAGAACTTTCGATTCCAACACATTGTCGTAATGTGTTTAATTTAAAAGTGATATTATACGCATCTAACAGTATAGTCTATGTTTATAGGTATTTATCGCAACCGTTGTTTGTTTTTGGTGTTTTCACTTCATATACACTTATACAATATCCCGGAAAGGGACAAATAATGCATTTGAATATCAACCGTACTTTCGTTTTGACAACTGACAAAAGAAATGATTCGATGTAGGATGTGAATCTAAATTTAGTTTTAGTGCAGATTTGTTCATACGACAAAAAGACACAATTTTGTTTTCCGGATCATTTTAACTTCCTGCAACGCTATCTATCATACGAAACACAAACACTCACTCCGATCTTAATAAAAAGACAGTTCCGCTAGGCTTAGAGGACTGGGACAGTCATGTAAAATATCGAATATAATATATATTTTTTATAAACAACTGGTAGCAAGATGAGTTGCAGATAATTTGTCAGTTACCACATTTTAACTAACTCGTTTGACCTGTTAAATCTTTTCAGCTCAATTCAACAGTGAAAGATGCGTCTAATATATCACTTTAAATTATAATATTGTCATAAATAAGAAGTGTACTTTTACAATAATGAACAAGAACATAATGTTAATCTTTAAATAATATATATATATAAAATCATTAATATGTATACTTTTTTTAATGACACTGCATTTTCAATACTATTAAATAATTTACAGACTTGAATCACAGTAATTTGGAAAGGTTAGTTAAAGCCCCATTAATACTCGAAAATCAACGGAAATTTCGTTAAGTTCGTAAAATATAGTTACCCAATAAAAAAATATATGTTCCTGATAGTAATAGCCAAACTGTTACACCAGATGTGTTCTGGTAGCAAAGATATTCGTAGATACAAAATGCTTGTTTTTTTAAAGTAACATTAATACTAAAAAATCAACGGAAATTTCGTAAAGTATTTCGTAAAATAAAGTTTCCCAATAAAANTATTTTACGAAATACTTTAAGAAATTTCCGTTGATTTTTTTAGTATTAATGTTACTTTAATTTTTCGTGTCACAATAAATTCCATGTTAATTTCCCGCTCTGATATCTATTTATACGACATACGAACACTAAAATGGTCCTATGTAAGTGTTCGTATGTCGTATGAATAGATATCGTCGCGGGAAATTAAAATGGATTTGTTTATGCACCAAAAAAAAAACAACAAAAAAACGAGGATTTTGTATCTACAAACATCCATGTTACCAGACCACATCTGGAGTTGAGATTTTGGCTATTGCTATAAGGAACAATGATTTTGTATTGGGTAATTTTATTTTTCGAAATATTGTACGAAAGTTTCGTTGATTTTTGAGTATTAATGGGGCTTTAAACTTCATAATTAGTCCGAAATGTAGAGATCCTGGTACGTGTTCTATGAGAGGTCGACGAAGAAAGCTCATAGGCCCTCCTCAACCCAGTATCAAGCGTGCATTACTTAAATAATTCCCCATAGCCTTTACATAATTATGTTATGGATATCGCATTTTTAAGTTAAACTTAATTGTGTACGCATGTAATAGAAAGCTTATACTGATGGGTATTTTAATCCGAGTTTTATCAGAGACTTATATATACATGATTTTTTTCGTGTATTTGGTCTAAAGCAAGTATATAGGATTTAAATGTCAGCATTTTAATTTCT
Organism: Dreissena rostriformis; assembly: GCA_007657795.1. Taxonomy (NCBI): domain Eukaryota; kingdom Metazoa; phylum Mollusca; class Bivalvia; order Myida; family Dreissenidae; genus Dreissena; species Dreissena rostriformis. The sequence continues at coordinate 135,672 of VMBQ01001206.1, forward strand.
CAATCTTAAACTTACATAAGAGCATGACGGAGGGTTGTTAAATAAAATATATAATAACTTTCTGTTATTGATAACAATAATCAACGTTCAAATCTGTGTTTTTTTAGTCAGATACTCGTTTAAAATAGTAAGTAACTTATTGTAGACCAGCAAAGAATTAAAATTAAACCGGTCAAAACCTGGGCTAGACAGTAACGCCGAAAAAAAGATCCAATTTATGGTGGCATAGAAATGCCTTCTGATAATCCAACTACAGAGCAGTATGGTTCGAACAAGACTGACTTTTTTAACGAATATAATTCGGTTAGATATTTTTGTCCGGCGAAGCTGCCTAACCCATTTTTTATTTATTTATTTTTTACTTTAATGAGCCTTAATTATAAGCCAATAAAATGTTGGAGAACTTTCCCGCCAGAATGCTTGAATTAATAACTGGAATTTCCGATTTTTTTTAAATACCTAAACTAGGCACAACAGCAAACGTTCTGTAATGTCCTCAACAAGTGTTATATTAGTACATGAACGCAGATTTACAGTATTTGCTGTGTAGTATATAGCTTAATGAATGTAGAGCGTTGTGAAATCCCCGCTGTTTTGGTAGATTTGTTTAACAACACATATACGCACTTTTTTATTCTTCAAATTACATGAGTATACGTGTCGATATACCATTTGCAAAAAGAAGTTCTGTACGTGCTATAGTTGAAATGTCAATATCGAAGCATAGCTTTAGTTTTACTGTCAGTCCTTTAAAAAAAACGTATTAATGTACGGTCTTCTATGAATGGTGATTTGTGTAAACAATTCATCTGCAAATTAAAATCCGATATTAAACAATGCAAAATACGACATAGAGACCAAATATCGATGAAGTACCTGTATATTGATCAACCATCTCTGTCATATACGAACGTCTTGCCGTGATCAATAAAAGCCAAATTATGGTCAACTGAACAATATTTCAGTGCCAATAAGCTGTTTCTTCCACGCAAAAAAAAATCATTTCCCAAAAAGATGTGATCTAATGTTGACGTTTATAGTTAAAAAAAATATATCAAAATATTGATATCTCCATAAATATCTGTATCACTCATATCATATAAGGAAAAATGCCGTTGTTTAAGTTATTTGTTATTCACAGTGAAATATTTACCAAAGTTGTAAATTTACCAGAACACTGAACTAGTAAATACATTTTAAAAGACGTGTATGTGTATGCTTCGAAGTTTATGACATCCTTCCGCGCCTGAGACTGCATTAGCTGTGGGTCCCAGTGTGTCCCAGCACTCCTAACTAATTAACACAACAGCTGGGAAGAATTAAGAATTACTAGTATGGCTACAATGTCCAGCTATTTAGTTGTTACTGGAAGATTTTCAATTTTGGTGTTGTATTGTGTTAATGAGGAAGGCGGAGTATCCGGAGGAAACCCCACCTTTCCGATATGGCAGGGTTTGTAAAGGTCCCTGGATATGGTGCCAACCACCAGCCAAATTAACATGCTTCCGGAAACGGGAATTGAAACCGATTCGCCTAGGTGAGACCACTGTGCAAACCGAACAACCACTTTATAAAAGACGTCGTTTCATTGGCTATATATATCGTATTATCCAATGAAACGTCTCGTACTGTAATTACTCTAGATCAGATGACAAATATGGCAGCCTCCAGGTGAAATGTCAAGTAGATTCGTGATAAATTTGATAAAATCTGATAATCATTTTGAAACCTCGCTTATAATTATATGGTAAGTATGTTGAATATTGAATTTTTAGTTTGATTGGGGTTTAAGTGAAATTTTCCATCATTTTAGACGTTTAAATACAAAGAAACAATTGATACTTTTAACAACAAGAACTTGAAGTTGAAGAAGGTCGCGCAGATTAGTTTGTAATGTAAACAAACGCCAGGGGGGCATTAATAAAATTCCACGATTATAGCCGATCGGATTAGAGCGAACAATAAAACATGATTCTCGCTGGCTCAACAAAAGTTTTCATCAATAATGTTTGTCGTACAACTTTCCCACTCATGTGAATTCTGCCCCAGAGATAGTCCATATAAACGGACTCCCAGAGCCTTTGATAATTTTTGCTGTGGCTCCATATGCACCCCTTCATAAAACTGTGTGCAGTTCAGCACACGGATTCGCAGTTCAGCACACGGATTCGCAGTTCAGCGCACGGATTTGCAGTTCAGCACAGCGAATCCGTGCGCTTCACTTAACAGACGTCTTTCGAGACAAATTGAGGAAAATAATGAATAAACTTCATAAACATGTTAAATTTACCTGAATGGCAACCTACCAACGTTATCCTTTGCATGCACCCTAAAAAATACTACAAAGTTTCAACACACTTTCCTCGCTGACATTTCATGTTCAAATTTGAAACAGTGTATTCTGTATCGAATACTCGGCATCATTATCAACTTTTTAGGCTACATTACATAACCCAATTTGCAAAATATTGGTGTACTGTGACCTAACTGATATTGGGTCAGTTTTCCAATGTGGTGGATAGAGCGTACTAAAGATAATCAAAGTCAATAAAAAGCAATTATTTCTTGCTTTCATGGTACCATTTGCATGAGTTTTGGTTTAGACAGGTAAACTTTGATCAGTTCTTGCAGTTTCAGTGTTCCTTAACCCTTGCATTGTTGATTAAATTTTTCACCCATGGACAAGAGACAGCGCATTGCAACTCTCAGCAACCCCTTGGGTTATAAAGCTGAGAGTTGAATTATTGCAACTACCCCAGAGACAACTTTTTATGTTTACAATTCAAAAACAATTTTCTGAGCATATCTATAAACGGGACCTAGGTGTAAAGCAATCATATTAAATTAAAAGATAATCTTATTTTTAACCCTTTGAGCGTTGGAACCGGATTTTGAAGGCCTTTGCAAACAGTTTGGATCCAGATGAGACGCCACGAAACGTGGCGTCTCATCAGGATCCAAACTGTTTGCTATTCTGATAGTATTCTTTGAAAAAAAATCGAAGAAAATGCTAATTTTAGAAATTTAGCAGACAACATTTTAGCAGACAACAAATTTCCCAGCATGCAAAGGGTTAACAAAGTGCCATGGACATGCCCCTATAATATACAGGGCTCGACATTAACGGTAGTCCCACTGTCCTGGACAACCAAGTTATTAGTCCACACAAGTAAATTAAGAATTTGCTAGTCCCAAGGGACAAGTGGTCGTTATAATTTAATAACTTAGAAAAAATGCCTTTAAATCTGTTATTTCTGTGGAGTTACCACAAGACTTTTTAAATTATATTTTGTTTACGTTTAAACGACAAAGAGCGAGATATTCCGATAGTTCCATGTGATATTACACCGTACTGTTCACAAGGGAAGCAACCATTAACATTTTTCTTTGCCAAGATAACAAGAATATTCTCAGTTGTAAAGAATGTGCATTTTACGACACCGGTACATACCCATCTTACAGACAATCAACGTAGTGACGTCATCTCTATGTATAGAATGATTTTACGACATCATTCCCATTTGTAGTTTGTTTTCGTTAGTACAATGTCGTCCGCTTAAAAATCCTATTTTGTAAATTGCCCAAGGCGAGGGGACATTTTGAGGGAACATTTGGTCAGTGAGTTGTGTTAATGTTGTTTTAAATATTTTAATGTTTAAAAACCAATAATCTCGAGTATTCCAGTTATTCTAGTCAGTTCTTTTTGTATTGAAATTGCCTACAATTATGTTAACATGTATTTTGAACGATTAAAGTCTTTATGATTTGAGCATTTTGTATTATTTCATTATTTTGTAAAGTACTGAGCAGAATAAGATATAATGGTCAGGACAAGTTGCTTTTTGGTCAGGACAAGTGAAATTTTGGTCTTCTTGACCGACCGGACAAGTGGCTTCAAAAGTTAATGTCGAGCCCTGATATATGCTAAATCTTACTAAATACAGTGCTCAAGTATTCAATACTGGAAACTGTTAATGCTGTTCAAATTGAAATGAGAATTAAAAGGTCCAACTTCACAAGCATTGGGCTGGGCTGGATTCAAATGGATGATGGTTGTTTCGTGCCACTACCAGTTAATTTTACTGATATTTGTGTAGGAAGGGACTGGGAGGGCTTGGATGTTTCGTCCCGATGATAATATACTGCCGGACTGGTGTGAATAATACCGTATAGGACTATAGGTGTAATCTTAACGGGATGTATATAAATGTAGAATATTTCAACAGTGTTAACAATTATAATTATATATAATAACATTATGTTATGACTTACTTTCCTATACTTGTGGTATAGTAATAATCAATATTGCATACAATAATTCTTTGTATAGCCAAACTTCATTTCACTGTGTATATGTATTTATGATATGATTTATATATTTAACCTGAATAAATAATCTTGAAATAAAACATTGCTGTTTTTACATTGCGCTGAGGTGACCATTAAAGGTGCAAAAGTTTCCCGTTATGATTCATACCTATCCCGCTATATACTATCTATGGGACCAAACGCTACACCTTTTCAACACAAATATCAGTGGCAAGAACTGGTAATGGCACGAAATGCACTTAAACCATTAAAACAACGTAATTGCAAATATTTTGTCTATTTGTATGCGAGTTTTTTTTATGTTGATTAGGTTCTCCCCAACTTACTACTACTATTGTTACAAACTTAATTAATATGTTTTTGATGAACTTTGTTGTAGATTCTATTCATGGAATGTCAGTGATCAGCTAAGCCCAGCAGGATGTTGAAGGGCTTGGCAGCCTGGGTGTTGAACACCTATGTTGGAGAATATGTGGAAAATCTGAACACTGATCAACTCTCCATTGCTCTGTTGTCAGGTATCATGATAGTCTTTTTTAAGATGCTACCAAGGAATATATATGATTGGTTTAAAGATAATTAAACAATCAAAACAGATGAAATAATAGAACATTTGTGAAGTTTTTCCCCCATTAATGGCACACAAAAATTCTCCATTAGTAGCTTTAAGATTTTTTTCACAAAGATCCTGGATTCAAATACCAAAGGGGTCGAATTTAAGTGAACTTTGTACTCGCAAAAGATTGCATGTGGCTATTCAATTTACATGCCGAAAGTCGTAACAAGTTTTTGCTCGCATTTTTAGCTCACCTTAGCATGAAGTTTCCAACTTCATGTAAGAGTGCATTTTGCTGAAACTTAGTCAGAATGTTTATCTTGATAATATGTGCGTCCAATAAGTAGATCATCAGGTGAAAACCTTGTTTCCACTCAAGAAGCAACAGTTATAACTAAATCTTGAAGAAATTGGCTTCAATGTTTATCTAAATTTTATCTAGACTGAATTTGAACTTGTTACTACTCTAGAAGCCACACGTATGACTCAATCTCAATGAAACAAGGTCAGAATCTTTATCTTAACAATGTGTAGAACGAGTTTGAATCTGGGTCATGTGCGTCTGAAAACTAGGTTACCTGGTAAAGTCTTTGAAAAACCTTGTTACCAATCTAGAAGGCACAAGTATGACTCAATCTTCATGAAACTTAGTATGGTTATCATGACAATGCCAACGCCATCTTCGAGTTTGGGTCAAGTGTGATAAAAAACAAAGTCTCAAGATCAAGTTTTTGATAATTTGTGTACCTTCAACTGAGGGCTTTAGGCCATTACCTTTTTAAGTGTTTTTAACATTCATTGTGGGTAGCATCCGAATGATCCCTAAATAGAAACATAATATAATATTATTTTCGTGCAATTTAATTCAAATGGTTTTTAAAAAACTGAAAATCTGAACCGCTTTTCCAAATTTTACTGTTATTGTTAAATAAGCACTAATTTGAATTGAAATAAACATGATTTTCGTAAATCCTATATTCTGGTAGATCTGAAAGATTATATTTGTGATATAAAAAAAGAAGCTTAGAGTGATTTGTTAAATTATCGAAATTGACCCTGTGTTAGTTCTTGTTTAAAAGCAAATTGGTCTTAACTTCCAATATTTGTTTTATTTTAGGAGCTGTTGAGCTGGAGAATCTGCCATTGAAGAAAGATGCTCTTAATAAGCTTGGGCTTCCTTTGCATGTAAAATCAGGTAGATATTTCATGCAGTTCTGGAAGAACAGCAAAGAGTTGATGTTGAACCGTCAGAACTTTAAGTTATATAGACTAAACAATGTATATTATATAAAATGAACAGAGGTACTTGATGATAATTTATGGGCTTATTATGGTGAAGGTTTAGATAAAATTGGTCAATTATAAAATAACTTTTCTTTTTATCAAAATAACTGAAACTATTATTTGTACATATATTTAAAACATGCATTTGTTAAATGTCTTTTTTAAACACAAAATACAACCCAGTGTCCTTGTTTAGTTTCCTTTCAAGTTAAATGTTATTCTATAAAAATAACTATTTTAAGAATTGTGTTAATTTCTGATCCTATTTGAAGATATAATTTCCTTTTTTGCAGGTTTTATTGGTAAGATCCGGCTTCAAATTCCTGTGAGAAGACTGCACAGTGAGCCCTGGGTGATATCCATTGAACGACTCTACCTGGTGGCAGGACCTCTGCAGGATTTCAAGGTTTGTTTCATCATCTATCATGCTTTGTGCTCGTTGTTGCATCAGCTATATAATTAAATTCTTACCATCAGCTTATGACCCTATTTATTCAAGTAAAATATGATATCCAAAGAATAATCAATCCTTAAAGTGATTTAAGATAAACAAACGTACTGAAAGAACTAGACAGAATTTTTGGTGAAAATTACAACATTACATATTGATGTTGTCTCCTTCTGCAAGATTTGATTTATTTCACACTTGCATCATTACAGTATGATGAAGAAAAGGAAAAGGCAGCGGCTGAAGCAAGGAAAATAAAACTGCTGAATGCTTTAGAAGAAAAGCTGCAGGTTTGATTATGCCCATCATTTCCTTGTCAATATGCCAGTTTTAAAATCAAATTCTTTCTAATATTGACAGCCAAGTGGCAGCCAAGTGGGACAGGCGTATTTCAATTAAAAATGTCATGTAGCACCATGTGCACGCATCTGACACTTTTGTACTCTTATTATAATGACCAATTGGAAAGTGAGATACAATTTAGATTGAATAACTTATTTTGTATGCAACTTTGTTCCTGGCTGGTTTTATATACCGGAATTTAGTAATGTAGGGTCATACATCACAAAAGCAGGCTTTTTTTATCGTCATGACAATGTGACATAATTCTGGTTTTAGCAGATAGCTAGTCATACGCCATAACATTTCAGCTTGACAAAATCAATAGATCTTCATCACTTCACAAAGGATTAGTGATACATGTAGTTAAATTTGGCTAAAGGGAGCTTGAATTGCAACTTTTATAGTAAACTTGAAGCATCATTTTCAGAGATTTTTTTTATGAATCATTGGGCATGTTTGGAAAAATAAATTATATGTATGCTTAATAATGTAAAAATGTGTGAAATTATATTTATGGCAATGCAAATTTGCTGAATGTTGCCTGGCTAACAGTTGTCAATATTATTTGCACTTTTTATAGATTCAGAAGTCATACAAGCAAGAATCCTCCTGGTTTTCATACGGCACTGGTGTCTTTGCAAACATTCTTGAAAATCTTCAGGTAGGTGGACATTTTTATGAATATAATGGGATATATGCAGACTTAATTAAAAACATTTGGCAGAAATAAACCCACCGGTTTAAGAATTTGTTGTAGTGACACTTTGAAAGTTTACTCTTTGTTAAGTTAAGAACAAGAGTAACATTGTATCCAATAACACATTATTTCAGAGTAAAATGCTCATTATTTTAATATAGCAATACTATTTGATAGTATTGATAACTGTTAAAATTCTGAACATTTTAACATCTTTATTGCTAACTTCTGAACATTACTACTGAACTGCACATTCGGGTAGTAATTTCTATATTCTAGACTTTGATGATATGGTAATTGAAAAGTTAGTGTTTAATTGTACACACAATTACATTTTTTCATCATTTCTTGTTTAGTTCATAATTTATAAATGTACGGAGAAGTTGTTGGTTGCTAGATGACACCAATATTACAGCCAATAGTTAAATAGTTCAGTTATGTATCTAAACTAACAAAGATGTAAATTTCCAAACAAAGACCCAGAAAAAGAAGACTTTTGTTAATTGCATCAACTACCTGTTTTTCTTTCAGTTGAATATCAGTGATGTCCATATCCGCTATGAAGATGACATCACCAACCCTGGCTGCCCATTTGCATGTGGCGTTGTTATCAAGTCACTGAGTGCACAGAGCACAGACGCAGGCTGGGTGAGTGGAAGGAAAGGGCTAGTGTATCGTGTTTAAAGTTTAAAATGCTGGTTGAGAGTCAGTGGTAGTGATCAGCGGTTTTATTCTAGGAAATCTGGAGTAAAATTGTAACTTGTGCCATTGAATTGTCATTTTCTTTAGCATTCATCTTATTAAAAATATTGATAGAAAATTTAAAGAAGTTTTTCTTAAGATCCTTCTGGAATTGGCCCCATCCGCGTTTCATTTGCATTAATCATGTTCAGTTATTACTGTGTACATTTTCAGGTTACTGACATTTGACCAAAATAATCCTACCATTATCTTAGATCTTCTAGACGAAGAGTATTTCATTTTCATACAACTTTCCTTTATTAAGCCTTGACGTAGAGGTGATCAAGAGCTCTTGCTGGGTATACCTTTTCTTTTGCCACCCAGTTTCATCGTTTACAAAGTCTGTTGACACTTATTAAAACCAAGAGCTAAATTGTAATACATATTCTAATGATATTGAATTAAAACTTCACACATGACTTTGGGATTATCATGCAAGGTCACTCACCAAGACCGATAACTCTGACCTGCAATTTAGCAGAATTATGCCCCTTTCAAAAACTTAGAAAACTAAGGCTAACTTAAGCCTGCAACAACTCTATATGATATTTCAATGTGTACATGTAGTAGACATAGAGATATAGTATATCTCTATGTCTACTACATGTACACATTGAAATAAAACTGTAAGTTGGTGCTCAGGGTCTATATAGAAAGTCATTGACCAAGATCGATAAATTTGACCAGCCTTTAAGCATGATAACAGGATGATCTAGGGAGGGATTGGATTTGGGGTCAGTGGGGTCAAGGCCACTGTTACTTAAAATATACATGTTGTTAATGATTTTTCCACTGTGTTACTTTCGTAAGGACGGAGATATTGTGCTGTAATTTTGTTTTTAGATGTTTGTTTGCAGAATAACATTATCCCTTTTGTAATTACAAAGCTACTGGTTTATTGCTTCATTACTTTTTTATTGAAATTTATTTGAATCCCTTCAGAGGTGTTGCATGTTGTTTTTGGCAGACGACAGCGTATATTGGCAGTAGGTTGAGCGCCAAAGGAAAACATTGTACAATTTATTCCATGAAGAATGCTTTTTTTTAAGTTTTATGTCAACCATTACTAGAAATGTGACCAGTTTACCAGATATTCAGTCAGTAGCTGGTTATTCTGTTGCTTCCCAAATTATAACCTCTTGCAGATAGATTTTGTAATTGCTGTTAAATACATGTATTTATGTTTTTTCTTGGCCCACTCTAGATACCCAAATTTGTGAGTCGGAATTATGTGGAAGTGATGCACAAGTTGGTCGATCTGCGTGACTTCTCCCTGTACATGGATACCAACACCACGCTGGTTGGGGATCTGCCCAGAAATGACATGGCGGTGAGTATGCTTTCTCTGGAATGGAATGCTCCGTGTTGTTAGATAGAATATAAAAATTACAATCCAATAGAATGTAAAGTACTTCTTACTGATCATGCTTCTTTAAGACAAAAATTACACCAGTGGAAAGATATGACTGTTTGTAATAAAAAGTTAGAAGAAATTATTTGTAGATCTTTGTATTCAAATTTAATTATTAAACGATTATTGTTTTTCTTCCATTAAAGATAAAAAACGTAGTCTATCATGAGGGTATCTAATAAACGTTGGTAGGAATAAAAAGCTCAAGTTTATCCAACACCCAGAGTTTCCTAGTATATAGTCATCTTGCGGTAGGATAAATATGACTGAAATACTTGGTTCCAGGACTCCCTGCAGCGTGAAATGTATGTGTCATCTATCACCAAACAGTTAAAGGTAATGTATGCAAACTGTGTATGTGAGGGTACTTACCTTCTTCAGTCATAGCCCAATTGCTTTGTGTAAGATTATGTTTTATTAACAATTATGTTCAGTTACAATATGGTTAATCTTTACAGTTGTAAATGGTTAACCAAATTTAGTATAATTTTTAAAGGACTGGGTATATGTTTTTGGGATGTAGTATTCAAGATGAAAATGATGAGCTAAAGTCCATTTCTATGGTTTTGTGGGACCATGTCCTAATCATACCCTTATGTCTTTGTTGTGTTACAGGAACATGAGTACATCCTGTCCCCTGTGTCAGCCAGTGCAAAGATGAAGAGATACACCACCCCACTGCCTGTCAGGAACCCTGATACCCCGAGAAATACAATGGACTTGACTTTGAACAGGTACGAGTGTCCTTCACAATCTGTGTGTTATTGTCCCCTACCGGTTTTACCGGAGGGGACTTATGGTTTGCGCTCTGTGTGTGTGTCAGTCAGTCTGTCTGTCAGTCCATCACACTTTTCTGGATCCTGGGATAACTTTAAAAGTTCGTCATATTTTTCATGAAACTTGAAACATGGATAGATGGCAATATGGACATTATGCACGTCATTTCATTTTGTTCCTACATCAAAAAATTTGGTTGCTATGGCAACAAATATAAAAAAATAATCTGACAATGGTGGAGGGACATCATTGCTTGGCAATAGTCTTGTTCCAATATAACTCTTTATTACACAAAAGAAATAAATTTCAATTGTAAAAATATAATTTGTATTGTTTTTGTAGATACTGGTAATAGGTTCCATTGATTGCATGCTTTGTCTGTAGCACATGACAAACAAATCAAAAAAAGCTTTCGGGGGATATCATTATTTCCATTCACCTACCGTAATTGTTATTTATGAAAATGACTTTAATTGCCGATAAAGCTAATACAATAAGAATAGAAGAACATTTTTCTTCTCATCATTTGTGTATAAGCTGGCTGGAAGATTACGCCTAATTTACGTAAAGGATAATGGCGTTATTTTCCAGACAGTACATATACCAAGGAAATGCAGTAAAATACTATTGAATTCTTAGAATGACAATACAAAGCAAATATTACCTGTGATATTTACACACTAAAGGCCTCAATGGATCTCTATTTGCTGTCGTATGAATCAAGTTGCAGTGTCGATTTTATTTTTGTCTAACAGCTTGTTGTTAATGTTTGCATGACATCATTTCGCTATGGACGAATTAAAAGCATCAGCCCTAAGATTCACGCGAAATATTTACATCAATTGGCAACTTGTTCATGAAAAAGTAGTACGGTCACGAGTATTAACGTTGTTATTTGCGTGTGTGTTCATTGGGAAATAAAAATAAATGTTATGTTATTGGATGATCCAATCAGAATACATTGTTGATGTGGAAATGAAATAAGTTGTTATTGTTTATTCATTAATTCGTAAACGTTTGTTGAGTTGCTTGTTTATTCCAGTTTTTATGTCCCCCAGTCTATACTGGGGGAAATATTGTTTTTGCTCTGTCTGTTGGTTTGTTGGTTTGTTTGCACAAACTTTAACATTGGCCATAACTTTTGCAATATTGAAGAAAGCAACTGGCATATTTGGCATGCATGTGTATCTCATGGAGCTGCACATTTTGAGTGGTGAAAGGTCAAGGTCATCCTTCAAGGTCAAAGGTCAAATATATGGGTCAAAATCGCTCAAAAGGGGACATAGTGTTTCACAAACACATACCTTGTTTTACTATATTTCAGCATGGTCTTTTCTATCAGTGAAGAGCAGTATATGAGTGTGGTCCTCTTGTTACGGGAGTTTGAGAAATACGAGAGAGGAAAAAAGTACCGCAAATGGCGTCCCACTTGCCCAGTACACAACAAGTATGTTTGCTGGTAAAAAAAACATGCAAAATTGTGAACATTTTGTTTTGTTCACCTGACTATTCACTGAATAGTCCGAGCTATATTACTCACCTAATGTCGGCATTTGTGTCTGCCTAATGCCTTGGTTATGCTGAACGTGCAAAATCTCCATGTCATTGTTTCTACTACAGATATTCTTTTGAAACTTCAGACATGTATGACCTGCAATTTAGCATAATGATGCCTCTTTTTGGCTTCTTGTCTATTGTCTGCCCGGCACCCTCGGGTTCAAACCCCACTTTGGGAGTGTTCTTTACATCTCTTCAAAGACACCAAGTAATTGTTCTGCCTAAAATTCGACTAAAGAGTGTCTCATTTGGCCTAATGCTTTCTATATAATCAAGCATAAATAAAGTGGTATACACTAAACTTGGCTTTTTAGCTCACCTGATTGCTCAGGTGAGCTTTTGGGATCGGTCTTTGTCCGTCGTCCGTCCGTCCGTTCACATTTGGTTGTAAACACTCTAGAAGCCACATTTCTTGTCCGATCTTCATGAAACTTGGTCAGAAGATTTGTCCCAATGATACCTCAATCAATTCGAAACTGGGTCATGCTGGGTCAAAAACTAGGTCACTATGTCAAATAAAAGAAAAACCTTGTCAGCACTGTAAAAGTCACATTTCATGCCCAATCTTCATGTACCTTTGTCAAAATGTTTGTCTTAATGATATGTTGTTCGAGTTCAAAAGTGGTTCCGGTCCATTGAAAAACATGGCTGCCATTGGGTGGGGCAGTTTTCCTTATTTGGCTATTGAGAAACCTTGTTAACACTGTAGAGGCCACATTTCTTGTCCGATCTTCATAAAACTTGGTCAGAAGATTTGTCCCAATGATACATCGATCGAGTTTGAAACTGGGTCATGCTGGGTCAAAAACTAGGTCACTAGGTCAAAAAAAAGAAAAACCTTGTAAACACTGTAGAAGTCACATTTCATGCCCAATCTTCATGTAACTTTGTCAAAATGTTTGTCTTAATGATATGTTGGTTGAGTTCAAAAGTGGTTCCGGTCCGTTGAAAAACATGGCCGCCAGTGGGCGGGGCAGTTTTCCTTATTCGGCTATAGAGAAACCTTGTAAACACTCTAGAGACCAAATTTCTTGTCCGATCTTCATGAAACTTGGTCAGAAGATTTGTTCCAATGATACCTCGATCGAGTTCGAAACTGGGTAATGCTGGGTCAAAAACTAGGTCACTAGGTCAAAAAAAAAGAAAAACCTTGTAAACACTGTATAAGTCACATTCTATGCCCAATCTTCATGTTACTTTGTCAAAATGTTTGTCTTAATGATATTTTGGTTGATTTCAAACGTGGTTCCGGTCGGTTGAAAAACATGGACCAGGTCAAAGCTTGAAAAACCTTGTTTATCTTAAACTACAAAGCACGCAGCTTTGATATTTGATATGTGACAAAGATTGCTCAAATCATGCCACTGGGCAAGCTCATTTCACAGGTGAGCGATCTAGGGCCATCTTGGCCCTCTTGTTATTGTAAAATCATAATGAATGATTCTGTGAAGTACCTCCATTCCATCCATAGTGAATAGGTTTTAAATATACGTATATTCATGAAAACTGGACCAGCTTTATTGCCTTTAATGCATGTCTATATTAATGCGAAATACTATTTAAAATCCCCATTTTAAGTCCTAAAATTTCTCAATGTTCCAGTGCAAGTCAGTGGTGGCAGTTTTCCATCCAGTCTATACTGTCGAATATCAAAGAGAGGAAACGTCGAGGGACAGCAGTCTATTTGTCGCAGAGATGCAGGGACGTGGTGTTGTACTCAAAACTGTATACCGCCCACTTGAAAAAGGATACTCTAGATGCAAACATGAAGGTACATAAGCAAAAACAGATTTCTCAACCTTCAAAAAAGCAGCCTTTCCTTTTTATCACATTGTGTAATGTTGTTAAAAAGAATGTCTGCACATATTAGGTTCCACCGGGCTGAATTTTGCTCTATATTGTTCAGAACATGGTATTTTATAGGTTCATCTACACAGTTTTGTTACCAAAACTATTTGTTCATTATAAAAATAGAATGTCTTGTAGTCAATAATTTGGAAAATATTAGCTTTCAAGTGCTCCAGACATGTTTTTAAAAGACCAGAGCATGCTTCAACACATTTTTTTATTGTATTTCATGTAACAGGCTTATCAGACAAGAATTGAAAAGGACTTCAGTTTTGAGGAATTAAAGCTGATGCGAGAGCTGGTGTTCAGAAAATTAAAGTTGAAAGGAAATTTCTCCAAGGTAAGATTAGTTAAATGAGATACATGATTTGTGTGTTAATTTGATAAATACTTTGTTTTAACTAGTGTGCGTGTATGCATGTGTGTGTGGGGGTGTCTGTGACTGTGTGTGTTTGTTTGTGGGTGGTTTATGAAAATAGTCATCATTTGTTTTAAGATACAAAGTTGTCATATGTGTATAGCAGTTACAGGGCTTAATAATAATACATATGCATTTCTTCCATTTCTTAGACCGTGGTGAAGTGTACCTGAAAGGTGCTTATTTGTGCTATGCTTGAACAATTCTTATGGGGCTATTTTGTCAAAAGGTGGTCAGTTTTATGAACTCTTCATCAAGGGCAGTTGACATAGATTCCAGTTCTAAAAAAATTGGGAATTAATACATTGTTGTCTGCTCAACTAAGCAGGCATTGCTGAAGGTGACCTTTTGTGATCACAAAATGTCTGGCGTCCGTTGTTGTGTGGTGAGTGCCATCAACTTTTAGACAATATCTTGGCCGAATTCAAATCTGGGTCATATGTGTCAAAAAACTAGGTCACCTGGTCATATGTTAGATAAATCTTGTTACCACTCTAGAGGCCACATTTATGACTCAATCTTTATAGAACTTGGTCAGAATGTTTATCGTAAGATTTTCTAGACCGATTTCGAATCTGTGTCATGTGCGTCCAAATTATATTTCACCTGGTTAAATCTTATAAAAAACCTTGTTATATCTCTGTATGTTACATTTATGACTAAATTTGTATGACACTTGGGCATAAGGTTTATCTTGACAATATCTAGGCAAAGTTTGAATCTGGGTCACTTGCATTAAAACACTAGGTCACCAGGTAGAAAAACCAAGTTACCATTCTTTTTATCCAATCTTGATGAAACTTGGTCAGAATGTTTATCTAGACAATATATAGGCTGTATTTCAACTGCATAAAAACAAGGTTACCAGGTCAAATCTTTAAAAAAAAACTTGTAACAACTCTAGGGCCACATGTATGTCTTAGCCTTGATGAAACTTGGTTACAATGTTTATCTTGTCAATGTGAAGGCCATGTTTGAATCCGGGTCAGGTGCCTTTTAAATCTAGGTCACCTGGAAAAGTCTTCAGCAATCGGTGTCTGTGAACTCTTAAGATGAGCACTAAAGGCCACAATGGGCCTTTTGTTTTAACTGTTTGTTCAAAATTACCTATGGAAAGGCTTTGATGTCAATATGTATCAGTATTTTGAAAATACTCTGCTTTAATTCATGCTTTAATTCATGCATCCCCCTTCTAGAAATCTAAAATGATGCCAAAAATCAGAATCAGCTGAAAATCAGTATGTACTGTAACTTCAGATGCCATCACCAGAGCCCGAATCCAAGGCTACATCACCTCCTGGGGACAGCAAGTCCATGCTACAGCGCTGGTTCCCAGGATGGGGTGGCTGGTATGGGGCTCAAGCAGCCAGCACACAGCAAGCTGGGGACCAGGATTCAAAGGTTACATTATGTCCTTTACGATTTAAGACCGAAAAAGATGTTTTAGACAGTGTTTTACTGATGCCATCATAAATTAGCCTTAGACCATTTTCAATAGTTCTGTTTCTGTTAAAGTCCTAGGTCCATTCCAAGCCATTAATTATGGTAGTCCCTTAAATTATTCAAACTCTATGATACTGTCTTCATTGTTTTGGTCATTTTTCAGGGACCTCCTAAATTTGACATGCTCTCAGGTCTAAGAGAATTTTGCATGGACTGTGTTGATTGCAGACCTGTTGTTGTGTATGGTACTTAAGCAGGCTGTCAACATTTTCATACAGCAGTTACAACTTCTTAAGACTGCTTTATCCCACAGTATTTTAATATAGAAGTTCATTCATCAATGCATGTGTCATAAATGGATTTGAGATGATTCATGTATTTGTATATTCAGAGGGTTCAACCCGAGTCCGGTGAAGGGGAAAACAAGGAGAAGGCTGACAACGTGGGAGAACCACATCCAAAAGCGATGCGATTAGAATTAGGTATTATTATAAGGCACAGGATTATTAAATGACTTATTTTATAAGGCTTTAATGCAAAAATAAAATTAACACATTTTGATTGTTAGGTGGATTTAAAAAAAAAATCTAGGCTCATAGAGTGGCAAAAACGAGTTGGGCAGATGGGGAGGTTTTACACAATCATTAACAATCTGTGTTAAAGTTTGGTATATTTGAAATATTTTCTCAAGATTATGGCCAATCTTAGTGATGATGTACTTAAAGGTTCCACTTCACTGTGCAATATGGCATAGTTTGGTATATTTAAAATATTTTCTTAAGATTATGGCCAATCTTAGTGATGATATACTTGAAGGTTCCACTTCACTGCGCAATATGGCCTAATTTAGGATATTTTTAATATTTTAATATTTTCTTAAGATTATGGCCAATCTAAGTGATGATGTACTATATGTGTGAGCCTACCTGCATCGGCGTCGGTGTGAGCTTTAGCGTGAGCGTTGGAATGTTAAAGTTTGCGTTCCACCTCAAATATTTTCTATCTCCCTTGACATATTGCTTTTATATTTCGCATACTTCTTTACCAACATGACCCCAATCTATAAACAAGAGCAGACAACTGTAACAAGCATTTTGTAAGAATTATGGCCCTTTTTCCACTTAGTAACTTTGAATATTTTGTTAAATTTTGTGTTTACATCCACTTTACTTCTAAAGTATCAAGGCTATTGCTTTCAAACTTCAAATACTTTCTTACTATCATGAGGGTACTGTACCTGGCAAGTTGAATTTGACCTTGACCTTTGACCTTGAATCTCAAGGTCAAATTAATAAATTTTGATTAAATTGCCATAACTTCTTTATTTAGGATCAGATTTGATTCATACTTTGACAAAACAACACTTACCTGACATACCACAATGGACTTCACCCAAACCATCCCACACGCCCCACCACAGAAATCCCCCCCCCCAAAAAAATGTTTTTCCTCCATTTTTTTTTTTTTGAAAGACCGTCCAACCATCCCACTCAAGCTATTGCTATCAAACTTTAAATATAATCTTATTAGTTTATTTTATGTCTTTACACATGTTCAAGAAATTGTGGAAAATATACCTGAACTCAGAATCGTCTATAATGTACCACTTCTTTAAAACATAAGCGATCAATATGTTTCAATTATGGTCCTCTTCCAGTAAGAATATGACTATATTACCTTGACCTTATTGAATATGAACAATTTTCCCCATGATGGCTTACTTTATACTGTCAAGCACTTGAAAAGTCAAGCTCGCTGTATTCTGACAGCTCTTGTTCCTAAATGCTTTCAGATTTTGTCCTGATTTTTGGTGTGTGAGTTTACATGCATGACTTACAGATCAAGTTCAAGTTTCGTTCTGGTCCATTGATTTTCGGCAAAGTAACAACCTTGGATCTAGAATTTACATATACAATAACAGTTTTCAGGACATTTTATCCTAAACGCTTGCAGTTATTGACCTGATTTTTCTTTAAAATAACATTTATCCGGAAAAATTATTTGAAAAGTTTTCAGATACTGATCTTATTTTGACCTACATACATGACTTACAGATCAAGTTTGAGTTTCGTTCTGGTATATTCATTTTTTACGAATTTATGGGCCTTGGACTTAACAATTTTCTTTAAAATAGCTTTATAAAATAATATTGTTAAAAGAGATACTATAGTTAACAAAAAACTGAAGTACAAAAACAAGAGGCCAAATATTGAAATCAGTATTTAAAAAATTGTCTCAACACTTTAACATACTTTCCTATAGTTAATGTATTATTTTTTTACTTTTGAACAGATATCCTCCCTTAAGAGAGTGTTTGAAAGCACTTATTTACTTGATTTATTTATGAATAAAGAGATTTGATGAACCCTGTTTGGGGTATCAGGTGTATCCAAAATGGAACCTCAATCAATAGAATTAAGATAATCGTTAAGCAGCATTATAACTCAAATTTGAAGCACAACAAACCTAACAATTATCTTTCATGGTCTCAGTTTCTCGCATGATCTCCATTTCTCACATGATCCATATTTCTCACATGATCTTTTTTCTCACATGATCTCTATTTCTCACATGATCTCTATTTCAAACATGATCTCTATTTCTCACATGATCTCTATTTCTCACATGATCTCTATTTCTAACATGATCTCTATTTCTCACATGATCTCTATTTCTCACATGATCTCTATTACTCACATGATCTCTATTACTCACATGATCTATATTTCTAACATGATCTCTAAATCTCACATGATCTCTATTTCTTACATGATTTTTTTTTCTAACATGATCTCTATTTCTAACATGATCTCAATTTCTTACATTATCCCTATTTCTAACATGATCTCTATTTCGAACATGATCTCTATTTCTCACATGATCTCTATTTCTCACATTATCCTTATTCCCATATTATCTCTATTTCTAACATGATCTCTATTCCTCACATGATCTCTATTTCTAACATGATCTCTATTTCTCACGTGAACTCTATTTCTAACATGATCTCAATTTCTAACATGATCTCTATTTCTAACATGATCTCTATTTGTCACATTATCTGTATTTATAACATGATCTCTATTCCTCACATGATCTCTATTTCTCACATGATCTCTATGTCTCACATGATCTCAATTTCTCAAATGATCTCTATTTCTCACATGATCTATATTTCTCACATGATCTCTTATTTCTCACATGATCTCTATTTCTCACATATTCTATATTTCTAACATGATCTATATTTCTGACATGATCTCTATTCCTCACATCATCTCTATTTCTTACATGATCTCTATTTCTAACATGATCTTTATTTCTAACATGATCTCTATTTCTAACATGATCTCTATTCCTCACATCATTTCTATTTCTCACATTATCTCTATTTCTAAGATGATCTCTATTTCTAAAATGATCTCCATTTCTCACATGATCTCTATTTCTCACATGATCTCTATTTCTCACATGATCTATATTTCTCACATGATCTCAATTTCTCAAATGATCTCTATTTGGCACATGATCTATATTTCTCACATGATTTCTATTTCTAACATGATCTCTATTTCTAACATGATCTCTCTTCTTCACATGATCTCTTGTTCTAACATGATATCTATTTATCCCATGATCTCTATTTGTCACGACATGATCTCTATTTCTCACATGATCTCTATTTCTCACATTAACCCCATTATCATATTATCCCTTTTTCTAACATGATCTCTATTTCTAATATGATCTCTATTACTAACATGATCTATATTTCTCACATGATCTATATTTTTCACATTATCCATATTCCCAAAAATATCTCTATTTCTAACATGATCTATATTCCTCACATCATCTCTATTTCTAACATGATCTCAATTTCTAACATGATATTTATTTCTAACATGATCTCTATTCCTCACATCATCTTTATTTCTCACATCATCTCTATTTCTAAGATGATCTCTATTTTTTTTACATGATCTCTATTTCTCACATGATCTCTATTTCTCACATGGTCTTTATTTCTCATTCAGATCAGGAGCTTGAAGATGTGATGCAGTTGATGGGAGATGGTGAGGATGATCGCTCCATGCTTAAACGTGATGCAGTGTTTGCCAAGCTAAACTTTATCCTCAACACGGGGGCCTTCAAAATCTGTGGGAACTCCACTGAGTCTGTAACAGGTAGAGGGAGATTTTCCATTGTATTTTTCATTTTACAACAATGTTGTCATTGGCGATATATTGGTTTAAGGTGTTCTGTCTGTGTAGATGTTTGATAACTTGTCTTGAGCATATTTCGAAAACTAATATAGGTTTCAACATGGAACTTCATATGAAAGTGGAGGTTTTGCAGTGCACAAGAAGAATAACATGCTAGTTTATTGATAATGATTCTTACCAGTTTCTGATAAATTGGCAAACCTTGAAATGTAAGTTTATTGAGATTGGTTCTCACCAGTATTTGATAGGCTGCAAACCTTGGAATGTAAGACTTGTAAGAAAATTGTATTTAAATTGGTACTTACCCACAGGTGACAGGGAAACCTACAGCATCATGGAGCTTGAGTGCTCGGCCATTGAGATGATGTTTGAGTCACGCCCTCGGAGCTCGGGCCTCACATTTGGTCTCAGTGTGGGCGGACTGCAGCTGCTGGATAAGCTCACTCAGGGGTCACAGTTTCCTGTGCTGGTGGGCTGCCAGAACAAGGTAAATACTATATGGTCTGGAAACATACTCCTTATGTAGACAATCTCATACAGAGTGAGTGTTGCTAAGTCAATTGTATAATTGGAATGCTTATCTCATGAATATTTCACATATGTGTCGTGTTCTGAGAAAACTGGGCAAAATGCTTGTGCGTAAATTGTCATCCCAGATTAGCCTGTGCAGTCCGCACAGGCTAATCAGGGACGACAGTTTCCGCTTTTATTGAATTTTTCGTTTAAATGATGTTTCTTCTTAGCGAAAATCCAATTTAGGCGGAAAGTGTCGTCCCGGATTAGCCTGTGAGGACTGCACAGGCTAATCAGGGATGACACTTTACACACTAGCATTTTGCCCAGTTTTCTCAGAACACTCCACATATAGGCACTTGTGTGTGTGTGTGTGTGAACAAATAGTTATTTTTAAAAGTATTTAAAAGCGTTATTTTTGGGTGACCAGGCATGTTTCTTTGAATGATGTTATTGCACTAAAGACTTTTGTTGACAATCCAAATATTAGACTTTAAGTAAAAAAAAAAAATTCATTTCATGGTTGTGCACAAAATATTATACATGTTATCACATGTGGTAATTTGCGCCTGTTGACTGGTTGTCCAGGAGAGGTTTGGTCCCAAGAGACAGGCTGGCTATCAGAGGCAGTCCTACTTTGCACCCTTGAAGGAGGAGGAGGACAAGAAACTGTTTGTGTTGAAGTTTGAGAAGAACCCATTTAACACCACTGCAATTAACAGGTAGGTTAACCCTTTCCCGCTCAGAAGCAAAGCGAAATTGGGGATATGCAACCAGCATAAAACCAGAACAGCCTGCGAGTTACTCTGTAAAGGTTTTATAATGTTTGCTGCTCATCAGTATCTTATGGTTGGAAATAAAGCCTTCAAAACTTGAATCTAGTAAGAAAGGTCTTAAATCTAATTTGATTTTCTAAGGGAATACAAATGCGTCAAAGTCTGTATTTGAGTGGTAAAGGGTTGATGGCCTTCTTGATCAATAGACAATCCCTGAAATTGATAACTCCCGGTTTACCGCCCCTGAATACTCGCGCGCGCCTCCAAAACGGTACTGAAGAAAAAAACAAGGACATATATGTTTGTATAGGTCCCTGAACAAAACAAGAAGGCGAAACAATTTTATCAATTATTTTTGAAAATTTAAATAGTTTCTGTTATATATCTGATAATCACCGAATAGTTCGTGTTTTTTTAATATCAGTTATTACGTAATAAGTAGAAATAAGTTTCATCTGCATTCATTTAAGAGTAATAAAACTCAGCATGAACAGGGACCTATTTGTATAGGTCCCTGGCCCGAACAAGGTCTTGATTGTCATTTAACATGTTATTTAAAGGTGACACGTGATATGTTATCTTAATTACGGTTTCTACACATGTGCAGACATGTGGTGTCACCGGCATACCCATAAACGCTTTTAATCCACACTTGGGACATCGCCTCCCATTGAGCGGATTCGTTCGCTCCTTTATCGCTGAATTTTTTTTTCAATACCTTTATTTTGCTGAAATTAATCATTCGTAATAAACGAATAAAAAATCACTTATTTTTTTCGTGTTTTTATTTTTTAATCGTAAACTTAGACTTTATTACAAAAATTAAATAAAGACATAAGTTTAGGAAATCTAGAGAACACAATTGGAACTATTCAAGTTTATTTAAGGCATCATATTTTTCATGTTGAACATGTTTATCGTGAATTTAGATGTTATTAAGAAAATTTAATAAATAATGAAATCAGTATAGAAAATATTGAGAACAGCCCAAAAAGTTTATTTCAGACTATAAACTTTGATATAACATGTTAAACGTTATTTTAATAATAATATAAGAAAGTTATAGGCAAAAGCTGATATGTCCTTTTCAATAAAAAACGATGCCATGTCCTGACATCTAACACAGTTTTGCAAATGAATAGCTCCGGTAGTTGTTCATTTAGAATGACAATATTCATATCCGGCTAGTGATTTTTGTACAAGCTTGAGAGCGAATTTTAAATAAAAGAAATTGCTAAAAAGCACTTTAGTTTTAGACTCAACCAGGTACATACTTTTAATTAAAAAAGTTTGCCTCTACCTGAAATCTTACAGAGGTTCGCTAATAAATATTTCCGGACCAATTTTAGAATCACAATCTTCATTTCGGCTATAGATTTTTATATTACCTTTAGAATGACACTTACAAGGAAAATATTAATAACGAAATGGAATTTTTTTAGACAAACAAAGATATGTACTATTCAATAAAATTGTCGGCCTCGGTCTTTAATCTTACAAAGTTTCTTATTGAGAGTAACTATAGAAATACGGCATCTAATAAGAAATAATACAGGCTTAAACAAAGGCAGATATCTACTTTTCAATAAAATTGTCTACCTCTGCCTGAAATCTTTCAAAGTTTCTCTAATTAATACCTCCAGCACTATTTACGCTAAAATCACAACGTTTACTTCAGACTTTAGATATTTCTATAACCTTAACAATTTTCATTGAATAATTTTATTCCATAAAGAAATAATTAAATTTTATACAAAGGCATTACTGAAAGGTATGCTTACTGTAAAAAAGCAAACTCAGCCTTAAACATTACGTGTTGTCACTGAATATTGTTAAAGAGACACATATTTTTTATAAATCTATCGTGTATGTTTCTTTTTTAACTTATATTGATTAAAGATGTGATACATATCGACACTAGGTTTCATGTTTCAATTGTTTTCAATCCTACTGTGCAAAGTCATAAAGTACTATTTATTGGAATAAAGCGGTTGTACACTATAATTACGCTGTATTCTGCCAAATTCTTCAGAACCATCAGGATCAGCGGGTTGCGTGATGGCCAATATGGCGGCAGTCAATTTATTGATTCTGGGATTGTCTATACATCTGATGGTCACACACAGACACTTAATGACATAAAGTGGCTACAAGAAATTCCAGGTTGCAAGACATGCCCTGTGAGGTGACACATCCCACTGAAGGGAATTTAAGCCTCCCTATGTGAAAAGGGGGTTAAATGCATGTGCGTAAAGTGTCGTCTCAGATTTGTGCAGTCCACGACACTTTCCGTTTGTATTGTATTTTTGTTTAAAAAAGACTCTTCTTGGCGAAAATCCAGTTTAGGCCGAAAGTGTCGTCCCTGATTAGCCTGCTCAACCTAATCTGAGACGACACTTTACGCAAATGCATTTAGCCCAGTTCTCAGAGCGCCATCATTTTTTTTTTTTCTACAAGGACAATCTGTAAGCTGTTGTAGCCATGTACTAGTGAATCTAGGATAAAGCACATTATAACACAGTTGTTGTCTCTTAATGGCAGATTCAGTATCCGCACAGAGCCTCTGGATATTGTGTACAACTGCCCAGCATTTCGTCGTGTCAGGGACATATTCTCGTCCAAGAATGTGAACAGGATGAAGAAATCCACCTCGTCTATATCAGGTTTGCATTCTTCTTTTGAAAAGTAGATGTACATTTACCAGAAAGAATCTTATAGTCATATATAGTCATATATATTGTCTTCAGTGTCATGGTAATATAGAGCTTTGCTAAATCATTCTAGTTTTGTGCTACATGTTAGACTTTGATATCTTTTTACATGCACATCACTAAATTAAATAAGGCCTAATGGCACCAGTTATTTGTGCAGATTTAAATAAAATATTTGTGTTCACATTTTTCCATTGTTTTCACATTTCTTACCTGAACTGTTTTGTATACAATTAGTATTGTGGGTATGTGAATATTCTCTTGATTTGATGTGAATAGACATAAATGTATAAGAGCCTCGCTCTGTGAAAAGGGGGTTTAATGCATGTGCCTAAAGTTTCGTCCCAGATTAGCCTGCGCAGTTTGCACAGGCTAATCAGGGATGACACTTTTCGCTTTTATTGTATTTTTCGTTTAAAGGAAGACTCTTCTTGGCGAAAAAGGCGGGAAGTGTCGACCCTGAATAGCCTGTGCAGACTGCACAGGCTAATCTGGGACGACACTTTACACACATGCATTAAACCCCCTTTTCACAGAGCAAGACTCATATCTGTATGAATGTTATAGCTGCTGCCAGACTCCAGTATGAAACCTTGAAGAGACAAACACAGGCAGACATTAAAAAGTCAATCAAATCCCTTCTCGAGGGTTCAGAAAAAGTAAGACGTTTTCAATTCATGTTAACTCTTTAAGCGCTGGAACCGAATTTTAAAGGCCTTTGGAAACAGTTTGGATCCAGATGAGACGCCACAGAACGTGGCGTCTCATCAGGATCCAAACTGTTTGCTATTCTGATACTATTCTTTGAAGAAAAAAATCGAAAAAATGCTAAATTTTGAAATTCTGCAGACGACATTTTAGCAGACGACAAATTTCCCAGCATGCAAAGGGTTAATGGTAATGGAAAACAATCTTTTATGAACCTTTTTATATATTTAAAAATGTTTGTTATTTGCAAGTTATTCTAGTGTTTTATCCAATCTCTACACTTTGATGTGAAAAGATAGCTGTTGACTAGTTATGCATAGGCAATTTGTTAAGAAGTTTGTGAAGCTCTTCTAAAATTTGATCATTACAATGTATTCCATATATCATATGAAAGGAGGAGTTTACACAATAAACTGTTTGTTTTGAGTATATATTATCCGCGCTCTGTAAAAAAGAGGTTTAATGCAGTCCGCACAGATTAATCAAGGACGACACTTTCCGCTTTAATAGCAGTTTTCGTTTGAAGGACATCTATTTTAGCGAAAATCTATTTTAGGCGGAAAGTGTCGTCCCTGATTGGCTGGTGCAGACTGCCCAGGCTTATCTGGGACGACACTTTATGTACATGCTTTTAACCTTGTTTTCTCCGAGCAAGGTTCATATGTATCTATAGTATCTGTTCTTTATGTGCACAGTTGAAGAGATGGGAGATAGATATGGACATTGCGGCTCCGCAGATCATTCTCCCCGAGAAGTTTGTGTGCGACAACACGAACATGATCGTCCTTGACCTTGGTCACCTGCGCTTCCATAACACTAAGAAGAGGACCCCTGACAGCAGTAGTACCACGCTGAATAACGATGGTACGTGGTCTGATTTATGTGCAGGATATGCTTCCTATGATTGAATGTAATATGAAATGGAATATAAAATTCTATTGGCATCTTTCCCAGCACGTGGTATTCAGTGCTACCACACTGAATAACCATGGTGTGTGGTCTGATTTATGTGCATGGAATGCTCAGTTTGGTGGAATTTAAAATGAAACTCAATCAGAAAAAACAGTAGTATTTGCTTCAGTGTGTTATGGATGATGTATGTTACACGTTCTTGCTTATGAAATTGTTATCCCCTGCCAGAGGCGGAGGGATATAGAATTCGCTTTGTCTGTCTGTTTGTCCATCCGTTCGTCTGTCACAAAACCTTTCAGTGCTATATCTCAGAAACTATATAAGATATCAACATGAAACTTCATGGTTGTAAAGATATCAATGAGGAGTAGTGCCATGCACAAGAACCATAACCCTACACTTTCTTTAATAAGAGTTATTGCCCTTTGTCTTTTTGTATGATGTAACTTTTAAGGGCTATATCTCAGATACCATACCAGATTACAACATTAAACTTCATGTGTGTTTTGATATCAATTAGAGAAGTGCCATGCTTAAGAACCGTAACCCTTCACTTTCTTTAAAAAGAGTTATTGCCCTTTGTTGTTTTTGTATGATGTAACTTTTCAGGGCTATATCTCAGATACGATACACGATTTCAACATGAAACTTTATGGGTGTGTTCAAATCAATGGGAAGAAGCGCCATGCACAAGAACCATAACCCTACACTTTATTAAATAAGAGTTATTACCCTTTGTTGTTTTTGTGTGATGTAAATTTTCAGGGCTATATCTCAGATACGCCACAAAATTTCATCATGAAACTTCATAGGTGTATAAACATCAATGAGGAGAATTGCATTGCATAATAACAATTACCCTACACTTAATTATTTTTTTAGGATAATACCATATATCAAGGGATTTGCACCCATTCATAAACAAAATTTATTTGACGGGGATATCAATTCAACGAATTTGCTTGTTTGTTATAAATATGTGAATCACCTAAAGTATTATGTTTAATATTTAATTGCTTAGGAAATATCAGTTTTTATGAGTTTTTTTCCTTATAAAGTAGTTTGTTAAGCTTTCTTATTGATTGATCATTTTATATTATTTTAAATCAAATAATTTCTTTACTCAGATGAATTTCTGAGGCAAATGGGAACTCATTTTGATATAACAAACTGCTAACTCCACTTTTTTTTTTCCAGCCATGTGACCACCTTTATATATATCATGCTTTCTTGTTCTCAGATGAGTTTCTCACGCCCATGTCGACGCCCCCCTCAGAGTTAGAGGAGGACCCACAACCATCCACTGTGAAACTTGATGTATTACAGCAGGATCTTACTGACGAACAGTTCTACAGTAAACTCTATGACATGTGGGTGAAGTCTTGCCATTTGTGTTTTATGTTACTTAACCATGCTTAAAGAAATTAAACTGCAGCAGCGTTTTCATTACTTTGCTGCCATATTGCGATTTTGCACTGTTGAAATCAATACCTGCAGTAAAAAAAATATCTCTTAAAATTTCTCTTATGATTTTGTATTTGCAAAGATAGCTGTTTGTAACAAATATTTTTCTCCGCAAGTATCAAAATTAGCTTCATTTGCTTGTATTGAGTAGCTGTTTGATATTTGGCTGCAAGTAGCAGTGACATAGCTGTAAGTCAGGTAAAAATATATGAGCCTTGCTCGGTGAAAAGGGGATTTAATGCATGTGGGTAAAATGTCATCCCAGATTAGCCTGGGCAGTCTGCACAGGCTAATCAGGGCCAACACTTTCCTCTTTTATTATATTCATTTCAAAGAAGAGGGGGTATATTGTTTTGCACATGTCGGTAGGTCGGTCGGTCCGTCCGTCCACCAGATGGATTCCGGATGATAACTCAAGAACGCTTAGGCCTAGGACCATGAAACTTCATAGGTACATTGATCATGACTGGCAGATAACCCCTATTGATTTTGAGGTCACTAGGTCAAAGATCAAGGTCACAATGACTACAAATAGTAAAATGGTTTCCGGATGATAACTCAAGAACGCTTACGCCTAGGATCATGAAACTTCATAGGTACATTGATCATGACTCGCAGATGACCCCTATTGATTTTCAGGTCACTAGGTCAAAGGTCAAGGTCACAGTGACACGAAATAGAAAAATGGTTTCCGGATGATAACTCAAGAACGCTTATGCCTAGGATCATGAAACTTCATNATTACTGGCACATGACCCCTATTGATTCTCAGGTCACTAGGTCAAAGGTCAAGGTCACGGTAACTCGACACAGTAAAATGATTTCCGGATAATAACTCAAAAATGCTTACGCCTATGATCATGAAACTTCATAGGTACATTGATCATGACTGGAAGATGACCCCTATTGATTTTCAGATCACTAAGTCAAAGGTCAAGGTCACGGTGACTCGAACCAGTAAAATGGTTTCCAGATGATAACTCAAAAACGCGTACGCCTAGAATCATGAAACTTCATAGGAACATTGATCATGACTGGCAGATGACCCCTATTGATTTTCAGGTCAAAGGTCAAGGTCACAGTTACCTGTACTCAAAACAGTAAATTGGTTTCAGGATGATTACTCAAGAATTCTTACGCCTAGGACCATTAAACTTCATAGGTACATTGATAATGACTGGCAGATGACCCCTATTGATTTGCAGGTCACTAGGTCAAAGGTGAAGGTCATAGTGACTCAAAACAGTTAACTGGTTTCCTGATGATAACTCAAGAATACTTAAGCCTATGATCATGAAACTTCATAGGTACATTGATCATGACTGGCAGATGACCCCTATTATTTTCAGGTCACTAGGTCAAAGGTCAAGTTCACAGTGACAAAAAACGTATTCACACAATGGCTGCCACTACAACTGACAGCCCATATGGGGGGCATGCATGTTTTACAAACAGCCCTTGTTTTTGTTTAAAGGAAGACTGTTCTTGACGAAAATCCAGTTAACTTAATAGGCTTCAGGCTTCACTGTTAAGTCTGAAAGTGTCGTCCCTAATTAGCCTGTGCGGACTGCAATTGCTTATCTGGGACGACAATTTAGGCACTTGCATTAAACCCCCTTTTCACAGAGCGAGGCTCATATTTTTGTTTTAAACAACCCCCCTCCTGTATGTATACAGGTACACATTAGAGCTGACGGACCTGCAGGTGATGTCAGGGAGGATGAAGGACAATTGGCGCCAGATCAACCAGCGCACCACAACCCACCTCCATCTTGTGGACAGGCTCTCCATATCTGTACAACTAGAGAGGTACCACCGTAGCTTATACATATAGCAGTCGGAATGTTTGTCCATCCATATGTCTGTCCATCCAGCATTCTGTTCTCAGAGTTATTGCTTTCAGATATTTACCTGATTTTTTGGTGTGTGAGTCTACCTGCATGACTAACAGATCAAGTTCTAGTTTTGTTCCGGTCCATTGATTTTTGAAGAAGTCGCAACAATTTTGTCTAACATAGCTGCTGTGTGGCTTAGAGTGCAGTACGGGGCATTGTGTTTACGGACAATACAGGCGTGGCTCATAGAATATACATACCTGTCTACCAAGAACAGATACCAATTAATACATAGAGACAGACATTCTTTTAATCCACATTGATTTGGGGACACTAATTGCGATAATTGACATCAATTAACAAAGTGTCTCGCCCGGTGTCGTGTCATGTTTTCTATTAGCCGAAATGGACCTATTTGATTCACCTTAATCCTCCATTTGAATTTGAGCACTTCAGCTTAAATCCAGTCTTGACCAGATTTTCCGGTAAATCAGTACACAGTACATTATCTGTTTCAATAATAAACTACCTAAAAAAGCGTAACGTCAAAGATACAGCATTCTCTTTGCTACAAAGTTTTCCTTCGACAGTGTATACACCGACGCTTATTTTCGCAATAGATGTGCTAGCGTAAGCGTCGGGTAAGCAATAAAATGGGAAAAATCATTACACGCACGCTTTACATGCGTATGGCCTGACGCTGTACATTGCCGCATAGTTTTTGCACGCTTTTTGTGGGGCAAAGGAAATACATGTGGACTTTTTATTTAAAGCTAGAAAGTGTGTTTTGGATTACAAAATTTGTATTCTCATTTGGGAATTAAACAAAACATTTATATTATATTTATAATGGATTCAATATTAAATCTCAATATTAACTTTGTTAAAACGCTTTAGGTGTCGAAACAATATTTTGATAATGCTTGAAAAGCACAATTTCCAGGAGGATTACACCCCGTTGCTCTCATCAGTCTCGTAAGTAACTGGCCACTATTTAATCGTAGGGCCCGATTAGTGTGGTAGGTATAACAAAGCCATAAAACTGCAATAAACCACTGAAATAATTGATTGATAGTGACATTGGGTGATTCACAGCTGGTCCATTTACTACGCTAGGGGGCAGAGTTTCGTCAATTCGGTCAGTTGATTGACTTCGGCGTGTATTCGGTAATAAACAGAAGCCACTTTGATAGCGCTGCGAATATGATAATTGCCAGATTTTAGGGCAAAGTGATTATCGCCGGTGCTTTTGATCTGGGCGATTAAAGTGAAGCCCCGGCGATATTATTGCCCACTTCGCCCAGTTGCTTGATCCCTGAGCCTTCCATTTTAGTACCCGAAAGACAAAAAAAAAAAA
>VMBQ01001206.1:167681-202227 GCA_007657795.1 Dreissena rostriformis
CGTGTTCTGAGAAAACTGGGCAAAATGCTTGTGCGTAAAGTGTCATCCCAGATTAGCCTGTGCAGTCCGCACAGGCTAATCCGGGACGACACTTTCCGCCTAAACTGGATTTTCGCTAAGAAGAGACATCATTTAAACGAAAAGTTCCACAATAGCGGAAATTGTCGTCCCTGATTAACCTGTGCGGACTGCACATGCTAATCTGGGATGACAATTTACGCACAAGCTTTATGTCCAGTTTTCTCAGAACAGGACACATATATTGCTTTTCACATGTCCATCGGTTGGATTGATGGTCGGTCTGTAGACCTTTTTTTGCACGTGATATCAAGAAAACGCTTTGACCTATGATAATGCAAATTGGTTTGATGGTTACTTAAGATGAAAGAATTACAACTACCAATTTTGAGGTCAACAGGTGAAGTTAACCCTTTGAGCGCTGGAACCGGATTTTGAAGGCCTTTGCAAACAGTTTGGATCCAGATGAGATGCCACAGAACGTGGCGTCTCATCAGGATCCAAACTGTTTGCTATTCTGATAGTATTTTTGGAGAAAAAATCGAAGAATATGCTTATTTTAGAAATTTGGCAGACAACATTTTAGCAGACAACAAATTTCCCAGCATGCAAAGGGTTAACAATGGGTTGAAATATGAAATTTGTGTCTGCTTGATATATTGAGAAAGATGTGATCCACCATAATGCACATTGGAACAATGGTTTATTTAAAGGAAAGGAAGATCCCTATTGATTTTGAAGTCAAAGGTCAGGGTCATGGGAGCTTGTTACATGAAAACAGTTTCCACACAATATCTAGAGAATGCTTTATTCTAGGATCATGTACATTATTATACTGCTTTGTCATGAAGGAAGGAAGGAAGACCCATAGCGGATTGGAGATCAACAGGTCAAAGTTAAAGATTACAGGGGCATAAAACAGTTATATGTTTACAATGAACACCTGTTGACATTTTGCGGCTTGTAGGGTGGCAAACTTTTTAAACATATCTTCTTTAGCTTAGATTCACATACTAGCCTATTTTATTATATGATTCAATGTTAACATAGTATTTATGAATTAATATTTCTATAAAAGACTTTAAAAATGAAAATGTACGATTTTCAAAGTCAGGAGTAAATTCTTTATCTGAAATGTTTGCCATAATCTTTTTCTATACCAATCTACCATGTGTAAATTTTGGTAGCCATACACAAAATTAAGACAGAAACTTATACGTATTTTAAAAACTTACATACTCAAGGACCCTGTTGTATTCCTCCAGGTCCAAATCATCAACGCCTGTCTATCATCCTTAACCCCGCCCCCGTCAGAACACCAATCCCAGGCAAGCCCCACACTGTCAGAGTCCCACAGTGGGCTGCACATCTCTGACCCAGGGGGAGTCACCCCTAGCGTTTCCATGGAGACCGTTGTTAAGGACGAGGAGGTGTCGATGAAGTTGAAGGCCCTGCTGGAGGACTCGCAGCTGCTGCGGGCTCAGTTCAACATCAACAAGGTGTCCCTGGAGATACATAGCAGAGGTCTGTATGTCAACCATATGAATGACTTTAATGGAAACATTACTTCCAAGTCTTTAACGAAAAATAAAATGTTCAATAGACAAAATAATTATGATTTAATGAATGTACGTGAATATAATATTGTTAAACCAATATTATTCTTCAGACACTTTTTTGAAGTTTTTTTTTTCAGTCTGCTCAACCATGAATTAAAATGTTCAATAAACGTTTACATATGAAGCTTTTTAGCTGAAGTATCTGTCTTAATCAAAGAATCTTCATTTCAACAAAATTAAATAAATCCATGGTACTAGTTTGTGTTACTAGATAATTTGACTGCTATCTGAGCACATTATATATACCTGCCATGATACTTAAAGGTTTTCCTGCTTTGCACCAATTGTTGCTTGTTAGAGTGTTTGAGTGCCTTGCTACTGTATATGTTACTTTCTTATTTTTCAATGTTTATAATTCTGCAGAGAGGCCAATAGCAGAGTTACAGGTTTCGCATGTGAAAACCAGTCTGACAAAGCGTCCATACGACATGTCACTTACCCTCACTGTGCACAGTCTGCTGGTGGTCGACGCCCTGCAGATGTACGGGAAAGACTTCGAACTGCTCATGGCATCTCACAGAAACGTTACGTGAGTACTAGTAGTCTCAGCAGGACATAGAATTGCAAGCAATTGTACATTTTTGCATTTTCTGTTTCGTTAAGTGTGGACAACAGTTTACTATGTAACTTTTAATAGTAACTAACAACTGAATATTAGACAGTTGTAATTATGACTCAGAACTGAGCTCACTTTGCCTTGCACTATCAGCATTCTTTCCTTAGTGTAAGTGGCATAGCTGACATACTCAACAACGTTTTGTTAGTTTAATGTAGTGTTTTAATGCAGTCCAACGCGATGTGTTTGTTCTTTTTGACCACTTTTATTAGAGCCTGACATTAGTGTAATTTTCTTTAAACACAGAGTACAAGTACCAAACTACCCACAAGTCAAAGCAAAAAGTAGTCCAAAATGCGAACTGAGGTCTTATTTCAGCTGAAACATGTTTGTCTTATCAACATTTAACTTGTTTTCCGTTTTCATTGTTCATTATTATGCCTGGCTCTTCATCTAGTCAGGCTCATGTCCAAATCATTGATTTGCTATAAACAGTGGTTAACCCTTTGAGCGCTGGAACCGGATTTTGAAGGCCTTTGCAAACAGTTTGGATCCAGATGAGACGCCACAGAACGTGGCGTCTCATCAGGATCCAAACTGTTTGCTATTCTGATAGTATTCTTTGAAAAAAAATCGAAGAAAATGCTAATTTTAGAAATTTAGCAGACAACATTTTAGCAGACGACAAATTTCCCAGCATGCAAAGGGTTAAAAGAACATTGCATTTTGTATTAAGAATTTGTGTCATTCTCTAATGTGTAATGCGTCAAGCAGTCGTTGTTGTGAACGCAGAGCAGTAAAATTTTCCCTCCATCCATTCTATAACTCAGAAACTTCACCTACTAGGTAAGAAATGCTTGATATATAAAACATTACTTCTTGTTTTTATAGCCTGGACAGCAGTGGCAGCCTACGTGACTCTGCCACGACCTCCCCCATGGCTGTATCGCCCCGCTCTCCCCCTGGCTCCCCCATGGAGTGCCTCCCTAGCAACCTGCCTAGCAACCACCCGGCAACCAGTGGCAGTATCCATGATACGGTGGCTAGAGCTGTCAGGGCTTTGATAAGCACAGGTTTTTTTGGCTGTGAATTTGGTATTTGTAATGATATCTTCTTTGCAGAACAGTTTCAGAAGTTGTATTTTAGAGGCACTTGGTCTGTCAGTCTGTCTGAAGTGTTATAGTTTTGTTGAGGGAACTAATTTTTTTTGGGGGGGATTAAATTTAAACTTAATATATGTCATCATCCTAAAGTGTAGATATGCATGATCATTGTTTGATCCCCAGTGATCTACACATTCCTGGGTTATTTGTGTAGCGTTCTGAGAAAACTGGGCAAAATGCATGTGCATAAAGTGTCATCCCAATTTAGCCTGTGCAGTCCGCACAGGCTTATCAGGAACGACACTTTCCGCTTTTATGACATTTTTCGTTTAAATTAAGTCTCTTGATAGCAAAAATCCAATTTAGGCGGAAAGTGTCGTCCCTGATTAGCCTGTGCGGACTGCAAAGGCTAATCTGGGACGACACTTTACGCACNTGGGTATTTGTGTAGCGTTCTGAGAAAACTGGGCAAAATGCATGTGCGTAAAGTGTCATCCCAATTTAGCCTGTGCAGTCCGCACAGGCTAGACTGCACAGGCTTATCAGGGACAACACTTTCCGCTTTTATGACATTTTTTGTTTAAATAAAGTCTCTTGATAGCATAAATCCATTTTAGGGGGAAAATGTCGTCCCTGATTAGCCTGTGCGGACTGCACAGGCTAATCTGGGACGACACTTTACGCACATGCATTATGCCCAGTTTTCTAAGAACGCGACTCATTTGTCCTTGAACATAGCTGACAAAGCTGTGCAGGGTATTAGTCACATTAGTGGCAAGGCTTTAGCTTTTTATGGAAACAGTATGGACTACAATTTAAAGTGCTTTCCTGTCCTTGTTATTGTTTTTCACGTAAACAAGCTTTACCGTTCCTGTTGTTTTTAAATAAATAATGCTGTTGTATTTTTGTACATAACAAAAAAATATGTAACAAGAAGTTTAACAATTCATTCTCCGCCTACTTCTATTTCAAGTAGGGAAGTTGGCCGTCATAGCATGAGTATGTGTGCTTAGTACAGGTTTACTCAGGAAAAGTGAGTTGGTTAATTTACCATCTTCATTTTACTGAAATAATGTTAAAAAATGGCAAATTATCTAAACAAACAAATAAGTTCTATTATGGTTTAATAACAGACAGCAATTAATTTAAGTTCTTAGTTGTTCAGCTTGAAATGTCTTCTGCAGGTGACATAGTGCCCAAGGTGAACAAGGGATGTCATCTGTTAGACGGAGTGGCCTCCCCTCTGCCCGACAGTGAAGCTCTGATATGCGTTGAGTATGAGATGTTAGCCGCTTACTCACCCAGCAAAAAGAACGATGGAGCGCTTCATGTTGTAAACTTTCAGTTTAACAACTTGGACATTATTGGTTAGCTCCATAAGTTTTGTTTCAAAGCTTAATGTCTTGCTTCAAATCTTCAAATCAATCACCGGGTATATAAGTACCAATATAGTTTAGCAGGTTTCTACAGTGTCCAGATTTACATACATGTATGTTTTAAGAAAGCTTTGTTCTTATAGGTTTTAAGAAAACACAACTTGGTATTATTTTAATCATTAAAGCTTTGGATTATCTAGTTAAACAATTCTCAAGAAAGTCCGTTATATTTTCACCTTCAAAATTTGTGAAACTTTAGATTGAGAATTTATTTTTGATATCTAATACAAATTGTCAGATTTTTAAGTCAATGACAATCTGCAATGTTATACATTCCACATACATGACCATTTCTCACAGCTGGTCTCTGTGTTTGTTCTTTGTTTTCAGCAAACCAGGAAACTGTGGTGGAGATTTTGAGTTTTCTGAAGCGTATTACTCCCCGGTCAACTTCGGCTCTTCGCAAACCTGTAGGCTCTGATAAAACTGCTTTCTTTAAAACAAATGTTGGACAACCATTCAAAAAACAGGTAGGGCTTTATTAGGACTAAGATACTTTTTTCACAAAGAATCATTTGTAACACTTTGATTATGAAAAAAAAATGTAGTGATTAGCCTGTTTGTTAATTTTTCTGTCTGTCACTATGTATGAGGTTAAATGTTAATGACAGGTTACATACATCATCAATTATCTTGCCTACAAATCTATTATACTTGCATGAATGCTTTATATGAACACTCGTTACACGCCCACATCACCTGACCCCATTTTTACGTTGACATTGACCTACTTTTGGACTAATTCAGAAGGCCCAAGTTCTTGGGTAACCAAAAACGATGCGTTTTGTCTTACATCAATATGGCATGTTACAAAGCTTTGATACTTGCATGGATGTTATCTATGAACACTATCAATACACATGATATACCCCACCTTGTTTTTATGTTGACACTAACATACTTTTGGATTAAGACAAATTTGAAGGTCAAAATACCCATGGTTAGCCCAAAATGATGTGTTTTGTCTGACATCAATCATGCTTTCTACAAACCTTTTATACTTGCATAGATGATGTCTTTGAATACTATCAACACACCCACATTACCCGACTTCATTTTGACCTTGACATTAATCTTATTGGGGACTATTTAAGAGGGTCAAAATTATTGGTTAACCCAAATTGACCGTACAATATTAATTATTCTAACACGGCACGTGCCATATTTCATATAAACAAAGAAGTAAATCGTCTATGGGTTATTGTCCAATAATTATGGGGGGAGCTTATACACTGTAAGCACGCGCTGTAAATAAACAAAACATGCTGATACATTTTCCACCAGCGTAATAATCCGGTATTTTTTTAATGAAAGTCATGTGACTTTATATACAATAAATAATACAATACAATAAAAAATACAATAAACGCCAATAAATAAATCCAAAGATGAAAAACGCTTCCTGTTCACAAACAGTCAAACACGAACAATGGATGAAGATGAGACGTTGAGTAAACACTATTTGTAAATTTTTTCTGTACAGTTTCGTTTATTTATTCCAATTTATTGTAACATATACAGTGTTGTTATCGTTATAGCTGTAGCACACTTGCGTTAATTAAAAGTGTACAATGTAAACATGTAAGTTTACACAAGTTGCTGTTGTTCTTATTTAAGCAAACTGGAGAAATGACACGTTTTGTTTCCATCCAGTTTGGCTGTTATTGAGGGTGGAGATCTGATAGACAGAACAGCTGAAAGTTTTTTATGGGCGGAACTTCACATAAAATAGTACACAAGAAAAATTAGATACATTGTATAAATCTTTAGTAAAAACCGTGTTAGAATAGAAATAATTCGTGTACGTTATAGTTTGTTGTCGAATAACCCACGGCTGGAAGTTTAGATGCGTGGTTTCAAATCACTCGTGCTTTGCACTCGTGATTTAATCCCTACGCATCTGAACTTCCCACCGTGGGTTATTCGACAACAAACTATAACATACATGAATTATTTCTAAACAAAACAGCTAACTGTCATTCTGTCTGTCATTCTGTCCCAAAACTTTAACCTTGGTTAAAGTTTGGTCATAACTTTTGCAATATTGATCATAGCAACTTGATATTTGGCATGCATGTGTATCTCATGGAGCTGCACATTTTGAGTGGTGAAAGGTCAAGGTCATCCTTCAAGGTCAAAGGTAAAAAAATAAATGAAAAAAATCAAAGCGGCACAGTAGGGGGCATTGTGTTTCTGACAAACACATCTCTTGTTTGACCTTAACATTGAATTAATTTAGGACTAAGACTAATTCAGATGGACCAATGAATCAATAGGAAAAGGCTTCCACAGGAGGGGGGTGGGGGCATCAAGTGTAAATTAAATGCAGCATCTTGTTAATTAATTGTTTATTAATTTATAAAAACGGAATCAAATAATGCAGTTGTTTGGGGCTCAAATAAAAAAAAATTCACATTGATTTTATCAATAATATTTGGTAATCCCTATAGGATTTTTTTATTCATCTATCAGCGATATGTGTTTATCAATATTTTAAGTACAGCATTCCAGTTTCGGCATGTCATTGACCAATGTTTTTCCCGCTGAAAGGTGAATGCGCCCCCTCACTTGGAGTTGACGGCTGATTTCAACAGACTGTCTGTGCTGCTGATGAGGATAGTGGAGGATGGGGAGAAGAAAGTGGCCAGAAAGGTTGCCACGGCAACCATGTCCTCTGCCCGGGTACAGGCTTCCATAGGTGAGTGTATACACCTGATACCCATGCCCAGCAATATGTCACATGGGACTGTTTTTATCATCGCATTTTTATTCTAAAAGCCCCAGTCTAGAAACAGTTATAAATGCAATCCTTTTTTATGAACATTAGAATACAAGATACAAAACAAAAAAGCATTGAAAATGATCAAATAATAATAATTTGATGATAATTAGTCCTATTGTTTCTATAAATGTGATACATGATAGAGCGTGGATCACAAGCTATCATGCCTTTTAGAAACGATAGAACTTGAACATACTTGTTCACGCAAATGAAGCAGTAAAGTTAATATTAAATTCCCTAAAAGATCTTTCAAACATCATTAAAAAAAATCTTTTACAAGCAAAACATTTGTGAGTAAATAAACATCAATATCTGAGAACTGATAAAAGTTATTCACACTTTGCATAAGTATTATTGAAATATTTCCATTCTAAAATAAAAGTAAAATTAGATTTTACCTGGTATACATTGATGAGAATTCACAAACATTGTCTTCATCTAAATTGTGATTATTTTTATTTAACAACATCATGTAAGTGTGGAATTTGAAACAGCAATGGGCCTTTAAAGACTTGTTCAAAGATTTTGGCATGTATTGAAGTTTGTCATTAAATGCTTTGAATTGATAAATGTAAACATTGGAACTAAATAGCTCCCGTATAAAACAAGAATAAATTTAATAAAGAAAAAAAACGGAATTCATACACCGGCTCGAACCACTGACCCTTGGAGTAAAAGTCTAGCGCTTTAACCACTCTGCCATCCTTTCTGATACTGTAATAGTTGTATTTGATACTTAATAAAAGCAATCCTCGTAATGTCTCAAAATATTTCTATAACAACAGAACTCTCCAAATTATTCAATCGCTTTATAATTTTCAGTTTTTTAAATCGTCAAAACATGCATATTATGGATATTTAAGAGCATGGTAAATGTTCAGTATTACTATTACCTTGCAAATATCATAACAACAACGAACATTTGCATATCTGATTTTTTTTTTTCAATTTTGTCAATTGACCAAAACGTGAACAGGTCCCGTAAAGATTTATGTATCTATGTATCTATCTATGTTACTTGCAGCTGGCAAACAGTTAAGGCTTTGATTAAAAATTATGGTTCAATTCAAGAATCTCAACGAATTTGCCAAATTCCATTGAAATCATGTATACAGTGATATACTTTAGTTTTGCCAGAGTTTTTATAAAAATTTACTTAAAGCATGAAAGTTATCATCTTTTCCAGACACCCGTCTGTCAATGAATGGCTCCCTGGGGGGGTTTCATGTGTTTGACATCACTCCAGACGCCAAACGCCATCAGAAAGTCTTCTGTGTGGGCCAGGACTTCTCACAGCAGGGGCACGACTTTGTACCCCCAGATATGTACAAAACTGCCAACGAGTCTGTCTTCAATGATATGAATGGGGAAAGCTCAAAGGCATTCTCGTTTGAATTCAGTAAACCTTTGCGCAGATTTGCTTCTCGGTGTTCGTCTCCGCTGTTCGACCAATCCAGTGAAAGCCCAGGAGAAGATAATGCAATAGTTGTAAATTTAAGAGTAGCCTCCCTTTGTTATACACATTCGCCAAGGTTCATAAAAGAGTTGTCACTCTGTGTCTCGGAGTTCAAGGAATACAAGTTGTCTGTGGCAAAGTCCATTAAAAGTGTTGCCAGTGAGGTAGCTAAGGGCATGATTGCTAAGCATTCAGATCTCAATCAGACTGGGCCATTTGGAAGCACTTCAAGCATTGAAATGTATACAAAAATGAAATCCAATATGTCTGCTGACAAGACTGAGATTGAATACTTGGAAAATGCTACCATTCTGGAGGATGGGGAGCAGTTGAAGTACAAAATACTCTTGGATGCCTCTTTTGATTCTCCTGTGATTGTTGTTCCGAAGAGTGCTACAAGTTCGCGTGTGCTTATTGCCCACCTGGGCCAAATAACGCTCAGTAACCGTAGCGACCAAGGTCAGATTCAGTTCACTGAAGAAGTCCTATCTGAGGAGAACATGGACAAAGAGGACGACAAGAAGGAACGAATATTTCTGGAATTTCGAAGAATGAATTTGTACTCTGTTGATGTTGATCAAAACATGCAGTCTCACTTATCAAAGTTGAGTGATTCCATGGATTATAGATCCTTGAATATCAACGGTGACACTGACACCCCAATAATGTATGATACGACCCTTCAGGTGACTGTGGACCATTTTTGTGATAATTCTTCCGCCCAGATAAACCTAACTGTGAATAATGACTTGGACTCTGATTCTTTTATGCCGGATGATATTGTCATACCATCTTCAGCCCCAATTTCCCAGCCAATCATGGACATACGGGCAAAAATTCAAACCCCCTTAAAACTCGTTCTTCAAAAGAATGTATATGAACAAATTCTGCAAACGTCAGATTATTTATCCAGCGTTAAACAGATTGGTTCTAACTCGGGCATCAATATTTCAACGCCTGCTTCTGATAAAGAAGACAACAGCGGTGATCTTAAAGAAGACTCCAGCTTAACATTGAAATCAAGCACCTTGTTGGATAAAACAACATTCATCACCAAGAAGATACGTTTCGAAGTGCCCCGGTTCAACGTGGAACTGCGAGGCAATTTTGGGGAAGGCGAGCAAGGCCTCGTTGACCTTCGACTGAATCGTTTTCTGCTCGACCTTACCAAGGACAATCTGGCAACAACCAATGTTGAGTTATCACTGAAGTCGATAATCGTTGAAGATCTTCTTCAGTCACCTGATTCTCCGCACAGGATCATTGTGATGTCGAAAGGTCCCCAGAGGGAGGATTCTGCAAACATGAAAGTTCATCAGTTCTTGTCACACTCGTGCCCCGATAATGCCATTGTGGCCCCTATTCCTTCTATGCCTGGCTCCCTGCCAAGCAGTTTCCATACCAACATGTCGAGTATGAACAAGCCAATTGTTAGCAAGCCGATCATTACTGGGTTTGGGCCACGAAGACAGGCCTCTGATTCAGGATCAAGGCAAAGGTACAGTTCCTTTTTTCTTATTAGCTCGGCTGTTTTCGAAGAAAACCCGAGGTATTGTCATAGCCCTCTCCTCTTCCGCGTCGTCGTCGTGGACGTCCGAAAACTTTAACATTGGCCATAACTTTTTTAATATTGAAGATAGCAACTTGATATTTGGCATGCATGTGTATTACATGAAGCTGCACATTTTGAGTGGTGAAAGGTCAAGGTGAAGGTCATCCTTCAAGACAAAGGTCTTTTCTTTTTTCTTTTTTTTAAACTGCACCCACAGCCGAGCATTGGCATCTGCTTGACGGTGCTCTTGTTTTTGTTTATTTCAATTAACCCTTTCCCGCTCAGAAGCGAAGTGAAAATGGTTTATGCAACCAGCATAAAACCAGAACAGCCTGCGAGTAACTCCCAATCTGTTCAGGTTTATGCTTGTTGCTGCTCATCAGTATCTTAGAGTTGAAAATGAAACCTTTAAAACTTGAATCTAGTATGAAAGATCTATAATTTTATTTGATTTTCTTAGGGCCAACAAACGTGTCAAAGTGGGTTTCTAAGTGGTAAAGGGTTTAGTCTACTTATGCATTTATTTGACTGTAATTTTGTTTTATACTGGACAACGTGGAAATACATGCGTTGCCTCTGTTAAAAGTTGGCTTACATTTGTTTGTCTTTGTGATAGCAAACAACTGTTAGGAATCTATGATGTGATGATAATTTAAATCATACATTTGCAAGTATGTTCAGGTATAAAATGTCACTCTTTCTAGGCCAAGTTCACTCACACCCCCACTTTGCCTGTCTCGGTCACGGAGCCATGACGAGTTGTATGAGGAGAGGCTGGTTCACATTTCTCTGCTACTTGTCGACATGGATTCAAAAGAATACACTGAGAAATACAACCAGACTAAACGGTAACTTTTATGATAACTCACTACCATTTAGACATTACATTCTTGTGATCT
Organism: Dreissena rostriformis; assembly: GCA_007657795.1. Taxonomy (NCBI): domain Eukaryota; kingdom Metazoa; phylum Mollusca; class Bivalvia; order Myida; family Dreissenidae; genus Dreissena; species Dreissena rostriformis. The sequence goes on from VMBQ01001206.1 coordinate 179,103, forward strand.
AGAAGCTGGATGCAACTATATTTGTATTTCTCTACCATTTCTGTAATTACAAGGACAGATCTATGTTACTGTGCTTCAAAAATGCTGAATGTGGAAATAGCAGCTTGAGATGAGGGACTACATTTTATGAGTGTGTCACATCCAATACATATAAATTGCGCTCTGAGAAAACGGGGTTAAATGGTTTTGCGTAAAGTGTCGTCATAGATTAGCCTGTGCACCTGCACAGGCTAATCATGGACGACACTTTCCTCCTAAACTGGATTTTTTTTCAAGAAGAGTCTTCATTTAAATGAAAAATACAATAAAAGTGAAGTGTCATCCCTGATTAGCCTGTGCGGACTGCACAGGCTAATCTGAGATAAAACTTTACGCACATGCATTAAACCCCCTTTTCACAGAGCGAGGCTAATGTTTTGTTAACTTTTGCTTGCTTTTGTTTATGGGGAAGTGTTGTAATAAATATTGATATTCACTTCTTTATATTGTTAAAAAATACACCATGTCTTAATTTGAGGTTTTTAGACAAGGAGCTATAGTAATATGAACCATGCACTTATGCTAATATATTATATGTGAAATACATAAAACAAATAATCAAACAAATCCCAACTTCTAATAAAACGCCTACTGATGCTCTGTGATTTTGCTTCTGCAGAAAATAGAGTTGCTTTGATGTTAAAGTTCTTGAACGTATTTCCCCATTGTCATGATACTCTTCCACAGGTTCATAGCCTGTTATAAGGTCTTCGTTGAAATCCTTATTTCACAATTTCTATTATTTTGTCTCGCAGGTTTGTAGACGTAGATCTGTCCTGCCTGGAGGTGAAGATTAACCTGCAGACGTGGGTGGTGCTACTGGACTTCCTGGGGCTGGGAGCCAAGGTACAGGACATTGATGTGCTGGCAGGCAGGGAACCAGACACCTCCACACAGCCTATCAACCCCGGTGAGTAGAGGAATAGACGTCTATCAGCTGATTGTGTTCAGATCACCATGAACAACTGCTGATTTTTATGCCCGCGGTAGGGTGGCATATAGTGATCGCATTATCAGTCTGTCTGTCCGTCTGAAATTCCGTCACACTTGCGTTTAGGTTTCGAAAAATGGTCATAACTTTTGCAATATTGTTCATAGCAACTTGATATTTGGCATGCATGTGTATCTAATGGAGCTGCACATTTTGATTGGTGAAAGGTCAAGGTCATCCTTCAAGGTCAAAGGTTAAAAAAAATCAAAATCAAAGCGGCGCAGTAGGGGGCATTGTGTTTCTGACAAACACATCTCTTGTTATTACTGCTTTGAACAGATACTTGTCAGAATGTCATGCAGCTAAACATCTACCATGCCTGATTCTTTGGGATGATTATTGTCAGTCCATTATGAACATGATCTTAAACACAATGGTAATGTTCAGGCCATGATTAAAGCGATTTTGAACACAATAGTAATGTTAAGTCCATTATGAACACAATATTTAACACGATGGTAATGTTCAGTCCATGATAAACATGATCTTTAACACNTGTTGCTGCTTTGCATTTGATAAACCATACTTAGAAAAATATGTGCATACAATTACAGGTTTTTCACATCTATACAACACTGTAATGCATAACTTATTTCCGACTGATTGTACCTTTTTAAACATTATACTTATGGTACAAACTGTTTTTGATTTCATTTGTAGTTGATACTCTTTGGCTTTTAACCCCGAATATGTTTTGATTGATCATGTAACTAGTAAATTAGTTTGTGTTGACTTGTTTTGTTTCCTTAAGCAATAATGAAGCTTTGCACATCCTCTTCAGTATTCATTGCTTGTCCTGTGCTTGTTGTACAGGTATGGTTTACCAGACCCGTGGTGCAAGCGTGACTACGACATCCGACTGAAGATGCGCATGTCCTCCGTCCGCTACACGCACACACACAAGTTTACCCAGGAGATGTTAGGCTTTGCTCAGCATTTCTTGCAGCTGCAGGACGTACTGGGGAGAATGAGGGCTGCCTCAGCTGGCAAAAAGGTTGTTGTTTCTCGGAATCATGGAAAAACAGGGTTGAATGCATGTGCGTAAAATGTGGTCCCTGATTAGCCTGTGCAGTCTGCACAGGCTTATCAGGGATGACATTTCCCGCTTTTATGTTATTTTTCATTTAAAGGAAGTCTTTTATAATTGAAAATCCAATTTAGGTGGAAAGTGTCGTCCCTGATTAGCCTGTGCGGATTGCACAGGTTAATCTGGGACGATACTTTACGCACATGCATTAAACCCTGTTTTTCAAGAGTGAGGTTGATATGTGTTATTTCCTTTCATCCTACCACTAAATGATTTTATAAAAGGATATTTTGGATGTCAGGTAAACTTGCTTTTTGTTACAGGAAAATCTTATCCATCATCCTCATATACATTCCTTTGACGGACTTCTTTTTTTCCACTTTAGTTTATCTTTGATGAAAGTAAGACATTAATCATTTAACAATTGTAAAGCATTATTTTTTATTCTTTCACTGCTTTTGCATGGAATTGTTAGGCCTATTTAGATCACAAAGAGATTCAATATTACTATGCAATGTTAGATTCAGTCTATTTAATAAGTTTTTGGTAGTAGCTCTATTTTTTGTAACGATAAAACTTGTTTTTTTTTCAAAACATGTATTAAAAATATTTTAGGATAAATAGAATATTCTAGGTAAGTGCCTTTGTGTACTTTGTGTATATTATTCATGGACACTGGGGCTACGATATAACCCATTTTTAATTGGCAACATTTATATCAAAGAGACTTCAAATGACTGTTAACTTCTTGTTTATTGTTATTTTATATTACATTTTTCAATCAGTTTCAAATAAATTAAAAAAAACGCAATCAGTGACCAATAGTTTAATTTGTGAATTTCATAATGCAGAGCAATTTTATGTGTATTTTTAAATGATGTCAAAATTCTTATTGAATGGTATGTAAATGTCATAAATCTACATACAAATTTTTAGTATATTCCTTCCATTTCTTGCAAATTCCCTCCAATGCTGTTTTTGTTGCAGATCAATGAGTCAGCCTTCCACCAGGCCCGTCTGCTACTGGACATTGAGGCTGGTTCCCCCATCATCCTGATCCCTCATAGTTCCCGCACTACAGACGTGCTGGTAGCCGATCTGGGAAGGATGTCGGTGAAAAACTGCTTCCGACTTGCAGGTGACGAAGGAACGTTTATGGCTGAAGATCAGAACAAAATGTCTTCTGATGAGTTTGGATCAAAGTTTAACAGGACCTTGTCCAAGCAGTCTGTGGCAAGCATGAGTAGTGCAAATACGACCCAGCGTTCTACGAGTGTTGCCAGTATTGGACCAGCTAGAAGTATGTCCCAGACGGACACACAGTACTCCATAATCCATAAGAATGTTGATCCAATGCAGCAGAGTGTATATGGAAGTCTTGATGACGACTTTAGGAATCATGAAAATGATGATGCGGATATAAGCACGGTTGACATAGGCTCAAGTGTTGACCCATTAACCCCAACTGTTGACCTTTCCAGGCAAAGGTCAAGGGCATCTCTTGTGTCAAGGTCAGACTCAACACCAAAATCTAAAGACCCCATAGTACCAGCATCCGCTTCCGGCTTAAATGTCTTCCTGATTCAGGACTTTTTTAGCCAATCAATGAACGCAAGCAGTGGTGGAAACACGTTTGTCAATAACAGCAATGATGCAGTTATGGGGAAAATGCCCAATAATTCGAGTTCCATGGCTTCTATCACCAAGGAAACCATGAGCGGTCCATGTTTGCTAGATGTAATGGAGGTGACGTTGTCAGAGATGGACCTGTTCTCAGCAGAGAGAGTGGAGAAGCAGCATTACCATGGAAACAATCTGAGACAGGATCTTGAATTCCCATCATGTGTCATACAGAGAAAGGTATTAACATGGTTTCAATATGGTTAAACTTCTTGGTTGTGGTTCAATTTAGAGAAGTCACTATTTACCAATAAAAGTAAATATATATTAAAATGGACACTAATGGATAGATGCAAAAAAATGTCTTCTGGCATTTTGAAAAACATACTAACTTTTAACCTAAGTGTTTTTAACGTCACTAAGTTTTTTAAATAACTTAGTAATGCAATGACAATTTTCCATTAATTGTTTTAGACATACAATATGTTATGTGTATATACCAGTATATTGTAAGCATATATTACCAGAATTTGAGAATCTATGATTTGATAGGTATGACTTTAAAATTATGTGTTGTATTTCTTTTTCAGAGTAGCCCGTTATTGAAAGAGAAATGTCAACTGAGCTTGAAGATTGAGCGTAACCTTGATGGGGACCGTAGTCATGATGTACCAGATATCAGAGTGCAGGTTAGGGACTAACTTTAATGCTGTTCTTTACTCTCTTTCCCTATAATGACTACCAAAATACACAAAACCACATCGAAATAGGTCAGATAATAATGTTTTGGTAATAATTAGTTGTACAGATTCTGAACACATGCAGCTAATTGGTAATGCATCTGAAGTTAATCAAATACGTATAATACATTGTTACTAAACATATAGTGAAGTATTTATTCCATTCTAAGCAAGTGCTTTCAAACATTAAGATAGTTTAATGCATTTCTTACAAGGGATCATCTTCTCAAAAATGTATTTTCTGGTAAGTATGTATAAAATTATGCACACAAGTGTTAAAGCAAATACCAATATTATTTTTATAATATACCTTAATAAATTGTATGTACAAGTGTACATTAAACGTTCAAGTATGATATAATTGACTAAATCGGTTATGCACCTTAATATATAAACATGTTGTAAGTGAGATATATAAATATATTTTTTAGAAATAAAACCACTTTGTACTGTTTGTGTAACGCTCATTTTCCCTCCTCTGACTCCAGGGCATGCTATCCTCGGTACACTGCTGTCTAGATCTAGCCCAGTACAAGCTGATCAGGGGACTGTTGGACCATAACCTGGGCGAGAAATTTGAAAACTTCAAAAAGGAACTTCTGACACACATGCAAGACCCTCAGATACAGGTGAAATATTGTATTGCATAAGGTACAAGTTGATATTTCACTTAACTTAGCCATATAACATGTAAAACAGATACACAAAACCACATTTAAATCAGTCAAAAATAATGATGTGGTGATTATTCAAATATCACATATTTCATGGACAATAATTACATGGACAAATTTGTTTGGACTTCTTCATGAACAATTAAAACCTTATCAGGCACCAAAATGCAACCTTTTCATATTTTTTCAGACTGTACTGAGTGGAAAAGTTTGGACAGTGATCTCCATGGCAGTTGACCTTCACAATGTGACTTTGGAGCTTGTGACCTCACACGACCTTGACCCCAGTGACCCGACAGGGTCAGACACGAGTCTGGCCAAGCTGGACTTCATCCGCTCTTGCCTTTCATATGAGTCGTTCTCTGACCAGTCCAAGGAGACAGATCTCGTATCTCAGGAAATACTTGTCAGTGACACAAGATTTAGAAGTAAGGAAATTTGGCTATTGTAAAAATAATTATTTTCACGAACACAATCAGTATTATTTGTTAATTTATTGTTTTGTGTTTCAGTTAAGGTATGTGCTAAAACTTCAAATGGTTTTGAGAGAAAGGATCATGATTGCAGGTCAAAACATAGGAATTTATTGCCAAAACTCTACATCTGAGTCAAAGCAGTATTTGGCGATATAACACAAAATAATTGTCACTCTTTCTGGATGTATAACCCTTTGCATGCTGGGAAATTTGTCGTCTGCTTAAATGTTGTCTGCTGAATTTCTAAAATTAGCATTTTCTTTGATTTTTATTGAAAGAGTACTATCAGAATAGCAAACAGTTTGGATCCTGATGAGACGCCACGTTCTGTGGCGTCTCATCTGGATCCAAACTGTTTGCAAAGGCCTTCAAAATCCGGTTCCAGCGCTCAAAGGGATAAGGGGTGTGATTTCTCCTCCTTTCAGCTGATTTCCTGCCTTTCTGTGTGAAACTCATTTACAAAAAGTTATTGACTTTGTTGGATCTATGTCAGCATGAAGAGTTAAATTGAACCTGTAAGGGGGTAGGGCATTGTCCTCCCCTGAGATGGTTCTTAAATCACACCACTGTGTAAACAGTCAGTTTGAAAACATGTGTTATATAATTGAATCATCAAATTGCTATCTGTTCAGATGTTGCCACCAATCAGAGGGCCAGTGTGTTTGAGAGGATTCTGCAGCCCCTGAAGACGGGCCCCCGTTGCGGCCTGCAGCTGGAGCTTCATCATCGCACCACCCTCGAGGCCCGCACATTCAGCGTGGTCATCAACAACATGAAACTGCTGTGCAGCTTTGAGTGGCTCATAGCCGTTAAGGAGTTCATCACCACCAAACTGGAGGACCCTTTCTTTAAAGGTTGATTAGTGTGGACCTATTCTTTAAAGGTTGATTAGTGTGGACCCTTTCTTAAAAGGTTGATTAGTGTGAACCCTTTGTTTAAAGGTTGATAAGTGTGGACCCTTTCTTTAAAGGTTGATAAGTGTGGACCCTTTCTTTAAAGGTTGATGAGTTTGGACCCTTTCTTTAAACGTTGATTAGTGTGGACCCTTTGTTAAAAGGTTGATTAGTGTGGACCCTTTCTTAAAAGGTTGATTAGTGTGGACCCTTTCTTTAAAGATTGATTAGTGTGGACCCTTTCTGTAATGGTTGATTAATGTGGACCCTTTCTTTAAAGGTTGATTGGTGTGGACCCTTTCTTTAATGGTTGATTAGTGAGGACCCTTTCTTCAATGGTTGATTAGTGTGGACCCTTTCTTTAAAGGTTGATTCGTGTAGCAGCCAATTATTTTTTGCAAGCAGCTATAAACATATGTAAACAGCAATACCAGGGATAGAAATTGCTATTTGTTTGTTTGCCTGGGCCAAGTAGATATAGGTCTGGGCAAATCCTTTTCAAAATTTTGAAGCCCTTTCCTACCAGCTAGCTTTAAAAAAAAAGCTTGGAACAGTTGTTCCGCATTTTACCAGTTTCTTTTTAAAAAGCACAAAGATAATGGCTCATAAAATGGCGTAATGCATTTAGTGCATTTAGTGATAACAGCAATTTAATAATGGTGTCTGATTTTGCATTGTTAAAAATGAGTATAACATAATATCGGTGTGTATTTGGCTCTAGGGTACTAACTCTTTGGCCTTACTATCACAAGAATTAGAGATAGTTGTCGGTCTGGGCAACCTTATTAAAAAGTTTAATTTCTATCCCTGCAGAAAATGAAAATGCCATCTTGGAAAAGCGAATACTCTTCAATATGGAGATAAGTTCTGAAGCCATGATGCTTTCAATGGGCTGAAATTAAAGTGTAAAATTAAATAAAACCAATCAGAAAGCATATAAAATTGGAAAATTTTGCAAATAGCATAAAGCATGCTTAGAAAGTTTAAAAAGTCAAATAGTCATTTGTTTTGCTTATTTTTGTTAAACATTATTTTGCTTTGCTTTACATCATTATTTTATCCCACTTTTACAGCGAATTCGGTTGATTGAAGCCCCTTTGATTTAATTTCTGCTATAATACACGGCACGAAATGACGTCATTTTTTTTTACAAAATGACATCATAAATACAGCAAAATTATCCAGTTAAACTTGTTTTGTTTAAATGTTTTGTTTAAATAAAAAGGTTTATTGTATAAAAAGTGGGATAAATAGAATAATAGGTTAGTGTTGATTATAGATCAGGTTTATCATGCTCGGCACGAAAACGAAAAAGCACTCGCCAAGGCTCGTGCTTTTTGTTTTCTAAACCTCGCATGATAAACCTGATCTATAATCAACACTAACCTATTATTCTCTATGTCTATAATATGCCTTTTGTATTTAAATGTCCTGTACGCATCTCACTTCCCTTCAGAGAGAAGTTTTATTTACCCTTTTTTTTATCACATTCGTTCCTGTATAAACATCAGACATATTAGATTTGTACATTTTTTGTTTGGCTAGCTTAGTTGGTATAGAGCTGGACTGAAAACAAGGAATTTTTTGCAGACACCTTTTCCAGCAGCATACCATCAGGTATAGCTGCAACTTTAGTCGGGTCCGTGGCTTCAAGTTTTGGTTCCAAACCAGCCAGTCCTGTGTCGGGAGCCAGTAGCAGTGGTACCTCCCAGAATGCACAGGTAGATAAACCACATGCCCTTTATAAGACCACATTCGGTTATATACAGCCAGAATGCACTGGTAGGTAGGCCACCTTCCGGTTATAGCCAGAGAATTCTGCTTTAGCCAACCTTGTTTGTCTTGTCATAGTCTCTAAGCCGTTGGTAATACTTCTTAGTAGAAGTATTTTCAATCATGTTTGTTAATTCTTGTAAAGACCTTTTCATTGGAATCAGGCACTTGAATTCAATACTTTTCTCTACAAATGTTAGAATTATACTATTTCCTGTTATAAATATATATATAAATACATCGTTGGAATCCATGTTTGCTCAAATACGCTTGCATTCTTGTGCATAATTAATCATGGATTTTATTGGTTGTCAGAACAGAAATTGAATAATGAAACAAATGTCAAAACACAATAACAGGGGGGAGGGGGGTAAGCCTTTGTCATAGTAACCTTTATTGGGGTATTAAAAATGGAATGGATTTCTATTCTTCATTCAAATTGTATTTAACAAAATTGTGTTAGTCATTAGGCAGCTTATCAATTTTTTTTTATAAAAACAATTTTTTTACAAACAATTCTTCCAAGGTTTTTAATGAAATGAAAACCGAAAATATACAGTGGTTTTGACCTTGCTTTACCATGCGTGTTTTTTTAATTGCAGGAGGAGCCTCCATTTCATATGAAGCTGAACATCACAGATACTGAGTTTGTTGTGGTTGAAAACTTAGCCTCCCTCGACACTAATGCGGTCATCCTCAGGGTATATTATTGTTTTATTTTTGGGTTTCATAAAAATTGTTATTTCAATGCATTCAGGCATTCCTATATCTTTGGACACACTTAGCTTATAGAATTTAAGAAGTATTGTTTGTGCAACTAGTGTTATAAATCTGAATTGAGACATTTCTATCTACAAAACATGAAAGTTAAACAGAAATAAGTCATTGTGTTGAATATAAGTTTTATCCCTCAGTATTTGAATTGGATAGATTGAATGCTTCAAGAATTATTTATGCCCAGTTGACATAAAATTACAACTGTTTTCAGAGTACAGCAGTGCTGTCCTACCAACCCCAGTCGACAGATAAGATGCTGTCCTGCACCCTCAAGAGTCTTGAGGTGTTCTCCTGTAACCTGCAGGCAGAGGAGGAGACTGCGCTGTCCATTGTAGACCCTGTCACATTTCAGGTCAGTCTCATACTAAAATAAATAACTTTTCGTCAAGATAATGCTTATTTGTTTAAACACACAGGATGATAACAAATAGTCATTTGATGGACATCCAACAATAATATAACTTAAGTTTTCCCTCAACCTTTTTGCAGGTGACTATAGAGAAGAACTCCAAAGTGATGCCCATACGCAGAGATTCGCCCACACAGCTCGGCATCATGGACACTCGAGTCTTCAAACAGGGACAGCTCCTTCTAGAGGTAGAGTCATTTTTGAAGACTAGACTAGCTTGGTTTTTATTTAATTCAAATCTTGACCTCAAAAGTTGTTTGACCTTGGCAATATTATTTGCAATGTTATGTACATAATGCTGCTCAATATATCAAGGTTTGAAGGATATTCATAATTTAGTTGTAGCCAGGAACCACATATTTTTAAGATTTGGCTAAAAACACACTTAAAAGCTCATAATTCAAAGACAAAAGTCAGTTGAAATAATTTTCATCTATTGGCAGGTAGCTGTTTCTATGGTCCTATATGATGGAGCCTGGCTCTGAGAAAAGAGGGTGTAATGCATGTGCGTAAAGCGTTGTCCCAGATAAGCCTGTGCTGTCAGCACAGGCTAATCAGGGATGACACTTTCCACTTTTATTGTTTTTTTCGTTTTAAGACTCTTCTTGGCGCAAATCACACAGGCTCATCTGGGACAACTTTAGGCACATGCATTAAACCCTCTTTTGAAAGAGTGACACTTATTTTGTTTTCAGGTGCTCATGGACAACCCAATGAATGTGCGTCTGTCCTATCAAGACATGAAGCTGTTCCTTGCTATTTGGGAGACTTTGCCCAGTCAATTTAAGGGAAAGCAGTCCACAGAGAGTTTTGTTTCTGGTTTGTTTTATTTATACTATATATTTCTAATATTTATTTTGCTAAACCTTTTTTTTTAAGTTGATTAATCAGCCGTTTTTAATGTTAAGAACATGATTATTTATGTGCGTTAAAATTATTTAAGTATGTGTTTTTCAATTTGTTTCGTTATTTCTAGCCATTAGTTTCATATATTTGTGTTAAGGAAATATAGCATTTTATACAATTTGTCAATTCTAACCATATTTTGTAAACAAGTGAAGGAATTTAGTTTGTAAGTTAGCTTTATCATGCATTTATTAGACAAGTGTAATACAATATGGTATGAAATAACAATAAGTCTTTTTTTATTATTTGCTCAATTGTTACCTTAAACATGTTGTTTAATTCATAAAGATTACAAGGATAGAGTAAATTACAGATAAGTTTCTTTAAACTTAAAAACCCTTTTATCCCTATATTACATTGAATGTTGATAATAATTAGCATATGATAACTTGGTTTCTGTCACAGATTCCAATTAACAGGAAGTACTTGTTCAAAATTACAGATTTAGACACTGAGACACATTGTTATCGTAAAAAATGGCAAGTGCTGCAAGTTAATTTCTCAAAACTCAGATAATATTTTTCTCGCACAGATCATCATGTTGAGACACTGAGAGAGATGGGGTTTAGTCATGCAGACTGTGTGAAAGCCCTCGTAGACAACAAGAACAACGTGAACGAGTCTGCTGTCTGGCTGCTGCAGAACGCCAAATTCGAGCAGAAGAAGAAAACTGAGACCAAGATCACCACTGTTGAGGTACTTGGTGAATAAAGTAGTAACCATCTGTATTAACACTTTACCTCTCAGATATGCACTTTGACCCATTCGTTGTCCTTTAGAAAATCAAATAAAATTAAAGGCTTTTCTTACTAGATTCAAGTTTAAAAGGCTTCATTTCCAACCCTAAGATACCGATGAGCAGCAAACAGCATAAAACATGAACAGACTGCGAATTACTCGCAAGCTGTTCTGGTTTTATGCTGGTTGCATATAGCCATTTTCACTTTGAGCGAGAAAGGGCTAAATGTAGAGAACAAAACTTAGATGTCCTGCTTTGCATCATCACCGTTTTTGTAAAATGACTGAAATTTATTTTGAGCGCTTTGTTTTTGTATGTGTGTGTTAATTTTTAGAGGCATACATGTTATGTTTTTCCTTCTTTATTTGACCCTACTTCCCCCAAACCTATGCGGTGTAGACCGGTGTATTGAGTGTGCACCCGTTCAGCAAAGTTTGTTGCATTTGATCATTTAACTTGCAGATGTACGTTTGAAAAACTCCCTACTTTTCTACATGTGTGTTAAAGTTGAATGTTTGTTGCAGATCATAATGAAGACCCTGAGCCTGTGTTTGATTGATGACTGCCAGGATGCTGATGTGCCTTTATTTGAGCTCAACTTTAATGGTAGGGATTATATGAAAGACTCTTATAAATTCTCATTCTACCCAAGAACAGTTATGCAATGGAATTCACTACCTCCCCATAAACATGAGGCAGCCACAGCAGAAGTTTTCAAAACCCTTACTCCTGTGGCTGTCGTTGTCCCCCTTATCCACCTGTAGACACTTACAATGAAAATAATTCTACATTAAAACCCAACTGGGCACCTTTGTACAGTTTTCACCCCTTAAGTGCATCTGCTAATCTTTAAACTTTAAAGTGGTTAANCTTTTTTGTGTATTTTCGTCCCTGATTAGCATGTGCGGACTGCAAAGGCTAACCTGTGATGACACTTTACAACTTATTATGCTGCGGAAAAGAATTGTGGGTTACCAGCTCCTATTACCTTTGATCTGTGGATAAACAAGTTGATAGGCGTCTTCCTTACCACCGTTCATACCAATTTGCATGATCATAAGTGAACGCGTCCTCAAGAATATGTACGGAAACAAATTTCATTTTAAAAGCCCCAGTCATCGTGACCTGTGGACCTCAAAGTCGATCGGCGTCTTCCTTACCTCAATTGTACCCATCATACCAATTAGCAGGATCATAGGAAAAAATATACGCAAGATATCGTGCGGAAAACAAAATGGTATACAGACAGACCGACCGACCTTCAACCGACCGAACGACGGATGGACAGACAGGTGTAAGCAGCATATCCCCAGTTCTTCAAAGGGTAATGGGCAAAATAATGCGTGATATAGTCCAGAAGAACAAATGTTCCGAGCAAGTTTCATGCATGGAAATTGGGCAAAAAAATACTTGAGTGTTCGATATAGAGATACAAGGAAAAAAGCCCCAAATGGCAGCAATGTTCTTTCACAGAAAAGAACCATTTTCGATCTATGCAAAAAAATAATTGAAACATTGTTCTGAACACGTTTTACAAGAGTGAACAAACAATGTTACTTCTAGAGTGTTCACAAGGTTTCACTATAGCCATATAAAAAAAACATAAGATTTATATTCAATGTGTTTTCAACGGATTCAATCCATTTCCGAACTTGGACAAGATATCATTACAATATGTGTTCTGAGAAGGCATCAACAGTGACCCAGTTTTGAACTCGATCTTCATAGCATTGGGAAAAAATGTCATGACAAAGTTTAGTGATAGAGCAATACATGTAGCCTCTAGAATTGACGACGGACGAGACCAATGACAAAATCTGATCACAAAAGCTCACTATGAGAATGTTGAGCTCAGGTGGGCTTGAAACGCGTGATATCTTAATTAATATCATGTATATATATTAATATGAGTCACGCTCTAAGAAAAGTGGGTTTAATGCATGTGCGTCAAGTGTCGTCCCAGATTAGCCTGTGCTTACCAGCTTAGGCTTATCAGGAACGACACTTTCCGCCTAAACTGCATTTTCATCAAGAAGTCTTCCTTTAAACGAAAAATACCATAAAAGTGGAAAGTGTCTTCTCTGGTTAACCTGTGCGGACAGCACAGGCTTATATGGGACGACACTTTACGCACATGCATTAAACCACCTTTTCACAGAGCCAGGCTCATATACATTAGACTTATACATACAAAAGAATGGCAATCTAAGAAACAAGTCACCAAAGTGCATTCTGTCCCACATGCGTCAGACGTATAGCCCTTTGTTTTGCGCACATTCTAACCAGAACAATTCCTCAAACCTTTCTCTAGGGATTTCGACCAAACTTGAAAATTGTTAAAACCTCATGTCAAGAAAAACAAGATGTGAAAATCCTTATGCATTTATTAATATCAACACAATTTTACATTAGAATGTAATTTGAATATGTTTTCAAACATCACATGCTATGGGCATGGAAACGTAGCCTTAAGGTATTAAATAATTTGTTCAAAGCATTATTGTATAAATATATACACATTCAAATTGCATACAATACCATAATACATGTTACCTAAAATAACAAACGATGTTGCATTTAAACAAGACTACTAAATCACAATAACCGATAAATATTTGGTAACAAACGGGACAGGTTTTCTGACAACAGAAAAATGTTTCATTCTGTTTAATATACATATGTGTAATTAATAGATAACTTAACGATTACAACGAGTTCTGCATACAGATACAAATCAAACGAATACTTTCGACATATATGTAGTAGACACACATATCCCACACCCACCCACGACCACAAACACACAAATAAATAAATAATCTAACATCATATACTGTTGTCCAATAATGTAATTACCGGTAGTGTAAATAGAACTCAGAGAGACAAATGTTGTACTCTTAGATGATACTAAGATGCGTGGTGATGAATATAACGAGATTCGAAGTAATTTAAACTTAGTCATGTTAATTGGTATCACAAAATTTAAGGAGAAAACGACTAAATACAATAAACAATAATTGAAAAACAGTTAGATGTTTTATATAGACTTCATAGTCAAATATGCTAAATATTTTGTCAAAATTGATCAATATTTAATATGAAATTGCAAACATTATTTTTCTACAGGTATCATGATTTTTTAAAACAAATAAGTATTTCTTAAGTAAATTGCAACCGCGCGTTTGAACTGTTAGAAACATGTGGGATCAGTGTGGGGACTTTATATTACAACCGCAAGGTTGCACTTTATTAAAAAATTCTGATTTGTTAAAAAAAATATCATGATACCTATAGAAAAACTCTCAAGAATGAGCGGGCTCTCCACTTTATCCCATTAAAAATGGTGAAATATTAAAAAAGATATCCTTAAAAATGTTACCTTGGTAACGCTTTTGTTGATAGTATTCTCCCAACACAGATCTTAACAAGAGATGTGTTTGTCAGAAACACAATGCCCCCTATTGCCCAGCTTTTAAATTAAAATTCAATATATCATTTGGCAGGTTTAGAAATTATCTCCCTTTTAAAGCCTATTACTTCCCATGGATTGTATTTGTTTTACTTTTTACCTTGAAGGATGACCTTGACCTTTCTCCAGTCAAAATGTGCAGCTCCATGAGATACACATGCATGCCAAATATCAAGTTGCTATCTTCAATATTGCAAACGTTATGGCCAACGTTAAAGTTTTCGGACAGACGGACAGACAGACTGACAGTTCAACTGCTATAAGCCACCCTACCGGGGGCATAAAAAGTCATCAAGTATAGGCACTGTGGGGTAAAGATCACTGTTTTTTATTAAGGTAAACCCTGTAAAAATTGCCATAAATTGTTGTAAAGTAAAAAAAAAAAAAATCAGAGTGATACAGATTATAAATAATAATAATAAAACAATATTAAGGGGTTTTGCTTCTAATATTGAAACTATATAATTATAATGATGTTCACACCTTTACTGCTCAATCTTACAGAAATACAATAAGCACATCAATACCTTGTAAATATCACAGTTTTTCAGTACAATTACACAACAAGACATGATTTCAAACAAACATAAATATTTATATACAGAAGATAATTCAGTAAAAGTTCACATACTAGTGGCAAACTTAAATAAACAGCCTTTGTCACAGCCAAAACAGTTGTTCCCTACCTAATTTATTTCCATCAGTTTAATTAACCTTGTTTCTTGACTTTTCTGTCATGGCAGGATGCAGATATATATTTTCTGTAACCATAGCAATCAAAATAAAATATTGATCTGACGAACAAGAAACAACAACTGAAATATGTGCATAATCTCTGCATGGCCCTCTATCCACAAAATGAGTTTCATCAACCTAGCTGAACAAGTTTTCCCAGGATCCAGATTTTTCCAACGGACCGATGGAAAGACAGATAAAACTAAAATAACGTGGATATGTCTTTCCACATACCATTTTTTTATAAATTTTTAAATAACTTACTCAACTTTTTGAATTATCCCAGGATCCAGATTTTATTTTTCAATTATTTCTGGAGCAAAAGAATCTGTCATCATAGCCTACACAATTTTTGACTGCAAAACAACACCACATCCAGATTCTAATTTTCAATTATTTTTGTAACCATTCAACCACATTTTTTGTCTGACCAAATAAAATGAAATACTAAGTTACTTGCAAATTCCCTTCATGGCTTCAATCCACATACATGTACCATGTTTCATCAACCTAGCTCAAGTACTTTTTTTAAGTTTTCTCAGGACCCAGATTCGAAGGGACAGACAAACGGACTGACCGTCAATAAACCAATAGTCCCCCCAGGTTACACCGGTAGATGACTAACAATATTTTTGATAACAAATATGACTATGTACATGCACATCTTTAAACAATGGACCATAATATATGTAGAAATGTGTCACAGATACACCCCCATGATGCATGACAAATCTACCAAATATCCTACAGTTGTCAAAAGGCCCTAATGGGCCCTAATTCCGCCAAAATATGCAGAAGCCATAATTTCTTATTAGGACTTTGTATAGTGGAAAAACAGACAAAGGGTCATAATTTTGCTTAAACTTGTCGATGAAAAAATTGCTTTCTTAACGATAATCTACACAATGAGATCATTCAACTGTGAATGTTTGAACGCGATACTTTCAAAGTTAGAGGAGTTGTATACAAGAGCTTAAGGGGATTATATATTCTATAGTGAAAAAATTTTTTGAATACGTGGCCTATTAAAAAAATTTGTACAAGATGGCCCTAAATAACTCACCTGTGTATGAATGACTAGACACTTATTAGGGACATTGGCAATTCATTTTTTAGGACATCAACAATATTTATAGCTCGTGGCAAAATATGAATTTGTAAGGATTAGTTTGACACAAGAATTGGTGGCAATTGCTTTTATTATATCCACGGGCACACCATACTACACCCTCCAACCCCATTACTCGGTAAACCATACCCTGCGCTCCACCCCACTTACTACATGTAGTTAAGTGAAATTCAACCAATGTTGTTACTCAAAAGGGGGTTATCAGCTAAAAGAAGGAACGTGGGACAAAATTGTCACAAAACCAGGTTTTCAATTTGAAAAAAAAAAAGTCTGATAAAGGGAAACAATTCAAAATGTGCATTGTGACTGATTGTTCCTAGTTACCCTTGTGTCAAATTCAATCTATTTTCTCAAAGTGTGACCTTGACCTTGGAGATAACGACGTAATTCTTTCGCATGACACACCGTCCAATGATGGTGAACAAATGTGCCAAAATATTATAAAACCTCACAATGAACGACATAGTTATGGCCCGGACAAGCTCATTAATGGCCATTTTTGACCTTTGAACTCAAAGTGTGACCTTGACCTTGGAGATATCGACGTTATTCTTTCGCGCCACACACCATCAATTGATGTTGAAAAAATCTGCCAAATGATTTCAAATCTCACAAAGAACAACATAGTTATGGCCCAGGCAAGAATTGTTTCGCCCGCCCGCTGACATTCAGCAATCTAATAACCAGTTTTTTGCTTCAGAAAACCTGGTTAAAAATGATACAACTTTAAAATATAACATAAAAACCTATTTTTTGCATATAAGCCACCTGAGCCCTTCAGTTTTGCACTACTAGATATAAATGAAAGAGTGTTAGCCAAGAATGCACTTATTCTTTTAATGTATGTCATCAGAAATCAAATATGCACAATGTGTAACTTAATATGCTCTAAAGCCTAGGTATTCTAGTTCTTTTTTCTCTCTATTCATCACTTATTTTAACAAGAAAATGTTGTTGTATTTCATAACAAACAAGATGTGTTTGTGAAACACTATGTCCACCTATATGACGTTTGACCTTGAAGGATGAACTTGACCTTGACCCTTCACCACTCAAAATGTGCAGCTCCATGAGATACACATGCATGTCCAATATAAAATTGCTAGCTGCAATATTGCAGAAGTAACATTACATGAGCAATTTTGACCCATATATTTGACCTAGAAGGATGACCTTGACCTTTCACCACTCAAAATGTGCAGCTCCATGAGATACACATGCATGCCAAATATCAAGTTGCTATCTTCAATATTGCAAAAGTATTCATAAAATGAGCGATTTTGGCCACATATATTTGACCTCTGACCTTGAAGGATGACCTTGACCTTTCACCACTCAAAATGTGCAGCTCCATGAGATACACATGCATGCCAAATATCAAGTTGCTATCTTCAATATTGCAAAAGTTATGGCCAATGTTAAAGTTGGAGCAAACAAACAAACAAACCAACCAACCAACAGACAGGGCAAAAACAATATGTCCCCCAGTATATACTGGTGGACATAAAAAGGTTTTGGCCAACTGGGCAAAAAACTGTAAAACTGCAGCAGCCCAAACTAATTGTAGTGACACAATGCCGATGGGACCTCTTTCATCTGTTTCCCTGAATTATTTATGAAATCAAGGATTGAGTGTGAAACTTATGTACCTGCGTTAGAAATATTTGACACATACAACAATCTCACATCTAAACCTGAAAATGTTGAAAACCAGTCTGCCACTTGGTTTTTAGAGGAGTTTTAACTCTAAAATCTCTCTAAGCATCGTTCTGGGAAAACCAGGCTTAATGCATGTGCGTAAAGTGTTGTCCCAAATTGGCCTGTGAAAACTGCAGGGACGAAATTTTCAACCTAGACTTGATTTAAGATAAGAAGAGACTTACTTTAAATGAAAAACAACATAAAAGCGGAAAGTGTTGTCCCTGATTAGCCTGTGCGGACTGAGTGAGGCTTTCTTTGTAGTTCTTCTCAAGAAAACAGACTCAAATTGTCGACAAAAAAACATTCAATGCAATGCAGCTTAAATACATATGAGCCTCGCTCTGTCAAAAAAAGGGGTTGAATGCGTGTGTGTTAAGTGTCGACAGGGATCAGCCTGTGCAGTCCACACAGGCAAATCAGGGGAGACACTTTCTGCCTAAACTATATTTTTGCTAAGAAGATACTTTCTATAAACTAAAAATATAATAAAAGCGAAAAGTGTCGTCCCTGATAAGCCTGTAAGGACTGCACAGGCTTATCTGGAAGGACACTTTACACAAATGCATTTAACCACCGTTTTTACAGAGCGCGGCCCATATGTTAAAACTTTAAGCATTCCCCAAAATATAAACACGCAATTGTCTAACTCACCAAACAAAAATATAATAAATAAACAGCATAATTTTTTTTTTCCAAAAGAAAGCACTTTATCCTTTTTTTGTTTTTTGACCTTTGACCTTGAAGCATGACCTTGAACTTGACCTTTCACCACTCAAAATGTGCAGCTCCATGAGATACACATGCATACCAAATATGAAGGTTACATCTGAAGCGACATAGAAGTTATGAACATTTTGTGAAACCTAAACGCAAAGTGTGATGGAATTTCAGATGGACAGACGGACAGTGCGATCACTATTTGCCCACCTTGGGGGGCATACAAAAGCAATCATGCCTCAAGACAAAAACAAATGTTTATCGTAAGATCTTCACACAAAATAATAAAGATTATCACAGTCAGAATTCATAGGCTATGGTTCAATACAGAACTGTTTTAACTCTGTATGAAAAAAAACCCACGAATACTCAGCCAAAACAGCAACTTCTTGTAAGGTACCATGCCTTATTACCACGTTTACGTAAGGGATATTAACACATAAATGCATGTTGAAATTATAAAATCATTTCACATTGCAATATGAACCAGTCTATTTCAGTAGATACATAAGACTTACTTACAAAAAATACAGAGGATTTTCTTAGAATTTAATACAAATATTTAAAATAAACTACATTCAACCTAAGCAAATCTTTAAGTTTTGTTTTTGGATCAGCATATTTTTCACTTAAATTAGCATGGTTCTACAATTAGTGAAAAAATATAACAACTAGTCTATATTGTCACTTGAAACATCAGAGCTGTAAACATATTTTTTAATGTCAATTGTACTGCATGGCTACCAGATGACAAATTTGGTCCCCCTTACTTACTTTGTAGTCACCCAGAGTTTCACATTTTTCACAGCCACCCACACAAAGCCATGATTTTGTCAAAATAAATTGCGAATATCTAATACATTGAAGGTTAAATATAAGCTGTCAATGTACCTCACGCAGACACAAATTAACATCATATTCATTTTGACAAAGTTTCATTGACACATGACAGGCAAAAGCTACTGTAAAATCATTTATATTTGCCGACATGAAATTTTGATGGTTTTCCATAAAAATCACTTATTCATGGAAACGTAAATTCATCGAAAGAAAATGAGGAATAAGCGTTGGTCATTTTCCAATGTGCTTGTGTTAAATTTGTTGATCGATCAACCTCCCACGAATAACGATGAATTCACAGTATTCATTCACCTCTCCTTATTATGCCAACAAAAGCATACAAGCCCTTACAACATACACATTTCATTCACAAAAGACAGGCACATTAAGCATTTTCATCACAAAGAGAAGCACAACAGTTTATCATAATTTTCTACAGTGACAGTTTGTCCATTAAATGCATCACATATTGAGATAAATATAAAATCCCTGTGCTGTAATTCTATTAAAAAAACAGCATATTTGTTTGGTTTACAGTTTTTCTTTAGCACACATGTGTCAGTGCTTTTTCTCTAAACAAATGTATCAAACATATTAAGGTAAACCAAACCACTCTACTTCAACACAATCATCATTGTGTAAGGTTTTCCCTGCTTTTTCTTCAGAGAAACTCAACATTTCCCAATCAATGACAATGCATGGTTTTCTTGGTACTCAATTTAGTGCACATTCAACAGGATGCAAAAAGTTTGTCACAATGAATTATACACAAACACTATCAGAAATATGAGACTTTCTTGACATGTTTCTTCCCATTGACAACTGCAAATAACAAATACAACATGATCTTCCTGATCGGTTTATAGCACATGACACACTTAGAAAGTTTCTCAAAGCTTAGTCTACAAAGAGAATCACATCTGCCATTACATCGGGACTATCTTGAAGTTTTTTCCAACACATGGGGCAACGGAAAAAATAAAACTATGAGTAAAGTGTGATCTTTTTTGTGATAGGTTTGCGGCACATGTGACACACGCGCAGTTCCTCGCCACACTTGCTGCAGACGGTGTGTCCACACATGAACGCCATGTTACGTTTACGCTCCATACATATCGAGCACAAGATGTTCTCCTCCATTTCGTTAAGGCGTCTCTCTAGTGTTGAGTCTGACGACTTGCCAACTGCCGCCGGCGCCAACTCAGTGCCCAGGACCTCACGGCCATCTATGAATGATAAAAACATAGTGCATACTAAGTAGCCTCGAGTACAGATTAGTTAATTAGTTGATTTACACTTGATGTATTTCTTAATCATTTGAGACACACATAGACAAATGAACTATCTCTTTGTTATGTATTAATTTTAATGGGACGTAACTTCGGAATGTTACTTAAACCAATAAACAAATAGAAACAACAAATTTTCGTTTGCAGGTTCTTCCTTTAAACTCATAGACATGTGGATGCTGTTACCAGGTAAGGATTTTCATGAAATAACTTTCTGTAAAAGCATTTATATCCGTCGGCATGAAAGTTTGTGGTTTTTCAAAAAATGACTTTCACATACACGTATACTATTGGATTTCAGATTTTGGAAAAAAATTGTCAGTAATTTTCCAATGTGTTTGTGTGAAATTCGTGGATTGGTCAACCCACAAAATCAACAAAAAGTTATGTCCCACAAATGCTAATGATTTTACAGTAAAATCTCCCCAAATGACTTTATAAAAACCTGAACAATGTCAGTCACATAATGCAACTAACTAACCTCTCTCCACCTTTCCCCTTTTACGGAATTTTTCATTTAACTGAAGTCCCTTCTAAACAACAATCCATTCTAGGCGGAAAGTGTCGTCCCTGATTAGCCTGTGCAGACTGCACAGGCTAATCCGGGACAACACCTTACGCACATGCACCTCACTTACCTCTGTCCACCTTGGCAGTGACGGTTGATTTACAGTCGATACACTTCTTGATCTTGATGCAGCATTCCTGACAGACCAGTGTGTGGTTGCACGGACGGAACGTCACGCAGGCTGGCTGCTCCAGGCAGATCTCACACATCTGCTCCAGGGGAGGGAACTCATTCCTGCGACTGTGATGGATATGGACGTACATGTATTAATTTTGTACAAAATATGACTTATAAACCATTAAAGACTGTTAGTTTAAACTTAAAATATGAAACTTGTAACATAATTCTTACATGCAAGGAAAACTTATTTTACACATAACAATTGTCGCAATCCAGATCGTCCCAGATTAGCCTCTGCAGTCCACACAGGCTATTCAGGGACTACACTTTCCGCCTTAACTGGATTTTAGCTGAAAAGAGACTTCCTATTAACAAAAAATTCCATAAAAACGGAAAGTGTAGTCCCTGATTAGCCTGTGCCTACTTTACAGGCGAATCTGGGACAACACTTTAGGCACATGCATTAAGCCCTGTTTTCCCAGAGCGAGGCTCACATCAATACAGAAGGCCCTTACTTAGCTGGTGAAAACTTTTTGACTGCCTCCTCCACACCGGGGTCAGTAATGAGGTCAAGGGGAGACTTTCCTGCGTGGTTGGTCTTCTTCAGGATAGCTCCCTTCTGTGTAAGGTAGCACGCTATCACAGCGCTCGTTGATTCTGACACTGGGCTATGAAGCTGACTGCGTATCTAGGGAACAAATAAAGCTCAGGTATCAAGTAAACAAATATAGCTTGCGTATCTAGTCAACAAATGTAGCTCAGGTATCAAGTAAACAAATATAGCTCGCATATCTATTGAACAAATGTAGATCTGAGTGTTATCTAGTGAATAAATATAGCTAGTATCTAGTGAACAAATATTGCTCATATGCTCATAATATTGTGAACAAATGTAGCCCGGAGCGTTATCTAGTGAACAAATATAGAATGTATCTAGTAGGCAAATGTAGCTCAAAGCCTTATCGAGTGAACAAATATAGCTCTGAGTGTTATCTAGTGAACAAATACAGCTAGTATCTAGTGAACAAAATATTGCTCATATGCTCATTATATTGTGAACAAATGTAGCCAGGAGCGTTATCTAGTGAACAAATATAGCTTGTATCTAGTAGACAAATGTAGCTCGAAGCCTTATCAAGTGAACAAATATAGCTCTGAGTGTTATCTGGTGAACAAATACAGCTAGTATCTAGTGAAAAAAATATTGCTCATATATTGTGAACAAATGTAGCCCGGAGCGTTATCTAGTGAACAAATACAAATTTGTATAGTAAAATTCATTTTAATTAGTAAATACGTTACCTGCTATCAGATAGCTACTTACTCCGAAGGTATCGTATTTTATCCGGAAACTTTCTGGTTGGAATCCACACTTGTCAAATGTCGGCATAGTAGGTCGGAACGGTCACATAGTTCAGTGCAACCAAAACGGGACATTACCCAGAAACCATCACTCTTATTCCAATAAATAATATGAAAATATTAGGCGAAGA
>VMBQ01001207.1:0-39455 GCA_007657795.1 Dreissena rostriformis
GTTCAACATTTGGATGAATATTCACAACACACTTCTTTGATATCAACTATCGAAGGGAATTTTTCATTCAGAATGCACATTAATCAATATGCTGCATCGGCGGCTATGTCTCAAACTCTATTGTATGTGATAATAACTTAAACAACGCTTATATAAGACGTAGGAATGACAAACTAAATGTGAATAAAATTGTACCCTGATTTTGAATAGTTTTAATATGTTAAGCAAACTGCCGTTTCTGAAAATTGTCTGATCAAAATTATTTCTTCTGCCATACTGTCGTTTATGTTTGTTAATAAATGCCCATCTTATCAGATGGCAGGATTTTTTACTCATTTCTTCGCGCTTTTTCCCAACGTACACCGAGAGACCCGAGCTGTAAAGACGTCCGTGAGAAAGACACTGTGCCCATCTTCTTTTTTCCCTGTTGATCTTTTTTTCGTACACAGTCAAACACGTGGTTTCTGAAGAAACAAAACTGGAATTATATTTAAATGTTGCATTATTTTGACAATATCCGACGTTTTATTTCTCGCCTTTAGACAAAACGTGAAACATATCATTCGATTAACGTTAAAAATATCATTAATTTGTATTCCGTTAAACATATAATTTTTTGTTTTGTGATTTAC
Organism: Dreissena rostriformis; assembly: GCA_007657795.1. Lineage (NCBI taxonomy): Eukaryota > Metazoa > Mollusca > Bivalvia > Myida > Dreissenidae > Dreissena > Dreissena rostriformis. The sequence goes on from VMBQ01001207.1 coordinate 633, forward strand.
TATGCAGAAACTGAAACTCACATGTGGCGGATCTAGGAACTGCACCAGTGCAGTGCGTTCCAATACCTTCCAAATGTGGCATATCTAGGAACTGCACCATTACAGTGCGTTACAATAACTTCCAAATGTGGCGGATCTAGGAACTGCACCAGTCCAGTGCGTTCCAATACCTTACACATGTGGCGGATCTAGGAACTGCTCCAGTCCAGTCCGTTCCAATACCTTCCAAATGTGGCGGATCTTGAAACTGCACCAGTGCAGTGCGTTCCAAAACCTTCCAAATGTGGCAGATCTAGGAACTGCACCAGTGCAGTGCGTTCCAATACCTTCCAAATGTGGCGGATCTAGGAACTGCACCAGTGAAGTGCGTTCCAATACCTTCCAAATGTGGCAGATCTAGGAACTGCCCCATTGCAGTGCGTTCCAATACCTTCCAAATGTAGCAGATCTAGGAACTGCACCAGTGCAGTGCGTTCCAATACCTTCCAAATGTGGCGGATCTAGGAACTGCACCAGTGCAGTGCGTTCCAATACCTTCCAAATGTGGCAGATCTAGGAACTGCACCAGTGCAGTGCGTTCCAATACCTTCCAAATGTGGCGGATCTAGGAACTGCACCAGTGCAGTGCGTTCCAATACCTTCCAAATGTGGCAGATCTAGGAACTGCACCAGTGCAGTGCGTTCCAATACCTTCCAAATGTGGCAGATCTAGGAACTGCACCAGTGCAGTGCGTTCCAATACCTTCCAAATGTGGCAGATCTAGGAACTGCACCAGTCCAGTGCGTTCCAATTCCTTCCAAACGTGGCGGATCTAGGAACTGCACCAGTCCAGTGCGTTGCAATACCTTCCACAGGTGGCGGATCTAGGAACTGCACCAGTCCAGTGCGTTCAAATACCTTCAAAATGTGGCGGATCTAGGAACTGCTCCAGTCCAGTGCGTTCCAATATCTTCCAAATGTGGCGGACCTAGTAACTGCGCCAGTGCAGTGCGTTCCAATACCTTCCAAATGTGGCAGATCTAGGAACTGCACCAGTGTAGTGCGTTCCAATACCTTCCAAATGTGGCAGATCTAGGAACTGCACCAGTGCAGTGCGTTCCAAAACCTTCCAAATATGGCAGATCTAGGAACTGCATCATTGCAGTGCGTTCCAAAACCTTCCAAATGTGGCGGATCTAGGAACTGCATCAGTGCAGTGCGTTCCAATACCTTCCAAATGTGGCAGATCTATGAACTGCAAGAGTGCAAAGCGTTCCAATACCTTCCAGATGTGGCGCATCTAGAAACTGCACCAGTTCAGTGCTTTCCAATACCTTCAATTGTGGCAGATCTAGGAACTGCACCAGTGCAGTGCGTTCCCATACCTTCCAAATGTAGCGGATCTAAGAACTGTACCAGTGCAGTGCGTTCTAATACCTTCCAAATGTGACAGATCTAGGAACTGCACCAGTGCAGTGCTTTCCAATACCTTCCAAATGTAGCGGATCTAAGAACTGCACCAGTGCAGTACGTTCCAATACCTTCCAAATGTGGCAAATCTAGGAACTGCACCAGTGCATTGCGTTCCAATACCTTCCAAATGTGGCGGATCTAGGAACTGCATCAGTGCAGTGCGTTCTAATTCCTTCCAAATGTGGCAGATCTAGGAACTGCAAGAGTGCAGTGCGTTCCAATACCTTCTAGATGTGGTGGATCTAGGAACTGCACCAGTCCAGTGTTTTCCAATACCTTCCAAATTTGGCAGATCTAGGAACTGCACCAGTGCAGTGCGTTCCAATACCTTGCAAATGTAGCGGATCTAAGAACTGTACCAGTGCAGTGCGTTCCAATACCTTCCAAATGTAGCGGATCTAAGAACTGTATCAGTGCAGTGCGTTCCAATACCTTCCAAATATGGCAGATCTAGGAACTGCACCAATGCAGTGCGTTCCAATACCTTCCAAATGTGGCAGATCTAGGAACTGCATCAGTGCAGTGCGTTCCAATACCTTCCAAATGCGGCAGATATAGGAACTGCACCAGTCCAGTCCGTTCCAATACCTTCAAAATGTGGCAGATCTAGGCACTGCACCAGTCTTGTGCGTTCCAATACCTTCCAAGAGTGGCGAATCTAGGAACTGTACCAGTGCAGTGCGTTTCAATACCTTTCAAATGTGGCAGATCTAGACACTGCACCAGTGCAGTGCGTTCCAATACCTTCCAAATGTGACAGATCTAGGAACTGTACCAGTGCAGTGCGTTCCAATACCTTCCAAATGTGGCAGATCTAGGAACTGCACTAGTGCAGAGCGTTCCAATACCTTCCAAATGTGGTGGATCTAGGAACTGCACCAGTCAAATGCGTTCCAATATCTTCCAAATGTGGCGGATCTAGGAACTGCATCAGTGCAGTGCGTTCCAATACCTTCCAAATGTGGCAGATCTAGGAACTGTACCAGTACAGTGCGTTCCAATACCTTCCAAATGTGCCAGATCTAGGAACTGCACCAGTGCAGTTCCTTCAATACCTTCCAAATGTGGCGGATCTAGGAACTGTACCAATGCAGTGCGTTTCAATACCTTCCAAATGTGACAGATCTAGGAACTGTACCAATGCAGTGCGTTCCAATACCTTCCAAATGTGGCAGATCTAGGAACTGCACCAGTGCAGTGCGTTCCAATACCTTCCAAATGTGGTGGATCAAGGAACTGCAACAGTGCAGTGCTTTCCAATACCTTCCAAATGTGGCGGATCTAGTAACTGCACCAATGCAGTGCGTTCAAATATCTTCCAAATGTGGCAGATCTAGGAACTGTACCAGTGCAGTGCGTTCCAATACCTTCCAAATGCGGCAGATCTAGGAACTGCACCAGTGCAATGCGTTCCAATACCTTCCAAATGTGGCAGATCTACGAACTGCACCAGTGCAGTGCGTTCCAAAACCTTCCAAATATGGCAGATCTAGGACCTTCACCAGTCCAGTGCGTTCCAATACCTTCCAAATGTGGCAGATCTAGGAACTTCACCCGTGCAGTGCGTTCCAATACCTTTCAAATGTGGCGGATCTAGGAACTGCACTAGTGCAGTGCGTNGATACAGTTGCTGTTAAATCTATATTTTTACAAGCTCTTCGTCAAAGGTAAAACAACAGTTTTTAATTTTCAATTATTTCTGTAATCATAACAACCACAATTTTTGTCTGACGCAAACAATGAAGTACTGGTAATATATGTTTATGTATGCCCCGACTTTCAGGGGAGAAGTGCAAAGAGAATTGCCATGTTCTGCCCGTCCAACGGATGTTTGTGTCTTGCCTTACTCAAACAAATTTCTGCTAGAGTGACAGAATTTAACAAGCCTGCTGACCATCATTTGAATCAGCGCACCTGGCTATTTAAGTGTAGGTTGTTTTCCACATAAGCGGAGGTTACTAGTAACTTTAGCAAAGAAGCGCGTATTTGAACTGGTGTCGCGCGTAGTTCGAACAGTTTTCTTCGTTAAGGTGATGAAACCATTGTGCTTTTATTTTGCATTTTTACGCAATCGATGAAATGGCCCATTTTCGAGGCAGTGCATATAACTCGAAAAGCATTATAAACAGGACTAATTTGACATAAAATGTACATGTGCATTTTTGCAGTTGGGTAGTTTGGTGTATTATGTTTTATATAGAGCGTGTTTTGAGACAAACGTGCAATTTGGGAGCTTCCGTATTTATCGGATACATGTCTAGTTCACTTTATAACATACACCTCGTCATTTTGAATCTGAGGGTGATACTCAAACCAGTTTTCCTGGACGATGTCTGTTCGGGATGTTTTATGTCAAATCTACATTTGAGAAATAAGAAGTTTTCAATAATGTGCGCACCCTTTGATATAAGTTTGCATAGCAGATATGGTGTACGCCTAGCCGCCGCAATCGAGATGCCCCGGGTTCTTTACCCACGATTGCAGCTTTTTCAATATCTTTTCCAAGGCACAAAGTATCCATGAAAATCTGTTCATGAAACGGAGAATGTTAGAATTATCATTTTGCATAAGGTGCAATCAAAGGTGCTTAAAAAATTGGTTTACACTAACAAGTTACTTAAGGTTGTGTATAAACATCAATTAAAGCTCACTGTTCTTGGCAATCTTAGCCCCTGTGGCGTATTGTATTGTATGCGCTAGATCGCCTGTAAGGGTCACATCTGTATCCATCACTCCACTTCTAGATTGTGCATGTTATCAAGCGCAAAAAACGCATGACGATGTTGGTATTTATTGCAGCCGCTACACAAAACTAGCTCACGCTCATCGTCTTCTTCTCAAAATATTGGGGCTGCGGCCGTGGCGTCTGCGGATAGATTCCGAGGCCTATGCAACTTTTTTGTAGCAACGTATGTTAATTATTATGGAAATTCGAATTCCCATGTGTATGCAGCAGTTATTGGTGGACTCCAAAACATTGTTGTTGGTTTGCATTCTTAAAAGTTAGATAACTATAATTGGGCATTCGCTGGTTAATTATCTCAATAAATTTAATTAAAAACAATCTTAGACAGCTGCGACGAATCAAATAACTAGTAATGACATGCTTCACAACTGGCTCCTACTGATCCTACTAAATAAGAAGTTCAACTTATGTTACTTGAATGCAACAGAAAGACCGTATAAATAACGTGCGTTATACAACTTCTATGATGTTCTTGGCAAAAAATATGTTCATATTAGATACGCACGTTTTTACCTTCTATGGTTTCTATTTGATACATCAGACGTGCCGTTCACTTAAATGAAACTGTTTGACGGCGGAAAACAAAACACATTTTCAGAACATCATTATTCTAGACAATATCGACCATAAAGGTAGGAAAGAACAGTTACATTAGCTTTATAAGAACAACAATATGATAACTTGAATTTCCTTATACTTAACTGCATCTATTACATTGAATTTTATTTAATGAATGACTGTTTTCTTTTTTATTCGCATTTATAATGTTTACATAATTTCTTTTCTTGTTAGACATTGTTGATATAATTTGACATAACTGTTCCAAAAGTGAAACAATTATGTTGCATTCCGGAAGTAAGAATAGGTGCAACATCGATTCTATGTCAACGAGAATGGCAGCTTGAATTTCTTCCGTGTACAATTGCAAGTGACAATGCTCTTGAAGGCAGACCGGAAGCTAGAGCATCTTACGCCGTACACGATCCAATTGAGGCATGAATTTATAAGACCCAGGGTTGATAACCAATCCTTCGCCATCCGCAGACCGCCGCTGCTCACTGAATCCGGTATCAGGGAAACAAAACAGTAGGGTCCCCAGAACACGATGAACAGTCCGGAAACGATTAGCATATTCCTCGTGTGACGTATCTCTCTGCGCATGCGTTGATGATCCAAACTGGTCTCGACATTTTGGAACCTGCGAATAGCCTTGTTTGCTATTCGAGCAATCACTAGGAAGAAGATCGTGCTCGCCACCAAACACAGAATTATAACTAAGTGAAACGCAATTATAAAGCCTCTATAAAGTACTTTGCTGACATAACATTCAAAGTTTTCTTTGTCCACGTTAGGCAATTTTGCGAATATCGGACTTAATCCAAAACCTATGATTATAATCCAGAGGGAAGCCATAGCGATGTATAACCGTCTTTTTGTGAACCGCACATGGTGCTGAAATGGGTACAAAATTGCATCAAACCTTTCTAATGATAGAAGGAACAAGTTTACCACTGACGCACATATATTGGTGTATATAATACACACTTCCCAAAAACAGAACTGAGGCGACCTGGAAAACCGGTCTGTAGTGAGACTGACAATCTCCATGGGCAGAGCAACCAGGCCCACGAACAAGTCGGCCACTGCAAGGTTCCCGATCAGAATCAAAGCCTTTTCTCGTCGAAGCCGACTGAAACGCATCAGTGATATCAGAATCAACGAGTTCCCGCACACAGTAGGGATGACCAGCACGACAGCAATCACGTAGAAATACCAATAATAGACGCGCTGTAGAACTTCTTGGCTTTGAAAACCGTCATCGCGTCCGTGTTTGCTTTTTGAAAGAACAAAAACCTTGCTTGATAAGGTACTGTTTAACACACTTGATGCGTTCATCTTCGACGGAAGAATGACAAATGCATAGACACGGTATTGTCTCTAAACTGGATTGCATTAGGTTGCTAAGCGCTTTTGTTTACCAGTCTTTATCAATTGCTCTGTAAATAAACGAGTTGATGGCCACGAAAGGGGTCGTATAACATTTGCTTAACCGTTGACTCTCATTAACGAAATTTGTTATGTTGTTTTGCCGTCATATTGAATATATTAAACACATGAACCATTTAACACTCCAAAATCCAATACAGGGCGATATTAAAAATGTAGTACAAAAGCATATAAAGAAGTCAAACCGGAACCACATTAAACAACTGTTTACAAATATAACAATAATACTATACCATACGAATGCAGTCGGACGTAAATGGAAATATAAAAAGTCCATTATTGAACAGTGACAGGGCTAGATAATGAAAGATGTGTTTTGCTTTTAATCAAATCTATATATCCTCAATTCTATGTGTATGTATTGTGTTGGTAAGTTTAAACATTCTCGGACATTGTTTGCATGAATTGTTTTTCGAACGGTCGTATCGTTTATATACTCATTCTACAAATGTACTTAAATTTAAATGGTTGTTGGTTAAGTCAGAATGCATACATGAACCAGCAGTGTTTTGGATTAAAAACCACATTAAAATCATACTCTATTAAATCCCAAATTTATCTACATTGTATCGATTTTTATCAAAATAATTTAAATCGATCATACTTTAATATTTTTTCATATCGTTTTGGTTATTGTTTATTTGCCATTAAATAAAATGTATTCCAAATAATAAATTCATGATGTAAAACTATCATTTTTACAAGTTTGTACTATAACGTTTTCATATAAAACAATGAATATTAGTGTCGGCTGTATGAAGTGTAGATCTGGATATGTCATACCGATGTGATATTATGTATAAATCAATCTTTCACTATATCATGTGCATTTATCAATTAATATAGAATGTGAAACCTTCCTTATTCAGATTCAAAAAGACAATATAGCTTGCTAAGGGTAACATACATACACGCAATCTGTCAATATAAAATGGGTTTATACAATATAATGATAAGTACACATCATTTAATGACAGTCTGACTTAATGTAAGGTCACATCGTAATGATATAGTGTGTTGTTAAATCAATATAAGGATGGTTTCACTTACTACATTCATAAATACGCATCATTAAATGTCATATATACTGTATTTAAGGTTTCATTGGCATGATATATTGTCTTGCTGAATCTTTATAAGGATGATATCATTCTCTGACATTTGAGTCGGCCCTCGCCTCGAAGTTGTATCAGTCTGCCGGAGGTAAATACCAGCGACTTCACTTAGCCAGTCTCTTGCTATCATGACGACCACGTGCAGCAATGAATGTTATTTGTTCACCATAGCGACACAATTGATAACATTGAACATCATCAACAGCGCGTGTGACTCGCGTGTTATTTAAAAGGAACGATAGCTATGTTTAAGTCCAGAACAGCAACAATTAGTTGACATTGTCATCCTTGAAGCTTCTTACGTTTACCAGTAACAACACTTGCGCGACCTGTCATCTGGCATATCTGCGTATATAACACGATTACACAATGTTTTAAATAATGTAAACGAGTTTACTACATGGTTAATACTAGGAAATATTTTTTAATTAACAAGACTGTTAGGAGCATCACGCATATGGCAGGTAACGCGACAGGTTCATTATCGTTGAAATGTCCAAAGGTGAGCCTACACCACCGCAACTGATGTATCACTTTCGATTAACATCATTTTGCAAATAAGTACTTTTGTTCATATTAAAACACTATTGCAAATATTTTTATGTGATAACACATTTTGTAACGTTTGGCAATATTATTACATGGTAAGTCATGTTCAAACGTTGGGTGTATTATTCAATATTCTCGATTGATTAGGTTAACATTTGACAAAAGCGGGTTATGCGGTTCACATTTAGCCAGTACGAGCTATAGATATGTTTACCTTTAGTAAATACCAGTAATATGGCTCGTATTCGGAAAGTACGAGGTATATCAATCCCATTTAGCGAGTAAATGGGCATACAATTGGCTTTCCGACTAGTTACCAGGACATTTTCACTCATATTGCTAATTTAAAATAAGATTCACACAAACTAACCTTCTGGGAAAATTTGCATCATTTTGTGTAATTCATGTTTCGAGCAAGAATGTTAATTAATTGCAATATTGAAAACACTAATTCGGTTTTAATCTGCAGAAATATGAACCAATAGTCAGTTGTCCATACTATTTTAATCATGTGTAAATGTTAAATGGATCTCTCGGGCAACGATTTGATTTTCTAACCATTTGTGCATCAATATTTCTATATTTGTCAAGTCTGAAACATAATATTGTTTAACAATTATGTCTTGATTATTATTGGACTCCGAGATGATTTTAAAAGCTGAGAGCAATAAAAAGGGAATACTTCTTTGCTTGAGACCGAACCAGTTTTTTGAAAAGAATATACTAATTTGCCGCGCTCTGGAAAAACCGTGCTTAATGCATGTGCGTAAATTATTGTCAAAGATTAGTCTGCGCAGTCCTATCCGGTTAATCAGGACAACTCTATCCGCTTGTATGGACTTTTTCGTTTAAAGGAAGACTCTTCTAAATAAAAATCCAGTCTTGGCGAAAAGTGTCGTCTAATATTAGCCACAGCGGACTGCACAGTCTAATCTGGTTTTCACAGAGACCGTCTTTATAATATTTAATAGTCTGTTATTAAAATTTAGTTCAAGATGTGGTCATGTAAATGTACAGGAGAAGAGCTTTAATATCACGATCGCTTAATTATGTTTTTTTTATCATTACGCGCCATATGAAGCTCATACGCTTAATCATCTGTTTGAACAGGATAATATGTTAATTAATCATTTCTTGGAAGCATGCAAACCTTAAACAGAAAACACTCCATGCTGACATTGATGTCGATGTTCTAGCAAATTTGTTTTTATACTTCAAATCAAAGTGAAACACGTTTAATATGCATTAATCTGGGATAAATTCATAACGAATGAAATGCTGAGTGATATATTATTATTATTTGAATATTCCGACCGTAATACATGGAAGCTTTATAAATGTGTTAAACTCAGCTTTTTGTTATACAAGTTATCACTAAACTAAAAGATATAATATAGTTAGAAGTCTACAAACGTGAAAACACATCTCATATATTGCACACGTATTATTAAAAACAACTTTACTATGATTCATAGTTTTTACTATCAATATGTGAAAGCCAAGATTGTAAGTTTGTCGGACATGCACAAATCTTATATTTGTATTGAAATTGTTTCAATTTATTTCAACGTTTGCAAGGTCGACGTTATACACAGAAGACAAAGTCATATTCGAAGCGCAGCTGTTCTTGTTTTTTTTTAACCTGTACTTACTATCTAAATACCACCCGACTGATTTATTGTATGTATACATTCAAAGTTATAATTATATTAAACGAGATTTTACTAGCACACGTTTAAAGGTTTTTTGTATCTTGACAAACACATTTCCTTTCAGAACATGTAAACGGAACGCAAAACATTTCTAAGTATAATAAATGTCTTGCTCTTCAATCACTCCTTGATTTTGGTCCATATTAACTCGTACAATTCGTTTCACTATTTCCCATCCTTTTCTCAGCCGACTAAGCAATTGCACATGTCTACTTTGTGTGTGTACGTTAATGTATTAATAAGCATCTATACATTTACCAACTTGTTGCTTGAGCATTTCCTAAATGGATGTTTGCTCCCCTTAAGTTGACATATCGATGCGTGGGCCAAATAATCCAATGCTTGCCGCCGAGAATTGGACGGCTCTTATCTGAATAACTGTCACCATCTGAAGTAGTTTACAGACAATATCACAAATTGAAAACGCGTCTTGATTCATAGGCAATCGAAGCATATTGTAGGTGGTATTTCTGCGAACAAAAAGCATCTAAACAAATTGTAAGAAAATCAGTAATGATACAGTTAGTTATAAACTATTATAATTGGTATACTTGAACAATGCCGTGTATTACAGTTCGCTTGTTGTATATTAAAATGGAAATGGCAAGTAATATTGAAAATTTGGAAACTATTCACATCAAGATATTTTGTTGTAACCTACTAACAAATGCTTTGTTTACCATAGAATCTGTATTCGGATTTTGCAACAAACTCGTATTTATACACCGGTCAACATTATCAAGTACTGTTGAAAAAACATAACATATTTTATGACAGCATATATCCAAATGTGTTCTTAAAGATAATACCGGTCTGTGCAATATCTCTATCCACGGAAAGCATTTGAATCTACGGAAATAGTTGCGATGTTGGTTGCCATTTCCCATTGTGTTCCTATGATAAACTTAAAGCTTTAAGCTTTAATAAATAATAAAAATAATGCGAAACGCTTGAAGAAGTTATAACAAGCTTTAAACATAAAATGATTTATATTACAATATATTGGACGTACGTGATCAATGCTTGTAAAATGCCAATGACATGCACAATAAGGATAAAGTAAGAAATTGGTTATTTATTTGGACTGTTTTCAATGCAGACGATGCAAATGATAATTGGATTTTTTTTTACATGATTTTTAAATCGATCGTTTCTTATACAAATCAGTGTTATTTCTCATTAATTGCAAAGGCAGTGGAAAGGAATAAAAAGAAACGAAAACTTGTATACATCAGTTGAGGATTTAGGACACACGTACCCCTAAATGTTCATACAAACATTTATTGTTTGTTTTGCGTTTTATTAATAAAAGCCAAACTACAAATGCAGTTAACATGCAATTGCTGCTAGATTTATCAGAGATGGACTGCTTTATGTTATTTGTTATTATCACACTTTGTCTTGTATAAAGTGTCGATGGAGAGACTGAAACAAATACTTCTCAACGATTCTAATAAAGGCAGTCATGTATACAATGTATCATGGTCAGCTGGTTTAAGATGGATATCAGTAGTTGCTCCACAATGTATTGCATTTTATTGCACATGCGTTTGCTTTGCAAAATTGTATTGTTGTTTTTTTTTCACATTTATTGCACCTGTATTATACATATATTACACACATATTTTACATGTATTATATATTTTTTGCACATTAATTGCAAATGCATTGCACATGTATTGTACATGAATTGTATTCCAATATATTGTGTAGTAAATGTAGTTTATATGCATTATATTGCCCTATACATGTATTGTTTATATATTTTATTGTACATTATTGTACATGTGTTCTACATGTTATGTACATTCCACGTTTTGTTCATGTAGTGTACATGTATTATATTGTATCACAAGGTAATGTATTTTATCTTTGCAGCATGGAAAATCTATAAGACAATTCTCAATTCTCGAAAGCACTTCGTGGCATTTAACAATCCTAGAAAGAACGTTCTGTGCAGAACATATCTGTCACGTATGCCCATCCATTGCCACTTGGCAGCTGCAAGATACCCATTCTATGTTAATGGCAACACTGCGTGATATTTGGAGCTCCTTGTGACTCGTGTTTAATACTCTTTTTTATCCTCTCGTGAGAACGCAAAATCGGATCAATGAAAAAAGTATCAATATGATCTGGAAATACACATTACTACGAAATATATAACAAAGCATAATTGTATGATTAAATTGTAGTTCTGTGATAAAAACACCCACATCTATTTTTCGCTCGTTAGGCTGTTAATTGTATTGCCTTCAGTAATGCATGTAGGTAAGTATTCGGCACTATGATGTTTTAATGTCCAGGTTATCGAAGTTATTAATGTCTTATTTACTTTAAAATATAGATTTAAATAACAATCTCATCACTTAAATTTATATTCACCATTTACCGGATTCTATTTCAATTATCATAGACAAGCCTTCATATAACAACTGTTATATATAATTTGCAAAAATAAGTTAGTGTGTTAGGAAGCTATCTTTTCTATCATGCTGTAAGATTAATTATTCACGTGGATTCGTTTTTAAGATTCCCATGACCTAAAATGAGCAATGAAGCATTATACTTATTCTTATTCTGCATACCTCTTCACCACACAAAATTTATACTATGTATATACGTATGCAGTGTATGCATTATTCACTCTCATACGCATATATTCGATCAAATTCACCAAGAAACAGCCTTCGCTTTATCGCAGATACTGGTAGTAGAAATAAAATTAGAGAAACAATACTGTATGCCATATTTTATATCAAATTAATTATGGTTATTGTAATATATGTCATTGATATAGCAGTTATATAGATATACTGTGTTATTTACTTTGAAATCAGGTCATTGGTTCAAAAATATATACATAAAGAACATGAATTCAAACATACTAGTATACCGTTTTGTCAATTTCACGTTTGTTGAACCATTGCTCCATAATTTTTCATTTTATCTCTCGAAAAAGGAACACAGTCCTCATATTTAACTTCACTTTTGGTCAGGACCTCAAACTAACAAGGACAACACAAGTAAGCATAAAGTAAAGGTTTGTGTAGATATAGGCACTGCGTGGTTACAGCCGTCCGTGTAACAGTACTTCGTACACACTGTGTAGTCCTTGTCGTACTGTGTGATAACTGTGCAGCCCGGTGTCTCTGGACCCGAATGGCAGTTACGGTTGACAAATTCCGTGGGCTCTTAAACAGGAATATAGTACATTAGTTCGATGTATTCTGTACACGAATACATTCGTTATTTTTACAGTATATACAGCAAATAACGAAATAAAAAAATATATATAATATATACGTAAACATTTTGGTTTTACTAGATTATATTTAATAAGTAAACGGACCTTTTGAATGTACAATACACAAACCTTAACACCTCATGTGAATACAAATGTACGTTCTGTGGATGATATAATGATCGTAAAAAAATACCAATTTGAACAATACAAACATTATATGTGTCCCGGTTTTGGTTTTATATTAACAATTTACCGCAAAACACGTTTATTCCATTGTATCTTTTGTTTTCTAGTATGAAACAATCTTACACCCCGAAACCCCCGTTTGCTTACTGTTTTCCTCGGTTGCAATATACTCTACACAGGACGTGCTATTTATTTCTTGGCAAGGCTCCGGAGCAATGTGTCCACTAAAACACCGTCGCACGTGATAAGAGAAGCACTGGACGCAGCGGAGGGACTCACCTGGAACACTGACATGTCTATTAGAGGTAATTGATCACCAGCATAATAATGCCATATACATGGACTTCCATGGAATATAAACGCATCTCACAGAGCTACATAACTGCAAAAATAATGTGTCGGTAAAAGGTCTTCAGCCTCAACAATAATTTGTCAGTTTGAGGTCCACAGCCACAACAAAACATGACATGTAGAGTTCATCAAAACTATCTTACCATATAGAGGTATTCACTTGTATCGTTGATTACGAATATCAGTATATCAGTACGGAGGATACAAGTACGTACTTCACTATCATCCCAACTATTACAGAAGTGCGGCGTAGCTTGGTGTCCGCTTCTGCACATTGAGATCAGAAGGCTGCTAAATCGACATATTTTTAGGGAAAGAGCGGGTGTTCTTTAACGAAGCCACTAATTAGTGCCTGTTATTTTTAGATGTAATTGTCAACCCTCAGTCCATATACACACTGTATAATTAAACATACAAACCGTTATTCTAACCATCACACTATAATAAAATTATAATATGTATTCAATTAAAACTGCATCTCAACTGTTTGGAATTACCAAACTTATTTATCATGCATTTATTGTTATTCAATTTAATGGGGGAAAAAAAGAAATATGTTTGCATACACCATTCGATGTATTATGACGAAACAAAATCACGTTTAAATGGATATTTATTTGCCCATTAAAAATACTATGCGCTTTACGCAGAATGATTGTATATTCTTCAATATTCCGCCAGCTTTGTAACTAAACAACAATTCTCCTGTTTTGTGTGGGTAATATGCCCCTTGGCGTAAATAAAAGACTAGCGCACGAAAACAATAATTTCTCTCCTGATTATATTTCTGAAGTTTCAGTATTCATTTATCGTTTAACTAACTATCCAGGAAGCACTATACTTTATATAATAACTTTATTACACCACCATTCATGCCAAATAAAAATCCACGTTTGCATGAATGGAAACTAACACATAGCGTGAATATAGACTAGTGCAGCAATAGACTATTGAATGTCCAACGCATGGAAATGATTGTGTGTATAATTGTACAAGTACACGACAGGATGTTCATTAGAAACTTTCAGTTAATGCAATTCTAGGCAATTAGTGTAAATAAGCAGTTATCTAAAGGATCAAAAGACAGACATTGTGAGCAAGTCTGTTTACATTTGCTTGAAAGAATATCTTGCGTTTCCCAACAAGTCGATACTACGCTATCCGAACTATAATAGTACCACATGACAAGTAGTGTGTGCTTAAAGGGACTTGTTCACAGATTTTTGTAGTTTTGAAAAGTTGTAACAAATTACAACATCAATAATAACTGCGCCTCGCCAGCTTTCATACTGACCAGTGAATTATAAACGCTATGTAACTGCTACACTTATTTTCCAAATTATCGAGGAAAAGCGTTACCAACTCTTTATTATTTTACAGTTTTGAAAGACAATTATACCATCATGAACTGATACTTTAAACATGTTTCTTAGTCATGAGTGTTATTTCACTTGTTTAAACATATTGTATAGAGTCTTTTTGAATCTATGACAGTTATTTTGAAAATCGTCATTTTACCAAACTGTGAACATGTCCCTTACATGCAAAGGCTTATATAACGTATATGTAGACGCTCTTGTATACGCTGTTACGTCATGACACGCGTTTTGTTAACACGAACGTAAATCAATATACGGGAAATTTACACATATTAGTTTAAACCTATTTATTTTAGCTCGATTGCATCGAAAGCCTTAGGCTTATAGAAATGCCGTTTCCTGGGACTAGAACCAGTACTTGGTGTCTTTGAGGGAGATCACAGGAACGCTCCCAGTAGGGTTCGAATTTACACATATTGACATCTCAAGAAAATTATTGAATTATAATGTTCTATTTAAAATATCGCAAGGTCACTTATACCGTCGAAGAAACTGCCATCGATTTGTTAAAACGGAATTTTGTTTTAATAGCCTCATATTGTCATTCATGCATATTGAATACGTAATAGTTACGCGCTAGATTGTGCGCTGTGCAGTTGTTCAAGTAATAACCTGACATGTTCATAGTATTTACTATTGTTTGTGATTACTATCATCGCATTTTAACGAAAAAGAACTTACAAACAACCTTTAAATAATATAAATATTTGTTTAAAGAGGTATGGGTTTAATTTTAAAATCAAGCATATTGCGTACCAGCTTATTTTGAAACAAACGAGATTGGGTTAGCTCAGTTAAACCTAGTAACATAGTCCATGGAACCAGGAAACTATTTACCTAGCGTTGTGAGTGCGGCGGTTAATTGTCAATTAGGACAACTGATTTAGAAGAGTGATAGAAGAGAAGAGGAAGAGTGATAATTGGGTTATCTATATCAATGTGTGAACTTTCCAGTAGGTGTACATGTAAAGTCAAATTTAGTCAACTTCATCGGCATATACCGTGGTACATAACCAAAAACAAATAAGAAATAACATAATGGACATATTAACAATCTAAATCAATATGAAAAGTATGTTACAAAGCGGGTATGAACAAACCATTACTAATAAGCTATACAAATTAGGTAGGTAATATACTAAATCATCAAGAATCGGATTTTTATATGGCAATAATAGTTTTTTATAATTAAGATATGTTATTCTAAATTAGAAATAAGTAAATTCAACGTTTGTAATGCAATCGCTATACTCAAACTAGTTTTAAAGCCGAAACAACATTACATATGTAGACAACAATATGTTTATATCCCTCTTGGAGATAATCTAAATTAATCGATTGATAATCTTGAAGTATTTGTACTTATAATAAATAATGCATTATTGATTTATTACAATTTCAAAAAAGTAAGTACTGTGATTCAGTTCGAAAGTCCCTTACTGGAGATCATCTATAAGAAACGAAATTATATGTGATCTGAAAGTTGAATAAAAATAATATACCAATTAAAAAAAATCTATGTAAAGGAGAAGAAATATAAAAATGTCCGAAATCAAAATATATATGTAATATTTTTCAACTCTTAAATGCAATTTAATGCAATGACAGTAGAGTTGTTGGCATTATAATTCAGATGTATTACTCTATATTATATACATAATAACATTACAAATACGTGTTCGCATTATAAGTTATATTATTCATAAAACAATAACAATTTACTTGGAATAAGTATTTACTAAAATTGCAAGCGTGACTAATAAATAAATGCAATACAATGCGCATTATTATTTCGTTACTTTAATGCTGGACGGAAAAATGTACTGTGGTTGATGATAGTCTTTGAGTTTTTGGCGGATAATAACTGTTTTTAATCTTGTCAAGAAATGTCTCCTTTGTTTATACTAAGGGAAGTGTTTATTTCTTAGATCTCTTTAATATGGGCATACATGTACTAATAAAAAGGGATATTTGTGTTCAATGCCATTCAAATTACACTTCTACATTCTTTTTTTAAATTCTTTCATTTCTAGGTATACTTCTAAATATGCCCTTTTCAATTAAAAGTGAATGAGCTGAACAACACAAAATTGACATTGACACTCTACACTTATCATTAACAACCATATTTTGATACTTCTGAAACTCCGAACTGTTTGTGTGAAATAACTTGTTAGCCCGCCGATAATTACTTTTCGTAAACTCGCAATCTTTGATAAACCAAGAACGTTTGTATTGTTCTATTCGGTTTATTTTGTTTTCAGCTTCCTATAAATATATCATGCAGATGAAAGTCAGCAAAATTATCAATAATCACATTTATGTTATTTTATACATTTTATATTTTTGCACATGATATTATGAACAACGCTTTCGAATTTATGCAAATTACTTCCGATGTTGCCTATAAACGAATTGTATCTTATACCTGCATTGTATCCTCAGCGACCGTTAATTATTCTAGAAACACACAAATATATATAGTTTTAATAAATACATGCCTAATCCTTATGTCAGGAGTAACTTTAAGCGACAACTTTCACGATCAACTTTGAATTGCTTATGTACACAGTTACTTTATACGTTTAACTTGCAAGACAGTTGAACGTCACGAATATGTATTTACCGAAACATTTATCAACATATTGCAAAATGAAAAGTTTGTTCATGCTAAACAATGCTTGAACATTAATAAAAAAAAAGTGCATAATGACACATTCTCATCAAATGAGTAAATGAGAACAATGTAGCGTTTGACCTCGTAAAAGATGTAAATCAATAAAAAAACAAATTAATGTGCAAATTAAAGCCTATGTAGAATGCGTCTAATTAAATGCTTTCATATACAAATAAGAATAGAATCGAGCAAATTTTAGTGCATTATAATTAACGTGATAATTTAATCTATTTAAATAACATATTACATTTAAATAAAGTTAATTATGTCAATGCATTTAAAACGACATGCATGAGCACAATGCTTGTCGTCGACAGTTTTTTTTTAACCAAATGAATGTTGAGCAGAATGTTGTTGTTGTTGTTAATGTTTTACATAAACCAACCATTGCCGTTTTTGTAAAAATATGCACATAACCAACATACAACTAAGATATATATGTAAATGTTCTTTGTTTCATCAGCAATTAGTTCAAGTTGAAAATATATAAGCATGAATTGACAAATACATATGGATAGTCAAACAGGAAGTGCAATGTTAAATATCGATAATTGATGGACGGGAAACTACATGACATTATTTATAGAAAAAATAAATAAATGCATAATTGGACAAAGTGCATTTTAAAATGACGATATGATTAATGATATGCATGGATGGGCCAGTTTCTACAAAACCACAGCAATATTAGACCTAGTTATTTACTTACATATAAAAGGATCAAAAACTGCAATAATATTTATTGGTTTTGCCTAATCCTTTCGCACAGCATAATGTTATGTTGCATAATGTCGTGCATACACCAATCTGCAATTGCAGGGTTACGAGTGTCTGCCAAGACAACAACGTATTGTTAAACAAACATATATAAATGAATTGTCTAGTGCAGACTTTTTCTGTCCGTAAACATTGTTCATATTATTTTATTAATTTTCCATAGTGATTCTTGTCATCTATAACTAGACACAAATATCACTAAAAAGCACCTCACCAATGCGCGATCGAAGCATATTAATTTAACGATTTACTAACACCTAGTCTGTAGAATACAGAAAAAGATCCCTCGAGAACTATTTCTGAATATCACTTCTACTTAAGCATGTTTGCTATCGGCAACAGCAATTAACAGATGAAAAAGCAAATACAGAATAACTTAGCATATTTCAATGTTTTTTTAGTTCGGTACTGTTAAAAGCCTAACCAGTGCATTAGTGCCTTCTTTTTATAACGACATGAATGAATATATGTGTGCAAAACAAATTCAAATTGATAGAATATTAATAAATGTATCGGAAAGACTATTAACATAATACACTGCAACGGTTAAAAAAATCATAGACTGACACACTTATACACAGCACTTTTTTATTAAGCAAAAATTCAACAGAAGTGAACTTGGTTAAAAACTTCTTGCAACATTTGCAAAATAAGTTTATATTTCAAAATGTCAAATCACTGGAAATAGAATATGAGCTTTTTATTGTTATCACTGCCTTTGCAACGTCCATTAGTGTTAATTTAGTTTAGGAAAAAATATACTGCTGTACATAAAGCGATAACATCAATAATACTTACTGGTATACTCAAACAGTCTACAGTCACTTATTTTGTGGACTTAACCTAAATTATGCACAAGTGGTATGCATACAAAGCCATCCANAAAATCTGTATCTGAGGAAGTGTCACTTTCAGAAGACCAGGCAAAACCTTCATTTATGTCAAAAGTATTCTTAAGAGAGTTGTTTGAGGCACTGATGTCAGTATGATCAAGATTTCCTAAATTTTCCCTTGCAGCAAGGTTCTCAATGTTTCCAAATACAGACACATCTACATCTACATGTACAGAATCAATAGAACAATCATAATTATTATCATTTCATGAGCAATTGATTGCTTCTGCATGCTCCCTTACTTTTGACTGAATCCTCCGGCGATTTGTCCAATATGATTCCATGAATTTCTTTTAACTGTTCAACAAGTAAATATCTTTTTTATTTTGAAATGGGTTTCTAAACTGGATTAAAATTCTCGGAAAATGAAAAAAAAAACACTATTATTTTTGAACTTTTCGTTCTAACTGCAAAAAAAGGAATTTCTTTGAAATCAGGAATTGTACATTTTCTTTGAAATCGAATAATTGCAGAAATCACGATGAGGAAAAAAATTAGGTACGAATTGAATCTGGTACGATCGAGTAATTTTCAAAATTTGGACGCGAACAATTCTGGCTATCAAATGTAATACAGATATAATTTCGGTGAAAAAAGCCAAATCAATAGAACATAACAAATACATTTAGAACAAAAAAAAAATGAATAAAAGAGATGTATTATAATCAAATACACTGAATATTTTATTTGCCTCCTGTTCTTGCAATATGTTGTTGTTGTTGTCCGCAGCATGTGAACGTTCCAGCACTGAATTTCCCACGTGCATTTGGTTGGACATGTGCTCTCAAAATTCAGATTTGCTTGTATCAAATTTGTTTTTATCAATCTTTTAGCTACGTAAATAATGTATGGTGTTTTATAATGGGTAAAAATAAACTTTTTTGCTGACAAAAGATATAGCGTCATTCATTTTCAAATGAAGCATGTGTATGTCCTTTCACCTTGTTTCTACGGTAACACTTTCAGTTATCCAATTCGTTGTATATCATATAAACTGTACTTTCTACAGTCGTGATAATGTTTGTGCATGCATTTCAAAAGGCACAATCGTGCCACATAGATTGCAGTTTGCGTTGCGCATCAACACATGGACGACAAAGGCACGTACATGTGTGTACAATCACCATATTGAACGCTCCTGACCCATTTGCGAATATTTGTCATATGCTGCGTTACATGTCTTTTACATCGTCTTGAAATGACCTCGCAAGAAAACAAACCGCGGAAGCTTAGCGGTGTTTAGTTAATAGGTTGTTGATCCGTATGTCATGGGATCAATGTGTCTCTTTTGTACTCTATTTGGAGATTTTGGTAAGTAAAATAATTTGTTTGTGCAGAAGCTTTAGTTATTGAAGTTAAGATAGTGTATGGCACTTCTTTTACTCATTGTATTTGCTTATAAAACAGACCATTGTGTTAGGCATGAAATACTTGTCATAAAATACTTAATATAAACATTTGACATTTATTTTTATTTTAACAATAATATTTACTGTGCTGTTTTCAATATTCAATATAAAAGTAAAGCTGTTGTTCTATTGTTTATGAATGAATAAATTTAGTTGTTTGCATTTTGAATAGAGGTTTTTTATTTAAACTTTGAACACTGTAGGAAACGCATCCGAACATATGAATGATTTTTTTCTCTTCTTGTTCGTTTTCGGACGCGTCATCTTTAAAAAAATGGGTAGGTTATCTTTGCCACCTCCAACGCCCCGTTTATGATGCTGATCATGCAATTATTTTAAATTCATAGAACAATAATTCATTTTCATTAATTAATGCATTTTTGTAATATAGTTTATGAATTTATGGACATAACGAATATGCTTTAAAATGATTTTAATTAAGGTAAAAAACCTACCATCATTTAAATTGAATTATAAGTCTTGGAATTGCGCAGGTATATTAATGTCAGTATTTATTTATTTCTATCAGTGGATATTGCATTGATGGATACTCCATGAAAAAAAACACGTTTTAAAATAATCGAAAAGCAAGCACAACACAAAGCTGTTGTAAACAGGAAAGGTAAATTGGAAAAAGAGGGTTATATTAAGCGATAGACAATTTCAAATGTATATTTACAATAGTTCTGAATAACCAACCATATACTTTAATCCTAATTTAAAATATATGAATTATTGCAATACTTCAAAACTGGAGAGATACTCAAAAGTAAGTGAAATAGTTAGTGAAAAATAACTGCAATATAACAGTAACCAAATACGAATGCATTCGTGCTAAAATTCATATTAATGTAAACAATTATTTTATCAAAGATGTTATTTTTGGGCCAAATGCCATTAATTTATGGATTGTTTTCTATGTAACAAATACTAATATACATATTTCACGTATATTTTGTCACGCCTTGATGATGCGTTTTGTGTCGTAAATATCTTCCTGCAACAATATACATCAACTAATTTTAAAACGTGGAAGATGTTCTAAAAGGTGTGGGTGTAAACATATCGAATAAAACATCGTTTTCTTAATCCAAAGATAGCTGCTTTTTACGAATCTGACGTGGTATCTTTACATGTGAAAGGGTAAGACAAATTAAGAAAATTAAAACAAATGGTACGTATCTTGCTACATTAAATGCATTCTTTACGTGGCGTCTAGAATAAAATCACGATTTAATGATCAACACACGCAGTATATAGTTCTTTCTCAGGCAAGAATTGTCCCCGCAGCATACAAATGAAGTCACTTTTTATGAACCTAGCGATTAGAGAACCCATTTATTGTTCTGCGGTGAAATGGGTTTTATGACTGTATTTCCGGTTACTGAATGCATCACTTTTTTCTTTCGCATTTTATTGTATGGTATTGTTTTCTTCATTAGAAATCTCTGGGCTGCAAAACATAATTATTGGCACAACATGTATTCTAGAGGTAAAGCCAATTATTTTATGTACTAGTATTTGCGTAAGCTACAACAAATCATTGTGTTTGTGAATATTTTATACCTGTATATAGAATGCACTCTAAAAAATCATTGTGTATAAGCCGTTTGTTTGAAAATGGCATTTAATGCCACACAATATCGGATAAATTGTATATACATTCAAATCTGTAATATGCAATGAAGGAAACAGTTTATTTCTATATATTTTCGTCGAAATGCGGGAGTGTCATTTCTATGTCTATTGTTATTTGAATACGAAATACATAGAAAATGTGAATTTAATTTAATTTTAATAACTTCCTTAATAAAGCAATTGGTCTCAAACATTAACAACTAGTTAATTTGGGCGTGTATTTTTTTTTCAACATAAGACAATTACAATATAAATTTTATCAAAATTCGTAGCATATCTATATATCTATATATCTATATATCTAAATATCTATATATCTATANTATATAGATATATAAATATATATATTCTATATGCCGTAACGTTAATTATTAAACATTAAATTAAATGCAATACTACGGCTATAAACTTGATTCAAGATACGGCATGTGGATCTATTATTTTAGCAATACCATGTTCCGATCCGGAATTTGGAGAATTCCAGAAGTCTACAGTTTCAAATATAAATAACTAGATGCCAACATGACACCTATGTGGTCACGTTAAAAACAATTATACGCATTGATATATCTATGTGTATCAACATGAGTAATTCTTTAAACGCAGTGTTCATTAATAGTAACACAAAAGAACACAAACGCTTAGAACTAGTGTGTGGTTTTTAAATCGATCAAAACAATAATACTTGGACTTACTCAAGAATGATTTATTATATTAAAGGACCATATACGATGCAAAATATGTTACAAGTATTATTAGAAAACCGACATTGTTTGTTTTGGTCGAATTAAATGAAACAAATCGACATCTAGTGCACACATATGTATATTTAACTATTATAAGCAGTAAAAAGATATTAATACATGTATTGCATATGATCAAAACATATGGTAGGTAGTATCTACATAATATTATAATCTAGTCATGATATTAGTAAACATATATATTATAAGTAATCATTGTTTTAAAGTGATAGCTGTCAAAACAATTAAAAAAGAACATAAGATAAAAAAAAACGTGAAGATTTTTTTTTGACAAAGATAAAAAATATTCTGGGTCTGGACATTAATTTGGTACGTCCGGTAACCTGAAACGAATTTAATTCAAAAGTACCGGAATACAAATAAATAACGACACTGTCATAATAAGTAAGCATGTTATATGATATTCGAAGACACGAATAATTTTATCGAAGCACACGACCTACCAGTATAACTATTAATTTTACAAATGCATCACAGCTCGATTCCAACTCGGTTATTATAAAATCAGCAATTTATCTTTTTTTTTCCGGGTTTTATCCGACAGGTTCATTATTCTTGGTAACAATAAAACTGGCACACTGAAACGTTCACAATGGGTGCTTTATACAGATAATGTAATCCGCTTTCAGATAGTGCATGATTCTGAGCTAAATCTTGTTGACTTACATATTGCTATTCTTATCATGGGAGTAATGAAATATTCACAATGAAACATCTTTTCTTATCATTTAATACACATTCCGACCCTCCAAATATTTTACCTCAACACATTCTTATTTTTGTAAAATTTCTTTTCTTCTTTCAGAACTTGTACATTGGCATTTATTGAATATGGCTTAGCAAAACATTATTTAAGTCTGGACAAAACTGTGACGCAAATAAACAAGAACGACTGCCACAACGATACGTTCATAAAAAATGCCCGGCCCGACTTCTTACAATAGACATATTGAGTGCAACATGTACGATATCGGCACGACATACGACCGTCATTACACATTTGCTAATGAGTGTTAATTACCAAAAAAATATATAATGAGTTATGTTATTTAAATGTATTTTAAGCAGATTCGAGTGAAATTTTAGTCATATTAAACGTATTAAAATGTGTTAATTGATCATCGTTATGTTATATGAATTTACCAAAAAGGGTCCGCAGAGTCATACCTTGGCCGGGTTTTCCTGCCTTTGTTAACGTACAGGATTAACTTCTTTTTTTTTGTCCTATTACGATGTGTGTTTTAATGTAGGTTCGTGGATTTTTTCCTGAATGTAAGTGATTTGCTAATGTCAGAATTATCTTGTTATAAATATATTTAAAATGTTTGTCAAAATAATGTATGTTTATACTGCTAAATTCACATAATTGTTTATATGACTGACATTTTTGCGACCATATTAATCTTTCGCGTTTCATAGTTGTTGCTATGTGGGTTTATTTTTCCCAAGTAAAATAACAAATAATATTAATACTAGTAATACTCATCCACATTTTCATTATATGCACTGTTCAACTGCTTTAATGTTAAATCTAGAAACAGCGACGTATAAGACTGTCCAATACACCAGCAGCAGGAAGCAGTTATTTCCGTCGGTCAATAATCAACCAGTAATTGTTCGCGTTACAAAACCGGATTTTATGATGATTATTAGTTCAAACAGTGATAAAGAGTATTATATAAATCAAACTAAATTTAATTAAACAATTTTTATAATATATAATGATTTATTGTTGTTTTTTTATGTTGACACTAGCGATCGTTAAAAACTGAAAAAATATATGCAATCAATTATTATTAAAAATTATAATAAAAAAACCAACATTTAATATGAAAATATATTTTAAATTTTTAATATGATGTGAAATAGAACTTACTTTGATAGTTTTTTTATATTTTTGTCAGTTTGTGACAGTGCTTATAAAATCACTGATTATATACTGGCTGATACAAGAGATTAAATGTTCGGTACAATATAAGAAATAGAAATCCACTTCCGACCAACGGGCATACTAGTGAACTAGTCAGCTTAAACTGTATATTGACTTCAGCCTCCGTGTGATTACCTATTTCTTACGTAAAGCAATCTTTTACAATTGTCAAACAACACGTCTCGAATATAGCTAATATTCACGCGTTTTCTTACATTGAATCGTTTTTATAGAATATTCAGTTAATTATGCAGTGATAACTAACCCATCAAAGTTGACAGAGAACAGCTCTCACCTGAATGTATCAATGAAGAGACATCTGCAAGTTTGCTGAGATCGCTCGTTCACGCATTATCTAATACGTCAAATTTATGGTAAAGCGATTGATAATCGCTTGAAACTGATAAAAATGATGCTTTACACAATTGTGTTGTTTTTGATGAAATACCGATTATATTTGTTGCAGCGTTTGATTTAACGGCCTGGTTTAATTTATTTTCAATGTATAAATGATTCATCAACTTGGTCCCCATTGTAACAAAAATGTTAGCTCTCGCTCTCCTCGTGGTGTGTTGCTTTTGCTTTCCCGTTTTGTCCTCACCACGGTATTAAAGTTCAACGATAATAATAGCTGGTAAGATAGAATAAATTTATAATAAATCTGAAGATCATTACCTAACCTTTGATATATGAACCATTAAAGCCGGATTGCCGTGAAACTCCTAATATGTTTTAAGGTCACAGTCTATATATAGAAGAAAAGTGTTCTTGGTTCTGTAGGCATAACTGATTTGTCTTCTTTAAGCAGAGAGGCAATTCTTCATGTAAGCGCTTTATGTACAACGGTTTATTTTTCATAATCTAGCTGAACACTAATGGAAGTTTCAAAGGCAGTGTTAACAATGAAACGCTCATATTACATTCATTTCCAGTGACGTCCAAAGTAGTGTTTCACTAAATGAGTTTATTTTTCTTTCATGTAGATGTTAAATAATTGTGTGTTGTATTAACGTTTGTCTATGTTTTTAACACCGTTTTATTTTAACATGTTAATAGTTTTTCCGAGACATATTGTATGAATTTGAATGGCATACATATCTTCATTTATGTCGTTATAAAAAGAAGGCACTAATGCATCGTGGTGCTTTAAACATTACCGAACTAAAAAAGCATATAAATATGCTCAGTTAGTCCATATTTGCGTTTGCATCGGTTAATTGCTGTTGCCGATAGCGAACATTCTTAAGTAGAAGTGGTTTTCAGAAATCTCTCTCGAGGGATCTTTTTCTGTATTCTACAGGCTATGAGTTAGTCAATTGTTATATTAATATTCTTCGATCGCGCATAAGTGAGGTGCTTTTTTATTGATACTAGTTATAAATGACAACAGATACTATGGAACATTAATAAAACAATATGAACAATGTTTGCGTGCAGACAAAAGTCTGCACTAGGCAATTCATTTAGATATGTATGTTAAACAATAAGGTGTTGTCTTGGCAGACATTCGTTACCCCGCGATTACCGATTGGTGTATGCACGGCATTATGACACCTTACATCATTCCGTCCGAAACAAATAGGTTAAATCAATAAATGAAATTGCAGTTTTGAATCCTTTTATATGTAAGTAAATAACTAGGTCTAATTTTGCTGTGCCTTTGTATGAAATGGCCCATCCATGCAAATTATTTATCATTTCGTCATTTGTAAATCCACTTTGTCCATTTATGCATTTTTTTATGAGAGAGTAATGCAGCTGCATAATAATGTCAATATATATATATTGTTTTTGGACATTTTTATATTTGTTCTCCTTAAAATACATTTTTAAGTGGTGCATTATTGTTATGCAACTTTCAGATCACCTATACTTTCGTTTCGTATAAGTGATCTCATGTTAGGGACTTTCGAACAGAATCTCAGTACTTACTTTTTCTATAACTTGAAAACAATCAATAAAACGTTATTAATTTTAAGTTCAACTCTTTCAAGATTATCAATCGATGTATTCAGATAATCTTCCAGAGGGATATACACACTTAATTAAAAACAAATGGTGTCTACATTCGTAATGAAGTTTCGGCTTTTCAAACTAGTTTGACTAGTGATTGCATTCAAAACGTTGAATTATACTCATTACTTATTTAGAATAACAGTGTTATATATTAAACCGAGTCTTGATGATTTAGTATATTACCTACCTAATTTGTATTGCTTATTAGTTATGGTTTGTTCATACCCGCTTTGTTACATTATTAGTTATGGTTTGTTCATACCCGCTTTGTTACATATTTTTCATATTGATTTAGATTGCTATTATGTTCGTTATGTTCTGTTTGGTTATGTACGACGGTTTATGCCGATGAAGTTGACATAATTTGACTTGACATGTACAACTACTGAAAAGTTCACACATTGATATTGAAAAACCAATTATCAATCTTCCCCGGTTCTAAATCAGTTGTCGTAATTGGCAACTTACCGCCGCACTCCCAACGGTACATACATAGTTTCCTGGTTCCATGGACTATGTTATAAGGTTTAACTGAACTAACCCAATCGCGTTTGTTTCAAAATATGCTGTTACGCAATATGCGTAATATTTATTTAATAATATTTAAAAATTGTTTATAAGTTGTTGTCTGTAATTATGCGATGATACTAATCATAAACAATATTAATTTCTATGGACATATCCGATTATTACTTGAACAATTGCACAGTGCGCAATCTAGCACGTAACAATTGCGTATTTAATATGAATGAAGGACAATATGAGGACATTGAAACAAAATAACGTTTTAACATATCAATATAAATGTTCTTTGACGGATTAAGTGACCTTGCTATATTGTAAATAACAAATTATAATTCAATAACTGTCGTGATATGTCATTTGTGTATATTTCCTGTATAGTTATTGACGTACTTGTACACAAACTGTGTCAGCGTATAACAACAGCGTCAACATAAAGTTAAGTCTTTGCATTAAGTACACAATACTTTTCATGTGCTACTATAATCGTTCGGATAGCGTAGTATCGACTTGTTGGGATACGCAAGATATTCTTTCAAGCAAATGTAAAGAGAGTTGCTAACAACGTCCGTCTTTTGATCCTTTAGATTACTGCTTATTTACATTCATTGGCTAAAATTGCATCAACAGAAACGTTCTAATTAACATTCTGTCGTGAACGCGTACAATTATACACACACACACATTCCCTTGCGTTGTACATTCACGAGTCTTTTGCTGCACTAGTCTATATTCACGCTTTGTGTAAGTATCCAGTTAGTCATGCGAACGTTTATTTGTATTCGGCATTTTTGGTGGTGTTATAAATTTATAATATAAAGTTTAGTGCTTCCTGGATAGTTATAGAAAAATGAATAATAAAACGTCAGAAATATAATAAGGAGAAAAATTATTGCTTTCGTGTGCGAGTCTTTTTTATTATCCAAAGGACAAATTATCTACACAAAACACGAAAATTGTTGTTAAATTACGAAGCTGATGGAATATTAAAGAAAATACGATAGTTCTGAGTAAGGTAGATATTATTTTAAATGGCCAAATACATATTCTTTAAAACGTGATTTTCTTTCGCAATAACATATCTTATTATGTATGCAAACATATTTTTATTTTTTTTCATATAAGAGAGTCAAAATGAATGCACTAGAAATAGGTTTCATTTTGGTAATTCTACGTCAGTTGAGTTGCCGTTTAAATTGAATACATATAATATTTAGATTTTAATATGATGGTCAGAAGTACGGGTTGTATGTTTAATTTTTAAACAGTGTGACTGAGGGTTGATAACTACATATAATAACAACCACTAATTATTGTTTTTATTAACGAACGCCCGGTTTTTCCCTTAAACTATGTCGATCTAGCAGCCTGATGATCCCAATGTGCAGAAGCGGACACCAAACTTCGCCGCACTTCTGTAATAGTTGGTTTGATAGTAAAGTTCGTACTTTTATCCTCAGTACTGATCTACTGATATTCGTTATGGACGATGAAGGTGTGTACCTCTATATGGTAAGATATTGTTGCTTTATATGACCTCTACCTGACATGTTTTGTTGTGGCTGAGGACCTATTACTGACAAATTCTTGTTGAGGCTGAATATATCTTATCGACCCGTATTTTTGCAGGTATGAACCTTTGAAAGATGCGTTAATATTCCATGGAACTCCATGTATATGGCATTGTTATGCTGGTGATAAATAACCTTTTACTGACATGTCATTGTTCTAGGTGAGTCCCTTCGCTGCGCCCAGTGCTTATAATATCACGACCGACGGTGCTTCAGTGGACACATTGTTCCGGAGCTTTTCCAAGAAACAAATAGCACGTGCTGAGTACAGTATATTGCAACAGAGGATAACAGTAAGCAAACGGCATTTTCAGGGTTTCAGTTCGTTTCATACAAACACACTAAAGCTTCAATTAAACGTGTAAGTGGAATATTGTTAAGATAAAACCAAAAACAGGGACACAAATAACGTTTGTTTGTATTGTTAAAATTGGCATTTATTTACAATAATTACATCATTATATCATTTGTATGCGCATGAAGTATAATGGTTTGTATATTGATCATTTATGTTTATATATTGAATATTATATAGAAGTTAAGGAATAACAAAATGTTTACCTATATTTTTCATAAACATTGCGTAATTTGCTGTGGAGAGAGATTGTATAAATAACGAATGTATTCGTGTACAGAATACATCTAACTTATGTACCATATTCCTTTTTAAGAGCCCACGGAGTTTGTCAACCGTAACTGCCATTCGGGTCCAGAGTCACCAGGCTGCAAAATTATCACACAGTACGACAAGGACTACACAGTGTGTACGAAGTACTGTTGCACGGATGGCTGTGACCACGCAGTGCCTTTATCTACAGAAAACCTTTACTTTATGTATACTGTTGTTGTCCTTGTTAGTTTAAGGTCCTGACGAACAGTGAAGTTAAATATGAGGACTGTGTTCGATTTTTGAGACATTTATCACTGAAAGCAATTACATTGACAGCCTACCGAGTGGGAAATAGTTGTGGGTGTTTTAATCACAAAAAATGTAATCATACAATTATGCTTTATTGTATATTTCGTAGTAATATGTATTTCCCGATCATATTGATTATACGTTTTTAATTGATCCGATCTAGCGTTCTCACGTGATGATAAAGACGAGCATGTAACACGTGTCACAAGGAGCTCCAAATATCACGCGCTGATGCCATTTACCTACGATAGATATCCTGCATCTGCCAAATGTTAATGGATGGGCATACGTGTCAGATATGTTCTGCACAGAACGTCTTTTCTATGATTGTTAAATGCCACGAAGAGCTATCGAGGATTGTCTTATAGATTTTTCCATTCTGCAAAGATAACAAACAATACAACGTGATATAATACAATAAATGCTCAATATATGTAAAGTACAATACATATACAATAACATACATGAACAATATATGTACAATATATGTATAATACAATATAATACATATAAAAACATTTGAAATTAATGTACATTACATGTGCAATACAATCAAATTCATGTACACATGCATGTCTGTAATGCATGTGCAATACAATTATACAAAACAGCACATGTACAATAAAATACAATACATAATTGGAACAATTACAGATATCAAAATTAAACCACCTGACCATGATAAATGTTATTAAAATCGTTAGAAAAAGTATTCGTTTCAGTCTCTCTATCGACACTTTGTACAAGACAAAGTTTGATGTACAAGACAAAGTGTGATAATTACAAATAACATGAAAAAAGTCCATCTCTGATAAATCTAAAGGTCGAACAAGCAAAAGCGTTTGAATTGCATTTGTTTTTTTGGGTCTTATTTTTAAAACGGCAAACACAAAAATAAATGTTTGAATGAACATTTAGCTGTACGTATGGCCGAAATCCTCAACTGATGAGTGCACGTTTTCGTTTCGTATTTTTGCTTTCCGCGGCGGTTGCAAGTTATGAGGATTTGAATAAGAAACGATCGATTAAAAAAAATGGGAAAAAAAGGTAAGCCAACTATCATTCGAAACGTCAGCATTGAAATCAGTCTAAATAAATAATTACTTTCTTACTTTAGCCTTCTTGCGCATGAAATTGTCATTTGATAAGCATTGATCACGTACGTCAAATATCGTGTTTTATATATTATTTTATGTTTAAAGAAGCTAGACATAACGTATTCAAACGTTACACATTAGTTTTATTATTAATTAAAGCTTTAGGTTTATCACAGAAAAAAACGGGAAATGGCAACCAACAGTCCAACATCGCCACTAATTCCGTAAATAAAAATGCTTTCCGGTGAATGAGATATTGAACAGACCGGAATGGAATTATATTTATGAATACATTAAATATGTTGTCATAAAATATGTTTTGGGTTTTTAACAATTTTTAATAATGTTGACCAGTGTATAATTTTTTTGCAAACGCCGAATACAGATGGTAACAGAGCATTTGTCAGTAGGTAAAAAAAATTGATGTGAAAAGTTTCAAAATTTTCAATTTTACTTGCCAGTGCCATTGTAATATTCACCAAGCGAAATCAAGTACACTGCATTGTTTAGTTATTCTTATTATACTAGATTTAACTTATTATATCATTAGTGATTTTCTTACCAATTCTTCTGATGTTTTTTGCCAGCAGAAATACCAGCTACAATAAGCTTCGATTGCCTATTAATCAAGACGCGTTTTCAATTTGCGATATTGTCTGTAAACTACCTCAGGTGGTGGCAGTTATGCAGATAAGAGCCTTCCAATTCTCGGCGGCTAGCATTGGATTATTGGGCCCACACATCGATGTGTCAACTAAATGGGAGCAAACATCCATTAAGGAAATCCTCAAGCAACAAGTTGGAAAAGGTATAGATGTGTATCAATACAGTGTATACACACAGTAGACATGTGCAATGGCTTAGTCAGCTGAGAATAAAATTCGGAAATATTGATAAGAATTGTACTAGTTAATATGGACCAAAATCAAGGAGTGAAATACCCTATTAAAGGGAAAGGCATTCCGTAAACAAGGTTGTAAATTATTATACTTAGAAATGTTCTGCGTTCCGTTTCCGTGTTCTGAAAAATGTTTGTCAAGATACAATAAACCTTCAAACATGTAGTAAAATCATTCTCGTTTAATTAAATTATGAATCTAAAAGTATATATACAATAAATAAGGTTTGGTTTTTAGATAGTAAGTAAAAGTTTAAAGAAACCAAGAACAGCTGCTCTACGAATGTTTTTTGCCTTCAGTTTATAACGTAGACCTTTATTGGTTTATGTATAATTAAATTGACACAATTTAAATACAAATATAATTGTTTGTAAGTCCTACAAACTAACATACATGGCTTTTAAATATTAATAGTGAAAATATGAATAAAAGTAAAGTTGTTTTTGATGATACGTGTGTAATATATGATATGCTGTTAGTTTAGTGAAAACTTATATTACACACAGCTAAGTTCAACCTATTTATAAAGCTTCAATGTATTACGCTCGGAATCTTTAATTTAATATCGCTCAGCATTTCATTCGTTATGTATTTATTCATGATTAATGCGTTTTGAACGTGTTTCGCATTGATTTGGAGTATTCGAAAGAAAAACAAATTACTAGGAAAATCGTGTTTTATGATTAAGGTTTGCACTCTTCCAAGAAATGATTAATAACAAGATTGTCGTGTTCAAACAGATATAGAATTTTATGTTCTTCAAATGACGAGTAATGTTAACAAACATAATTAAGTGATCATTATATTAAAGCTCTTCTCCTGTAAATTTGCATGAGATCATCGTGAACTACCTTTTAATAACATACTATTAACTATCATAGAGACGGTCTCTGTGAAAACCGAACTTAATACATGTGCGTAACGAATCTTCCCAGATTAGACTGAGCAGTCCGCTGTTACTAACCTGAGACGACACTTTCCGCCAAGAATGGATTTTCATTAAGAAGAGTCTTTTTTTAACCCTTTGCATGCTGGGAAATTTGTTGTCTGCTAAAATGTCGTCTGCTGAATTTCTAAAATTAGCATTTTATTCGATTTTTTTCAAACAATACTATCAGAATAGCAAACAGTTTGGATCCTGATGAGACGCCACGTTCTGTGGCGTCTCATCTGGATCCAAACTGTTTGCAAAGGCCTTCAAAATCAATAAAATCGAAAAGTGTTGTCCCTGATTAACCTGTGCGGACTGCGCAGGCTATTATTGGACAATAATTTACGCACATGCATTAAGCCCGGTTTTCCCGGAGCACGGCCAAATTATAATATGGCATATACCCTTATCACAAAACTGGTTCGGAAAAATAAGGTCTCAAGCAAAGAAATATTGCATGTTTTTTTTTCAGAAGACTTTTTTAAAATTTACCTCGTCCATAGGTATGAGCAGGTCGAGGCCATCCTGCTCCATACCGTACAAAAGATTATGTGTTAGTAGCACAAATATGTTAGTAGCATTAACGAGAATAAAAATTATGTAAACATTATAGATCTTTTTAAATGCGAATAAAGGAGAAAATATTCATGCATTAATTAAAGTTCAATTTAAAAGATGCAGTAAAGTATGAAGAAATTCAAGTTATCATATTGTTGTTCTTATAAAGCTTATGAAACTGTTCTTACTTACCTTAATTGTCAATATTATCTAGAATAATGATGTTATGTAAATGTGTTTTGTTTTCCGCCGTTATAAAGTTTCATTTAAGTGAACGTGCCGTATGATGTACCAAATAGAAACCATAGAAAGGTTAAAACATGCGTTTCTTATATAAACATACATTATCAAAACATATGTTTTTCCAAGAACATCATAGAAGTTGTATAACGCACGTTTTTTATACAGTCTTTCTGTTACATTTTAGTAACATTAATATAATTAATTACTTACTAATACCATCTCGAGTCAGTTGTGAAGAATGTCATGACTAGTGATTATATTCTTCGGCGCTGTCTAAGATTGGGTTTCACCTAAATGTATTGAGATAATTAAATCGGAATCCTAGTCGCAGGCGCCGTCATAGCAGCCCCAATAATTTATTTCGCGCTGATTCAAACGTTGGTCAACATGCCTGTTAAGTTTCGTCTCTCTCGCAGCAATATTTTTGAATAAGGCACGACACAAACATCCGTTGGACGGGCAGAAAATGGCAAGTGTCTTTGCAATTCTCTTCTTACTTCTTACTCCGACAAAATGAACCACGTAGCGGACTGCTGTTATACCTGTGGCAAAGATCCTAATCAACTGTATCAAGCTAGAAAATAATAATGCAAGGACGTCCAAATAATGACATCATTTCATAAATGTTGATCCAAGTATCGTTGGCGCTGCGTTTCATTCACTGAATTGGTGCACTTTTTAGAACCGCAACATTTGGAAGGTATTGGATACGATATTTCAAAAAGTTGTGAACCGATCTACAAAAAAATTCACATGAATCATGTTAGTTTCAATATGAATATGCTAGCATATTTTGAGTTCATTTCATTTATTTGGAATTGCGTCGCACTAATTCTAAATGCACGAAAGTCCAAAAAAGTGATTTTGAGAAAATCGCTTCTAAAGTTTTAAAATAACAAACCATGTATTATCAAACAAGATATCTTTATGGAATTTTGACAGGTGGTTGAGATGTATGCAATCTATGGATTTGCAAAAATTAAATACAATTGCTTTTAAAATAAAAAAGTTATATTAATTAATATTTTTTGTTAATCTGTCGATTTGTGCAATTTTTTAAACTTTCGTGCATCTAGAATTAGTGGTACGTAGAAGACGGTGCTATTGGCTGAATCCTTAACAAAGACATTCGCGATTTTAACATTAAAATGAATAGAAAATTGTCACGTTTCGCCAATGATGAGGGGTCAATAGTGCCTTAGTAGAGAAAGTTGCACATTGTGCCGTTTGTTGCATCGTGTAGAGCTCGTCAAGCCCGACAAAATGATACCAAATATGCCATTTTTGCAATTTTTGACATTCGCGACTTTAAAATGAAGACGACGATTGGAAAAAAAATGCGATATTAACGGGCTATATTGTGCAGAAATCACTATAAAGTGCCTAAATCCCAAACTCTTATATTCAAATTGCTTGGAAATATTATTATTTTCATGTAATCTGTTTTATAAAAGACACTCCCATTTAATTCAATACAAAAACAACACCATTTGTTAAGACGGAGTTCATTTTCATTTTTTAATGGGTGCGGTTGTGAAATCGTAGATTAGGAACCTTTTTCAGCTTAATCATCTTTATGTTGATTATTGTTTTTATTCCAACTCAATAATAGGAAGTAAATAAATTGTTGCCATGTCTTTAAGTATTAAAAGAATATAAGCGCTTTTTTGAACGACATGACTTTTGAAATGAAAAGTACATTTAATTGCTTAATTTGCAGTGTTTTTTTTTCGTATTGATATGTAAATATAAAGAGCGTTTAATAACAATAAAGGGGTATGCACATGACTATATTTTATTGACACGATGCTTGGTCTCAAAATTGCCCATGCCCAGTATAGAATTGTTATTGTTTTTTTATTAACTTGCTTGTATTGATCAAGACTAACAAAACAATAATCGACGTTTAAAATGCAAATGTGTATGTGGTGGCAGATTTTGTACAGAAGCGGACTTAGGCACTGCAGCAGTATTTATTCGGTACCAGAACACAATTATTACAGTGAACCAGTAAAAAGTATCTATATGTTTAACTGTTTTAACACAGAGAACTAAATCCACTGACATGTATAAATAAACATTATAAAAGTATAAAGAACAAATAAAATAAAATAATTTCACCTAATAACATTATATTGTGTTCTTAAATTAATAATTTCATTGAACTTAAAATTATCATATCACATGTGGTATCGCTATCAACATTGCATAAGTGAGTTCAAAGCTAAAATGCGTTTTTTTTTTTTAATTATTTGGTAGCAATTTGAAAACACATTAAATTGAACCAAAACACATACACTATAAATTGTGGTATATATCAAAACTAAAGATTACTGTCTGTGTCACAGTTTTTTCTTAAATTGGCATGAATTATGGTTTCTTGTGTAAAACATTTGATTTTTTAAAGAAAGCATGTGTCTTTTAGCTTCATCGTTTTAGTATCACATACAGGTTAAAATTAGCGATTTAAGAAAATTAATGTTTATAGGTTAAGATAAGATGCACTTAAATAGGCTTGGATCGTGTGCGTACGTTGACCCTACATTTTTATACAATGGAAGAATAAAAACACCAGAAATAGTGAGTGCAGTTTTACAATGTCTCAGTTTGGTAAAGAATATAATCCAGTTTATAATGTGAAAGGATAAAGAATTTCATTTAGTTATATGGGAACATTATACTGTGATTTGTTCATGATTTCTGTCCTGTCAGTAGAAAGACTGACATATAATCATTTGCTTCCAATGCAATTCAGCGACTCCAATATATTTTATTTCTAATGCCAATTCTCATGAGGAAGATAACGGAAATAAAATGCCGAGACGTTTCATGGGGCACGATGCATAAGTGCAATTAAATGTTTATAGTCTGATAAATATAGTTTAATTGCTTAGTTTAATATAGTTTAATTGTCTGAAATCCAAACGTTTGATTAAAGTTTATAATTTTCTGAAGTCCAAAATGTTTCCTTTGTTTGTATCATAACATGGCATTTGTGTATGTGTCTGTGTGTGTGTGTGTGTGTGTGTGTGTGTGTGTGTGTGTNAATTTGTAATGTATGGATGTATGGAGGTGAATAAACGTTGTAAATTTAAAAAAAAAGTTTATAGGACAATACTATTAGATCTAACATAAATGTATTTCACAGGCAAACATAAGTTAATTATTTTACTGGAAATATATGTTCAACAATTTTGAATCATCGTCTTATACCCGTATATGGTATGGCCTTAGTTCAATGACGCATATGTATGTATTATTAATTTGTGTCATAATACATAGTGAATGCAACATGTAATACAAATTACATGTAAATTAACATCATTCATACCAGTTAATTCACTGTCATTAATTTACATTCCACACGATAAAAAATAGGTCGTGGTTACAAACACAACGTGACCTTTCATACTGAGGTTACACAACTCGGAGATTTTATACAAGTTGTATATGTAAGCGTTTCTATGGAAGCTATTCCTGAAAGAAAATTGCTTCATGTGCAAAATTTGACACACAGTTCCTTTGAAACGTATCGCGCATTAATTAGAACTGAAGACCCGTTGACGTCAGCATTGTTTCCGATAAAGACAAGCAGACACAATAAACGCTTTTATTTCGATCTGTTTTATATCGTTTATAGTTAGTTTTATATAAAACATGTCTGAATGTCCTGCCTTTCGCACGACGTAAAGTGTCATCTATCACTTAACGATCAACAATATACAAAACTACAGAACTTTTGTTTTTCATTGGTACATAAATAGGTTTATATATGTTTCGGAAGACACTCAGTCCGAAACCTGTGTTAAATGTTAAATTTATGAAAGCGCTGTTCAGGTAAGTCACTTCTGTTCAGAAGTATTGTGACTTAAATTCATCTCTGTTAAATTTTTAAACGAAGGTAGCTTGTGGAAACTTACGCATTCTTACGCATTCTTACGCATTCTTACGCATTCTTGCAAGTTATATCGATATGGTTTGTGCGGGATTTTATTTATATCCAGTCTTACACATATTAATATTTACATCTTTACCAACCCATTCTTTAAACAATATAAAATCTTTATATGATGCATAATTATACAAATATGGAGTTCAAATACCTTTATAATTTTTATAATTGCTGTAGTTGTTGTTCATGACAAATCCGACAACTAATGGCTTCTAATGTCTTCTTATGACCTGAAGGCCCACGTGGCCATTGCCAGTCGTTGCTTTTTTGTTATCTTTGTTTAATGAACAAATGCTCACGTGAAAATGTGATTATGTACAATCCATATAATTATCATATATATCGTGGATATGTTACGAACAATGTTACTGTCACAAAACGCATGTATTATGGTAAAGATTGGACAGAGTTTGAAATATTTTTTTTATATTTGACCGTATAGAGTTTTCCAAACAAAGTCTGATCCGCTCGTACGCATGCACGTCCGCCAGCTCATAATAAGGCCATTTGTTTTAAAACGGGCGTAGGAAAAGGTTAAAATAAAAACGTTCTGGAACAGCAATTATAAATCTTTTGACTGAAAGATTAACAGTAAAAGTCTATGTTTGGAATATATCATTTGAAAAATCATAAGGTTTAAACGTATTTAAGGTCTATAAAATATGTCAACAACACTTAATATTAGGGTAAAATGTTGATTCACTAAATAAAATAACAATATAATGATTACTGGTAAATCGATGTAAATAGCATAGGTAGTACTGTAAAAATAGAAATATTTTGTGTTCAAAGTATTCAAAAGAGTCAACTATAATACTAGTACTATGATCACTCGTGAATTAAAATCGATAATCCACCGAATCCCACAAATATCCTATATATGTTAATGACGCTCGATTGGTCATTGTCGGCTCGGGTACTACTTAAATGTACCCCGGGTACTCTAAAGTATACTTTCATGTACCCCGGGTACGGTAAATATACTTAAACGTAGCCGACAATGACCAATCGAGCGTTAATGACACTTTGAATTGTAAAACGTTTAGTAAATCAGCATTCACGAACAAAACCGAACGCAAATATTGGTTACAATCCACACGAAGTATTTATGCTAATTGAGTTCCTGAATAGCCGGTAAATGTTGTCGAGCTAAATATACAACTATCAAACATGGTGCTCGTTTTCTATCATCGACAAATAATACTGTCCATCTAAATATGCAAATATGAAACATGGTGCTCGTTTTCTATCATCGACAAATAATACTGTCGAGCTAAATATG
>VMBQ01001207.1:42471-61887 GCA_007657795.1 Dreissena rostriformis
GCACATTTTTTAAGTATTAGTTTATGGCTGTGATGGTTTGAGTGATTAGTTTGTTTCTTGCTGATTTCCGGGGTGCGTGCGGGATGCTTTTGATGTTTGTTTGTTATGTTAATTTGCGCAATTACATTGACCATGTAATATGTTTTGCTAAATAATACTTAATGTTACCATATTGTAATAGCTGCTTATTTGTAGATTTCTCTAAACATTAGAGGTTTCGGGAGGTGATGAAGGCACCTAAACACCGGTCTTGAGCCATGGGTCCTCATACGTCCCCCTGCCATTAAAATAAAAAAGAAAGAAAAAGAAAAATGAGCAGTTAGGGTTGCGTATCCCGCTCGCGGTTTACCTGAATCGTTCATTACTACCAGTTAGTGTATGGGGTGTACGTGAAGTCATGTACACTTCTCTTGATTGGTGGTTGTGGATAAATCTTACAAATAATCGCAGCTTCTCTAAATAATGTTTAACATGTGTAATGTATACGATTTTAAGCAACTTAACGTGATGGATATGCGTTGGGGGCATCCTGTTTGCGCTTTGGACATCGGTTGTGATCAGGGTATTCAAACCTTATTTCTTATTTTAGAAGAAGAGGTTACAGTCTGATTTTTATGAATAATTTTGCACTGTTCACATGCCACACATGTGCGTGTTTAAGTGTATAGAGCCACATGTCTTACATAAATTTAATTAGTATCTTTTCAGTTTTTTATACATATGAACAAGGATGCTGCACCGTTAACGGGCGTCTCGAGACTCCTCAACTGAGCGGTGAAATTGAGGTCGATCTCCGTTGCACATAGAAGACAAACGGGCGTCAGAAGAATTGCTTTTTGTATTTATATGTCAAAGTCCTGTCAAATACAAACACCTACTCCTATTTTGACTTAGAGTTATAAATTGTATGGAAAGGATTATTATGATATGGTTGGTAATGATGATGAGGATTAAATAGTATTTTGAGAATAGAGAATAATAAATTTACTCATAACTATGAGTAAATGTAAATTTTAAAAGAGCCTTATATACTGAGCAGATAGAGGTAAATAAAGAGGTTAATAGATTTGATGCGAAGAGTAATGCAATCATAAATTTGCACTTTTTACCTCTAGTTATCGGTGTTAAAATCACATTTCACCAAATTAATTTTAGTTACTTTATTGACCGTATCACATGTGCATAGCCCATCTTCTAACGCACACGCACATATAAATATATTGAAGTAACTCCGCCTTTGTCCGACATACACCTTGATAATAACAGGAGCCTAAACACACAACCTCAAAGGTTGAACACACTATTGAATAATGGGTTAACTGGTTGACTTTTTTCAATAATTAATAGTTCTTTTTCATCATATCCGAACCATATGATCTTTACTTTTAATATAATAGTAATGTTCAACTAAGAATTGTCTGGAATGATTACAAGAATCTTTTAAGGTACAAGTACTGATTTTTTTGTATTATTTTGCCGCAGTAGTTAACGGAAATTCACCGACGCGTCATTTTACATGACTTAAACAAGGATTCATTGCCTGTAGTTATGGCTGTATCGCGACATATGACACGCGTCACAGATGATCTTAGACGATCAGGAAAGTATGTTCTGTATTTTGATATTAACGAGGCAAATTGTTTGTCATTCGGTATGAATAGCTATTCAATTGAAAGGTTCACATACGTTCAATTTGTGTTTTTCTTTGATTTGTCGTTGTTCTATTGTAAGATCCACGCGAGGCTGAAAATAAATAATGTGATTTTGTCCGGTGTCAAATAATTGG
Source organism: Dreissena rostriformis (assembly GCA_007657795.1). NCBI lineage: Eukaryota > Metazoa > Mollusca > Bivalvia > Myida > Dreissenidae > Dreissena > Dreissena rostriformis. The sequence continues at coordinate 44,258 of VMBQ01001207.1, forward strand.
GTGGTGACTAGTTACTTGTTATTTGTACCCTTAATAAAGGATATAATGATCATAAATATAGAATATTATGATAGTACGGTGTTCTGAGAACCTGCATCAGTCGAGTTGGTTGTTTAAAGTAGTATCAGACGAGAGAGGAAGCCTCGATGCCACTTAAACCAATGACAATAATACAAGTCACCACATCACCATACTTATGTATAATATTCCATTTATTTTATACATTTTTCTGCGTATTACTCGCTCAATACGAAAACAAATAACGAACTATTTCAGGAGCAGTATTTTTTCTGACAAACAACGTAACGTCAATGTATGACATTGATGTCACTTCTGTGTCAAGTAAACAACGTTTTTCGATGCAGAGCGAATATTGCCAATGACAAACGAACATGTATGTTGACATACATAATAAGTCCGGCCTACTATAACACGGAGCAAGAAAATAATAGAAGCCGATACGACTGTTCGTATTTGATTGTAGAATAAAGTATGTATTGGTTGCAAAAAATCGATGGGTATATAATCATAAGATTTATCCCTGCTGGTGCAACGGTTTTATTGTATTTATATAAGAGATGACAAAAATAAATCTCCATTTTTATGGGTGAAATATTACTGACGTACAATATATAAAAACGTTCTGCTATAATATTCCGAAGAACCTGCCCTGTTTAGACCTGTAATGAGGAAACTCGGTTATGAAACACTTACTTTGAGTGTAAAAGTAAACTAAAACAATGTCCAATAAACGGAGAATTATAAATAAATATTGTATTAAACGTTGAATGTTCCATGTTTTATCAAGTTTGAAAAGCTATCTGCTGAAATGTCAAATAGGATGTTGTCGAAGTTTCGTAGTGGGAGACAAGAATCATTTTATATCAGCTTACAACCAATGGCATTGAATGCTAGCTGAATGGATAGGAAACATCGAGGAAACAACGAAACCATTAAACTCGTAATAGATGCACTCGCTTCAGGTTGTTATGTATAGACTATTGAAGAGGTTTTTGGCCTGTGGGGAAAATCCATGGCTTACTCACGTTCAACTACAGAGAGATGGTATCAGTATTTATCAGAGTTTTTTACTTCAGAAATCATTAACATCCAGTTCCTGGTATTTGTGTTTAGTGAAAAAATGAACAGCATGATAACAGTATCTATCGTTTTAGTATGTGATTGAATTCCTAAAACTGCAATCATATGTTGTTGTTTCTAATATATAGTAATTCATATAGTAATCTGTGTTCCTAACCGTAATCATGAAAAATATATGAAACTTACAATTTAAAAATAATGCAAGAAAATTAAAATAGACTAAACCGAGTTTAAAATGCTCGTATTGTAGACAAATAATAATACCTAAAAAAATGTTTTAATTTAAACACAGTTATATGTTCAAAGAGTGAAAAAAAATTCAGACAGCAGACACATAAAAACACGAAACAACTCAAAAGTAATGATCTTTTAATGCAGGCAACGAGCTTGTCGAGGATGAAAGGTTACTTGCATTATAAAACAATTAAAATATTGCTTCAAAGTTATAACGACGTTAAAAATGATTTGTTAAGAAAATATATAACTCAACTTTCATTGGTAGTTGAGTTAGAATTGAATAGATTTTTTTCTTTATTTCAACGGTGTATGAACTATCGGAAAATAACGTATTATTTACGTAAACGCCGACGGCGTTTATGCTTAAAATAGGCCTTATTTCCAGACACTTCATACTATGACGAAATAAAAAAAAAAAAGTTTATCAATTCTCGAAATTTCCAAACACAGTCGATATTAGTTTTATTTAAAAAAATATATATATATATGACACAACGGAATTCCGATCGCTGGCGTCTGTATCTTGTTTCAGTGCCGGTTTCAATTTTGTTAACGCCATATCGTTTACGTTCGCGCCAAACTATGACGTCCGTTCACGCTAAAAATCGCGATAAACTATGAATTTGTTTTATGATAAAGAACAGTCATATTTTAATTTGCATACTGTAAGATCACTTGAATTTACTGGGAACAAATTTCGATCTTAATACCGCGCAATGTCAATTCTAATAATAAAAATATATTTCGAACCCAATATACTTTGATTTAACAATGTAACGCCAGATATGGCAAAACACGAGTGGAATGCCCCAGTATTCCATAACTGTTCTATGTGGGTTCAAAGTTTTTATACTCAACTAAAACGCCACGTGTTTGCATGTTTCCTTACAGAATAAATGATATCCTGGACAAACATGTGTACTAACATTGTGAATATAATTTGTGTTTACATAATTTGGAAAGACGTAAACAGATACGCATCTCCATTTTCGTTTTATTTTTCGTTTACGCAATTAGACCTGACAACAAATAACCTTATGTTTATGTTTAAAAATAATTGTTGCATTGTCATATTTAAAATACGAAGGTAGAACATTTTTTATGTTAAAACAATTGAAAAGATGAGCAGTTTTATGAACTATTAACTTTTTTGTATGGATTGACAAATTTTTAATGTGCAGCGGACATGACAAATGTTAAAAGCGGCACATATGTACAGTGGTCCTACTTTCGCCACAATGGCGGGAGCGCGAAAGGTGCGAAATTTATACCGCCGCGAAAATGTGTGATTTCGCAGTACGGTAACGTGAGAGTATTATCAATCGATCGGAATGCAGCCTTGACGTGAACACGAACGTGCTTTTTATTATTATAATAATCATCTGAACCATTTAAGAAGTTGTAATGATATACAACACTCATTTAGCTCTTTTTATATACATATAAATACGGAAGTTAAACAATCTTTATTGGAAAATCATTATCTACTTGTACTTAAGGGACATAATCAATATAGTTTTCCTGCAAATCGTGCAGTTTATTTCGATAGTTCTTTGTTCTAGTAAACGATATCATCGTCTGAATTAATATTATCTTTAATTTATGTCATCGTCTGCACTTACATTGTCTTTGATTAAGTGTTTTTTTTTCTTATTATTTCCGAGAATGGATTCTATGAAACCAAAGTTAGGCATAACATTCGCATGGGAGTTGTCCTTTATGAATCTTAAATCATGCGGTTTTGTACGATAATTTGTGTTTTCATAGCAAATACATTACAATTATATAAGCTTTAGTCGCTCAACAAACTCACACATCTATGTTGCATGGTTATTGTTAATGGTAAATAAATATCTTGTTTATTAAAAACATTAAATTCTTTATCAATATTTGTCATTGTGTTATCCTTAAGTGACGTGTTATGCTCTCATGTCAAGTATAGGCACCATTATCATATTGACTAAATTATAACACCCCTGCAGCGCATTTTAATCAATCATATATTCTTTTTATTGTCTGTTGATTGCTTTTATCAGACCTTGTTTAATGATGTCAGAAATGAATAATTGATTTAAGAACAAGTATCTTGTTTTGACATGGATTCAAAGATGCACGCTGAACGCGGATGTTCTTGGTAAAATCATCCCATAGATTCCAAGAATGTGTGTTATCTGTTTATCGATCAGCATACGATTGTAAAATTCAAACCTTCGTTCAAGTGTTATAATTATACAAACTCTTGTCAGAACACGATTCTCTACTCAAAGTGTCCCTATATATAGGCTGATAGCGTTGTAATGATAACGATATCTATTTAACGGGGCAGTAAATTATCGAGTATGCTTCTTTTATTCACACCGAGAGATAATCAAGTGGATGGAAATTGTCTTTTAAAGTGAGTAGCTGTACGATTGACCAATGCCAATCAAAAAGTGTATGCGCAATTAAATGGGCAAAATACATGGCACTGTCAGGTCTTTTTGTACTAACCATTTCTTTGAACGAATGATTCTTGGAATATGATATACTAAATATATAAAAGCGTTTTCATATACATGTATATATATAAGTGCTACGAAGTTTGATACAATTAATATTTTAATAGTCTAATGTCTTAGGTACATACACGCGTAAATTAATAAGTTGTTAATGTTTGAGACCACTTTATTAAGGAAGTTATTAAAATTAAATGACATTCACATTTTCTATGTTTTTGTATTCAAAATGGACAAAGAACTGACACTTCCGCATTCAGACGAAAATATATAGAAATAAACTTTTTTCTTCATTGAATATTACAGATTTTCATTTATATACAATTTATAAGATATTTTAAGGCATTAAATGCCATTTTCAAACAAACGGCTTATACCCAATTATATTGTACAGTGCAGTAAATACTTGTATAGCATATTCACAAAAACAAAGATGTGTTGTAACTAACGCAAATACTAGTATATAAAGGAATTGGCTTAACCTCTAGATTACATGCTGTGCCTATAATTATGTTTGGCAGCAGCGATATTGCTTATGAAGAAAACAGTACCATACAATAAAATGCGAAAGAAAAAAGTGATGCATTTAGTGACCGGAACTACAGTCCTAAAACCCATTTCTCCGCAGATCAATTAATGCGTTCTCTAATGGCTAGGTTCATAAAAAGTGACTTCATTTGTATGCTGCGGGGACAGTTCATTGCCTGAGAAAGAACTATATACTGCGTGTGTTGATCAGTAAATTGTTCCTTTATTTCAGACGCCACCTGAAGAATGCATTTACTGTAGCACGAGACAACCAACGTTTGAACTTTACACGAAAATGTACCATTTGTTTTAATTTTCTTAATTTGTCTTACCCTTTCTCATTTCACGATACCACGTCAGATTCGTGAAAAGCAGCTATCTTTGGATTAAGAAAACGATTATTTTATTCGATGTATACACCCACGCCTTTTAGTATCTCTTCCACGTTTTAAAGAATTAATTGATGTATATTGTTGTAAGAATATATTTACGACATAAAACGCAATATCAAGGCGAGATAAATATATTTAGCGCAAAAATAACATCTTTGTATAATAATTGTAAACATTAATATGAACTGTAACACGGATGCATTCTTATTTGGTTACTTTTATATTGCAGTTATTTTTCACTTACAATTGCACTTACTTTGGAGCATCTTTTGAGTTTTGAAGTATTGCAATAATTCATATATTTTCAATTAGAATTAAAGTATACGGTTGGTTATTCAGGAATATTGTACATATACATTAGAAATTGTCTATCGCTTAATATAACCCTCTTTTTTCCAATTTACCTTTCCTGTTTATAACAGAATTGTGTTGTGCTTGCTTTTCGATTATTTTAAAACTTGTTTAAATTGTATCATGGGTAGTCCATCAATGCAATATTTACTGATAGAAATAAATAAATACTGAAATTAAAATACCTGCGCAATTTCAAGACTTATAATTCTATTAAATCATTTTAGGTTCTTCACTTTATTAAAATCAGTTTATAGCAATTCGTTATGTCAATAAATTCATTACTATATTACAAAAATGCTTCAATCAATCTAAATGAATTATAGTTTTATGCATTTAAAATAATTGCATGATCAGCATAATAAAACGGGGCGTTGGATGTTGCCAAGACAACCTAACAACGTTTTTAAGATGACGCGTCCGATAACGAACATGAAGAGAAAAAATCATTCATATGTTCGAATATGTGTCCTACAGTGTTCACAGTTTAAATAAAAATCTCGATTCAAAATGTGAACAATCGAATCTATTCATTCATAAACAATAGAACAACAGCTACACTTTTATATTGAATATTGAAAACAGCACAGTAAATATAATTGTTTAAATACAAATAAATGTCAAATGTTTATATTATGTATTTTAGGACATGTATTTCATGCCAAATCAATGGTCTGTCTTATAAAAAAATTAAAAAACATTGTGTTAAAGAAGTGCCACACACTGTCTTAACTTCAATGACTAAAGCTTCTGTTCACAAACAAATATATTTACCTACCAAAATCTCCACATAGCGTAAAAAAGAGACAAATTGATCCCATGACATACGGATCAACAACCTATTAACTAAACACCGCTAAGCTTCCGCGGTTTGTTTTCTTGCGAGGTCATTTTAAGACGATGTAAAAGACATGTAACGCAGCATACGATAAATCTTTGCAAATAGGTCAGGAGCGTTCAATATGGTGATTTTACTTTTACGTGCCTTCGTCGTTCATGTGTTGATGCGCAAAGCAAATTACAATCTATGTGGCACGACTGTGCCTTTTGAAATGCATGCAAAAACATTATCACCAATGTAGAAAGTACAGTTTATATGATATAAAACGAATTGGGTACATAAAAGTGTTACCATAGAAACAAAATTGAAAGGACATGCACATGCTTCCTTTGAAAATGAATGACGCTATATATTTTGTCATTTTACTTATGGATTATTCAAAATTATTCAAAATTCAATACTTTTGGGGAAAATGTGTGACTCAATCGTGGGCATTATTTTTCTCCTTTATAAAACCGAGTACTTAACGTTCCCGGAGCAGGCTAAAGGGCTCTGTAAGGAAAACACCTCGTTTATATAAGGCGAATTTATCGCTATTTAAAGGAGAGCTTGATCTTAACAAATATTAACAGTGTGCGTTCTGTAAGCGGGAATTGTATCCCGGATTAAAACAGCTTGGTAGTACGCAGTTTATACATACAGAGATATCGTTTCTTGCCATACGTATATGATTGTTGTGGACCATCATGCAATCCTTGCTTTTAATGTCTGCAAGATCATTAGCTAGCCATCGTCGTGGGGAAATCCCGTTTGTTATGTGAGCGAGAGCGAAGAAAAAATCTTGCGGAAAGATTTTCGATAATTACTGATACAATACTTTCGCTTGAAAAATTTCCAATACAACAACGGCTCAACTTTATTTTCAACGTTGGTATACACACTTTCTTCAGTTAGTATGTTACACTGCTGACTAGTGAGGCATGGAATAAATTCCTTGTTAATTGCGGATTAGAATGCATGCCATTCGTCGCGTTATATGTATAATATGATTCCACTAACGAAGAAAAGTGAATATAAAATCAATTGCAAGTGGACTAGTGGTGCGTATTAAACTCAGGAATTGCAGCTCACGCGTGGATGCCATGTTGCAGAATGGCAAAACGTGAACCATTCACGTTGGCCTTAGCGTTTATGTTCACAACATTAATTACACGTGGTAAGGCTTTGGCATCCTAGTTTGTCACGTATTGTTTTAATACATATTAACTGCTCTGTCTATTTTTCTTTTTGTTTATTTTGTTTTTGTTTGTTTTGCTTAAATAATGAATAAATAAATACAAATGTTAAATAAAGAAAGATACAAGACGTTGCAAGTGCCAATGTGTGCATTAGTTGTCCGTTGTTTAAAAAAAAACATACTTGGTCTTATAATGGTGTTGTACCAAACATACATGTGTATTTTATTATATATATATATATGACCGGTTAAGGTCCATAATATACGATAGAGGCAACCAAGAGTATCTGGGCTAGTCACTATTTTTTCTTCTGCGGACCGCGCTTGCTAAATATGGACCGCGCGTGCACATGTTGAAAAATGAAATGACAGCCCAGATTACACACAACTAAATAACGCTTTGTTGTACTTTCACACTGGCGATCGAGTAAAACTGAAAAATTAGTAGCAATCAAGTATTATTAAAAATTATAATTTAAAGCCCCTATTTAGTTACTCACAATGTATACTTAATACAGATAAATTCAAATATAGACAGGGATCCATAAATCAAAAATCTACGAAAATTTCGTAAAATATTTCGTAAAATACAGTTACCAAATAATAAATCAATGTTCCTTATAGCAATAGCCAAAATTTCAAAGCCAGATGTGTTCTGATAACATAGATGTTTGTAGATACACAATGCTTGTTTTTAATTTTTCGTGTCACAATAAATTCCATTTTAATTTACCGCACTGATATCTATTCATACGACATACGAACACTAAACTGGTACCATGTTTAACTTAGTGTTCGTGTGTCGTATGAATAGATATCGTCGCGGGAAATTTAAATGGAACTTATTGTGACACGAAAAATTAAAAACGAGCATTTTGTATCTACACATATCAATGTTACAAGATTATACACTTGTAATTACATGGGAAGAAAATGTTCGGTACAATATAAGAAACAGACCTCTCACTTCGGGCCCGATTGCATAATAGTGAAGTGACCAACCAGTCAACCACAAACTGTATATGGCTTCAGCCTCAGGTTGTTTACCTATTTCTTAATTAAAGCAATCGTTTACAATTTTAAAACAACACATCTAAAAATAGAGCTCTGATATATATGCGTTTGCTAACATTTAACGTGGAATAGAGAATCTTCAGATATGTATGCAGTGATAATCCTTCACAGTTGACAGAGAACAGCATTCACGTGAATGTATAAATATCGAGACATCCGTAATGTGCTACGATTGCTCTTGGACGCAATATCTAATACGTCAAAGTAATGGTATAATGATTGCTAAAGGCTTGAGACTGATACAAATTAAGCATTACACAATTGTATTATGTTTGGTGAAATACCAATTTTATTTATTTTCTGTTCAACGTTTTTGTTTATTTTCACCTTGCACATTTCCCAAGCATACACATACAGTCTGTACGTGTTTTTTATGTAAATTGGTGTAAAATATAATATTTATGGATCCCTGTCTATATTTGAATTTATCTTGTTCACAGATTACGGTTTTTTAAAGTGTCAATAAATGCATGTAATTGAGAGAATTTAATAACGGAACTGTATAGCTCTGTTATAATAATAGGATGATTATTTTAAAAAAAAAAGAAATTACAAGAAAAAAGTTTACCCTGTGCGGGTTTCGCAACCGTATCCTGTGAATTTAAAGTCTATTGCGTTAACCACTCGGCCATCCGCACGGGTATGCATGGATTGTCGCTTTGAACTTAATATAAGTGATCCACATGGAATAACAAAGTCAACCGAAAACATCAGAATAATTTCAAATGATGCATTCTTTTCGCGTTTGTAAATTACTTATAAATTTTAAATGATGATAATTAAAAGGCGAAGCTGTATTTTAAGTATGAGACCACGTTATTAAAGGGATTGCGCTTCCTGGTTGATGGTGTGTTTTTTTTTCTCTGAAATTGTGAAATGAGTAGAAAAAAATTCGTTTCGACAACCCGTGATCAAGTCTCTTTGATTTGTTAGCAGATATGTTCGCCCAGTAAGGTATTCTTCGATCGATCTTGTCCCGTTGCAGCCTAATTTGAATAATAGAAACACAATTTGTTCTTGTGATTACATTATTTTAGGAGATGTTTACTAATTTTCCTCAGTGTTAAGAATGGTATGCTTGTTGTACACAAATTCATATGAAACGATTACGCTATCAGTATAGAAATAATTGGGTATATATTGAGAATTAATTTTAAAATTGTAGGGGTTATTTTGATATTTTCTCATATTCTTATTAACATATGATATTTATAGGTACTGTTTTTGGGGCAAATTTCGCGTATACATAAAAACAAAAAATATATTATCATTTGATTTCAGTACAAAAATTAACCATGAAAATTCTTAAAACCTTTGATATCTTATCTTAAAGTTTGTTTGTCCAATGTAGTTCAATATTTGCATAATACAAACAATACAATTCAGATGAGACCATTTGCAATACAACTGCGCAAAACGTTTAATAACGATAATGACATGCAAAACTTGTTTACACTATCACTTTATTTAAAAACAAACATTAACCATGAAAAACTCTTAAAACCTTTGACATCTTATCTTTTAGTTTTTTGTCATGTAGTTCAATGTTTGCATAATACAAACAATACAATTAAAAAATAGCATCATTTAAATAATTGTACATACATGTAGATACATTCAATCCTAAATGAATAAACCTTAATTATTATTCTCTATGTTTAATCGCTCCAAGAAAATATAATGTGTTAATAAAATAGATACACACTATTATTTACTTACTGGTCTTTTTTTCAGGGATGTTTTTCAACAAAACTATTCGCTAAAATCTACATCTGCGTAACTGAGCGCAACTGATAATTTCAGACTTCAGACAAATATTTCTAGAATTTTTGACCAAATGAGACATTGACGCTCATTGGAGCTGTTGTAACTAAGATATTCTTAAACACATTTAATATAAAGCTAATGTTTTGAACAGGTACTTATTATAGTGAACGAATGGTGCTTCTATAACATTAATACATTTAAATATAATATATTGCGTGACTATTTGTATTATTTATGCTTTGGCTGTTGTAGGCTTTGTATGCTTTGACTTGTTAATTGGCTTGAAGTTACTGCAGCGTTTTATAATATATGTATGCACTATTTACGTAATATTTTTTTTTCGTGCATGTTCTATTGTGGGATATGAGCAAATAAACAATTAATTAAAACATCATCATCGCTGTGGCGAGAGTTGAATCAATTGGTGTAAACAGCATACATTTCAATGACAGTTATTGCATTCTGGCACTTAATGCAGAAAGGCATGGGAACTAAAGTTAACGAAAAGTCATGTATCAGTTTCATTTATTTTAGTCAATTTAATAAACAATATGAATGATAAAAAGAGCATAGCATGTCATATTTATTTGCAAATCGCCTTACTCCGGAATGGTCTAGATTTGGAAAAACCTACAAATCTGTCAAAATTACATTCCTTATCAGCTATAAATATTTTAATGAAGCTACACTTGACGCCTGAAAGAGGTCAAGTTGTTTAAAAGTTGTGGAGATCCGGATGACAACTATTGTAACTAGTTTCATCAGATGGATTATGGGTTCTCGAATCAGGTGTGTTTATTTCTCACAAAATGAAAATCAATTTATTGTCATGGAAACCGATTAAATTACGATTACTTGTTCTTGTAAGTGCCTTCCATTGTATAATGTTTGCGTAACACGGTCGACACATACGTTCCCTAATGAACCTGGCATTTGTGTCCCACTGTCCAATAAACGTTTGTATGAAATAGGCAACAATGATTTTTGTAAACGATACAAACATTTATGTGTTAGTTATTACCTCGCTTCTTTTTTAAATGCATTGTATACTTTTATAACGTAAAATAACTTACAAATATTATCTGTGCAGTTTTGAACAGACACTAGTTTAGGTTAACAAAATATTAAATTAAACTGCCCGCAACGAATTTAATGAAATGTTAAAAATGGTTCAAATACCCTTTTTACGATTGCACCCTGCTTTGAAACGAATCTGGGTTGTAACATAACCTTTTGTTTTCTTAAATAGCGAGACTGTTCGAATAGCGGCAGCTATGACCTCATATTTTATCGCTTTTTAAATCTAAACATATATATTGCTGATAGATTCATCGTTATATATACGACGTTTCGAGAATCTTGAACACTCTTATCAATTAAGGGTCCTTTATCGCAATCACTTTTAGATATTTGTCTTTGCGAACATATTATACAAAGCAGATATAGAAACATAGTCGGTTCTTTTAATCATTCATAAACTCCTCCACCAACCCCAACGGAACACTGCATCAAGAAACCAGACAACATATTTGTATTAAAGTTTTAAACTAAGTCATAATTGTGATAAAAGTTACAACTCTGTGTTAAATTGAAGAAGATATTACTCTTAGCAGTGAATTTTCGCGGAACAAATGTTCTTCAACACAATACAAACCCTCCTCCCCCTCAATTGTTAAGGCTTACTTATATGTATAGTCCGAAAACATTCAGAAAACATCGACATAATCTTTATTATCGAAGGTTTCATTAATAGGGTAGAGAATCTGATAAAAAGTTAATCAAGCGCTGCATTGAGGTAAGAATTGAAGCGTGAAGAAAAATATACAATTTCCTTTTCATCTGGTTAAAAATGAATGTGAGTGCTACTTTGGTTTGCTGTTTTATTTTATATGTTTACAGATCTTGCATGCAACTAAAATAATCTTTGCATAATTACATAGATGGTATTTCTCCACAATAATTAATAACATTATTCCTACAAGAACTATGGACAGTGAAATACTCGTAAAGGAAGGAGGGAATTTCACAGAAATTTGGTATATTGACCAATTGTAGCCAAAAGTAGTTAAATGTTTGTCTTAACAAAATTGGAATATTAGTCTCTTTGCCCACAATGTATAGAACGAGAATAAAGGATTCATAAACCTTGTCCCCATTGTAAGTAAAATGTTAGCTCTCTATTTCCTCGTGTCTTGTTTCTTTCGTTCTCCTGTTTGTTTGTGCCACGGTTTTAAAACAAGTTCAACGAATTATTATAGCTGATAATATAGAAGACTGACCAATTGTAGCCAATAGAAGTTGAATATTTGTCTGAACAAAAGTGGTTTATCAGTCACTTTGCTCGCAATATATGGAACGATTATAAAGGATTGATTAACCAGGTCCACAAGAAAATTCTATGCACTCTCGTGTTGTGTTGCTGTCGTTCTCCTGTTTTTGTCTGTGCCACGGTTTTAAAGCCTGTTTAACGAATTATAATTGCTGATAATATAGAAGATATGAATAATAAAACTGGAGATCAGTATCAAACCTTTGATATATGAGCAATTAAAAGCCGGATAGAAGTGAAGTACTTATCTTTCCAGGTCACAGTCTATAGAAGCATTGTTCCCCAGGTTTTAAGGCATTTATTTTTGTTCATTTTTCAATAATTGAAATTGCGATTTCAGCTGAGGCTATTCTTGATGTAAGCGCTTTATGTAAAACGGTATATTTTCCCCTAAACTAGCTTAACACTAATGGAAGTTGCAAAGGCGTTGATAACAAACAAAGCTCATATTCTATTTCCAGTGATTTGACATTTTGAAATATAAATTTATTTTGCAAATGTTGCAAGTAGTTTTTAACCAAGTTTACTTCTTTTGTATTGTTGTTTAATCAATAATTGTTGTGTATTAGTGTTTCTACGTTTTTTGTAACCGTTGTAGTTTACCATGTAAATAGTCTTACCGATACATTAACTAATATTTCATCAATTTTAATTTGATTTGCACACACATCTATATTCATGTCGTTATAAAATGCACTAATGCAATGTTGTGCTTTTAACAGTACTGAACTAAAAAAGCATTGAAATATGCAAAGTAAGTCCTGTTTTTGCTTTTACATCTGTTAATTGCTGTTTCCGACAGCGAAAAAGCTTAAGCAGTAGTAGTATTCAGAAATCTCTATCGAGGGATCTTTTTTCTGTATTTAAAAGGCTAAGAGTTAGTAAATACGGAATATTACGCTAGTGAATTGTTCCAAGAGTTTGTATTAGTCGAGTGGCTTGTGTGATGACGTATCATATATTCTTTAATATTTGTTCCAACAATTATGTATTCTCAAATGATCATATTGAAGTAGACTTGTTAAATTTATTTAGTAACGATATTTCTGTAGATACCTTAGATAATAAGTTTGTAATGTATGCAGTCTTAATTGGTAATTGGAAGGTTGTAAAGGGGAAAGGGTGGTGGAATTCATCAGCCTATACCTGACATTTTTGTAACGAATTATTAGCTCTATTACTATGCACGCAATTTAATCATACAATAATTATGCAACTAGTACCTATCCAGATACGTAGTAAATATGCGTCATTGTACATGCGACTAAAAAAGAGGACAAAAACGACGTTAATAACTATCTGAGAATAAACCTTTCTAGTATATTTTTTTCAATATAATCCATTATATTAGACAACACATAACGTAAGTGGTAAGACAAAAATGACGTCCTTAATGATTTTCAGTTTGGATTCCGAAAGCGAAAAAGTATAATAGATTGTATGTGTGTGCTAAATGCTTTAATACGTAAAGTAGTGTATCAATACAAACATCAGCTTTAATGTAGCCATGTAGATCTTAAAAAGGCATTTGATTTGTATGTAGGAATGGACTTCTATACAAACTTTTGAAACATTATGCTCCATCCAAATCTGTTTACTCGATACAGTCTATATACAGAAGTGTAAAATGAAACGTACTGACGAACATTGTATTTAATAGAAGTAAAGAAACCCAGAATAATGTCGATACTTCTCATTTTAACACAACCAATTACATTACAATTAAAAGGAAACAATACCATAAACATTCAAAATGCATGTAATCTATATATGTTGTTTTATAGTTATACTGTTGTAAAACACGGCGAGCCCCTATCACAGCTGTTATTGATAGTTTCTTTAGAGTTCCAGAAGCTTTGTCGCAGCAGGCATATATAGTCTTCTCTTAATAATCTGTTTTTCTGAAATATAATAAAATAATAAAGTTTAGCTGAACATGTTTTCTGAATGACTAAACAATGTTTTCATATTTTGCAAACTGTACGGAGTTACCGCGTTTTTATTCTAGTCTTGATTTTAAAAATGTTCGGCTTAAATGTTTAAAACAGCTATTACATGTCCGCCCATATACAGTTATTATGACAAAGGTACATATCATCATAGTTTTAAATCAAAACATAACCCATACTTGATTTCTAATAAATTACTTGTGCAAGCTGATGTCACGTAGTCAAATGTAAATAGTTGGGCAAATAATCTTAAGCGAGTGTTCCATGAATTAGATAACTATATGTATGTACTACAAAGAGCATTTAACTATTTGTGGTGTTAACTGTTTTTGCCAGCTTATACAATATACACGTTTACAACATTGGTATAATGATATAAGCACTCTTCCTAAGCTTGAAAGTTTTCGAATATTTAAACAAAACTTGGAGTTTTAGAAGAATTAAGATAGTGTTGTTAATGATACGTGTAAAGGTCAATGTCAAGGTTTCTTTGTTCAGCTTAAATTGAAAATGGCAGATTAAGAAGTATATCTAGAAATGAAAGAAGTCAATATGAATGTCATTGGAAACAAATATCACCTGTTATAAGTATGCCCAAATTATAAAGATCTAAGACATAAACAATAACCTTAATATTAACAAAGGTGGCATTGCTTGACAATGTTAAAAAACGTATGTTATATATAAATTAACATAACTATCATCAACCACAGAACATTAAGCCGCTTAGCATTAAAGTAAAGAAAAAATAATGCGTTATCTATTGCATTTATCTAAATAATAATCCTTGCTATTTTCAGAAAATAATTATTTCAGGAAAATTATTATTGTTTTATGAATTAAATAATTTATAAAACGAACACTTATTTGTCCTGTACTAATTTATATAATATTGAGTTATACAGCTGAATCATAATGCCAAAACTCTACTGCCATTGTTTAAATTGAAATTTAGAGTTGAAAAATATTGCATTATATATTTTGATTTGGGACATTTTTATATTTGGTCTCCTTAAAATAAATTTTGTAAGTGGTACATTTTTGTTATTCAATTTTCAGATCACTTATAATTTCTTTCCTATAGATAATCTCCAGCGAGGGACTTTCGAACTAAATCTCAATACTTACTTTTTTATAATTTTAATAAATCAATAATGCATTATTTATTTTTAGTACAAATACTTCAATATTATAAATTGATTAATTAAGATAATCTCCCAGAGGGATATACACAAATAATTAAACTTTTAAACTAGTTTAAATATAGCGATGACATTGAATTATACTTATTACTTATAAAGTATAACATATATTAATTCTAAAAAACTTAGATTGCCATATATAATATAAAAAAGTGAAACTCCAGATGCTATAGCAGTATTGCATTTCTATCATACACACCTTCGTGGTCCTTTATTTATGGCAAGTGACCAGTTGCCAAAACAGTACAGTACGGCACAAAACGAAACAACATACACACATAGTAGAATTAAGCTGGGGTCACCGCCTTGGAACGATCAATGCTAAGCACTGAGGATTTAAACCGGTTCACACTTGATCCAGCAATATTCATGATACATATAAGTGTAAATAAAATTTAACCTCATAGCATTGTAACTCAAATTCAACAGTAATAAGAGCAACAGAGTTACAACATTTTGAGGCACGATGAAATGAAATTACGAACACGTATCAACTACATCCCTTCTTTTTACAAAATGATTTTAGACTATAGCATCATATAGTTAATAGTTCAGATCATCATCGCGCACATACAGGAAGAAGCAGCAATATTGGGTGTAAAAGATCCATATTACATAGCTTGGTTGTTTATGTGACTGTAATATGCAAAAAAATAAATGAAAATATAGATAACCGATTCTTGATGATTTAGTCTATTACCTACCTAATTGGTATTATTTATAATTATTTTTCATATTGATTTAGATTGTTATTTTATTCTTTATGTTCTTTCTTATCTGTTTTGTTTATGTTCGAAGCTGTATGCCAATTAAGTTGACTAAAATTCACTTGACATGTAAAACTACTGGAAAGTTCACACATTGATACAGAAAACACAATTATCAATCTTCCCCGGTTCTAAATCAGTTGTCGTTATTGACAACTAACCGCCGCACTCCCAACGGTACGTAAATAGTTTCCCGGTTCCATGGACTATGTTACTAGGTTTAACGTAACAACTCGCGTTTGTTTCAATATACCTTTACCTTTTTAAACAAATATTTGTATTATTTAAAGGTTGTCAATACGTTGTTGTTCGTCATTATGCGATGATACTAATTATAAACAATATTTAATACTTTAGGAAAATATCAGGCTTACTTAAACAACTGTACAGTGCACAATAAGGCACGTAACTTAAACGTTTTTATTATCCATGAAGGACAATAGCAGGACATTATAACAAAATAACGTTTTAACAAATCAATGGCGATGTTCTTTGACGGACCTGACCTTGAGATATTGTAAATAACACATTATAATTCAAAAACTTTCGTGAGCTGTAATATTTGAATATTTTTCGTATAGTGATTTTGTTATGACGTGTCAGCGTATAACAACAGCGTCTACATATACCATAATACTTTGCATTAAATACACATTACTTGTCATGTGCTACTACAATCATTCGGATAGCGTAGTATCGACTTTTGGGAAACGCAAGATATTCAAGCAAATGTAAACCAAGTTGCTCAAAACGTCTGTCTTTTGATCCTTTAGATAACTGCTTATTCACATTCGTTGGCTAGAATTGCATCAACTGAAACTTTCTAATTAACATCCTGTCGTGTACTTGTACTATTATACACACAATAATTTGCATGCGTTTGCCATTCAAGAGTCTTTTGCTGCAATAGTCTATGTTCGCGCTCTGTGTTATTTTCCAGTAATGCAAACGTCGATTTTTTATTGGCATTTATAGTGGTATAATACATTTATTCTATAAAGTATATTGCTTCCTGGATAGTTCAACGATACAGGAGTGATGAAACTTCATAAATATTATCAGGAGAGAAATTATTGTTTTCGTTTGCGAGTCTTTTATTTTAGCCAAGGGACAAATTACCCACACAAAACAGGACAATTAATGTTTATTTACGAAGCGGCAGGAATATTTAAGAAAATACAATGGTAAGCGTAAGGCGGATAGCATTTTAAATGGCCAAATGAATATTCATTAAAACGTGATTTCTTTTCGCGATAACATCTTATAATTTATGAAAACACATTTTATTCTTATCTTTTTCATTTAACCGAGTAAAAATGAATGCATGCCACATAAGTTAGGTAATTCCTCGTCAGTTGAGTTGCCGTTTTAATGTCATACATATTCTATTTTTATTTAAATGTGATGGTTATAAGAACGT
>VMBQ01001207.1:62980-202980 GCA_007657795.1 Dreissena rostriformis
ATCAAATCTTATTATCTCAAACGGCCATCAATCAGTATTTAAATTCTTAAAGGGACTGTAAACCACGAATGACGAAAAAAGAAAAGTTCTAAAATACCGTATTTTTTTTACAATTATTAGTTTACATTGATTAAAATATCACGACTCGTATATTACATTACTTGAAAAAAGTTCATATTTTCAGTATATTCGGTAATAAAATTTCGCGATGTGAAATCGAAAGTACATTGCAAAAATAGGTGACATAACGATATACACACTATAAATAACGCAAGTAGATTGATCATTTTATATATAAAATATATACAGTTCACTACGCATGCACAATTTGCATTCCTGGGTTTTCCACGTGACGATGATGATCAATCTACTTGCGTTATTTATAGTTAACTGGTAGTTACCTAGTATGCATACCCAGTAAAAATAAAAAAATAAAAAAAATAAAGTAAAAATAAGAAAAAAACTTTTTTCCTGTAATGTTATATACCAGTCGTGATATTTTAATCAATATAAAGAGGATATTTGTTGGATTCGGTGGAATATCGATTTTATTTCACGAGTGATCATAGAAAATAATATTTTCACGAGTGGCACAGCCACGAGTGAAAATGTATTGTTTCTATGATCACGATTGAATTAAAATCGATATTCCAACGATTCCAACAAATTTTCTTTTTATTGTATGCTTGTTTTCACCGTTTATTTACATTGTAAAGAGTTTAACTGGATAATTTCGCTGGAATAATGACGTCATTTCGTCAAAAAAATGACGTCATTTCGTGAAAAATACCAGTTTTAAATACCATTTTTACATACCATTTTTATTTCACTGATATTTCTCTATAAACCATAGGAAAGCATATAATAAAAACATTTTTTTTCTTCATTCGTGGTTTACAGTCCCTTTAAGAAGACATTGAATATGTTGTCATAAAATATATTATGTGTTTTAATAGTACTTGATAATATTGACAAGTGTATACATACGATTTTGTGGAAAAATCCGAATTCATATGCTATGTTAATCAAACCATTTGTCAGTAGGTAACAACACAATATATGTATGTGAATAGTTTCAAAATTTTCAATTTAACTTGTCATTGCCTTTTTTAATATACGCAACGCAAACGGAATTACAATGCATTGTTTGAAGTAAACTTATTATACTAGTTTATAACTTATAATATTATTACTGATTTTTCTTACCATTTCTTCTGATGTATTTTTGTCAGCAGAAATACCAGCTACAATAAGCTTCGATTGCCTATGAATCAAGACGCGTTTTCAATGTGCGATATTGTCTGTAAACCACTTCAGATGGTGGCAGTTATTCAGATAAGAGCCTTCCAATTCTCGGCGTCTACGCTTGGATTATTTGACCCACGCATCGATGTGTCAACTAAATGGGAGCAAACATCCATTTAGGAAATCCACAAGCAACAAGTTGGAAAATGTATAGATACGTATCAATGAATTAATGTACACACACAGTAGACATGTGCAATTGCTTATGCTGAGAAAAAAATATGGGAAAAAGTGATAAGAATTGAACTAGTTAATATGGACCAAAATTGTGGAATGAAATACCCTTTTGAAGGGCAAGACATTCGTTAAACCAGGTTGTAAATTATTATACTTAGAAATGTTGTGCGTTCCGTTTCCTTCAAACAAATGCTAGTACGATCTCGTAAAATAAATTAGTCGAGTGTTATTAAGATAGTAAGAACAGGTTTAAAGAAACCAAGAACAGCTGAGCTACGAATGTGAATGTGTCTTCAGTGTATAACGTCGACCTTTATTGGTAAATGTTTTACTAAATTGTCACAATTCAAATACAAATACATGATTTAGATTTGTGTTTTGCCGACAAATTAAGAAACTTGGCTTTCAAATATTGGTAGTATAAAATATGAAGCATAGTGTAAAGTTATTTATAATGACACGTTTGCAATACATGAGATATATTTTCACATCTGTAGACTACTGGCTATATTGTATGCTGTTAGTTTAGTGATAACTTGTATTACACAAAGCTTAGTTTAACAAATGTATGAAGCTTCAATGTATTACGCTCGGAACCTTCAATTCAATATCACTTAGCTATCATTCTTTATGTATTTATGTATTCCTATTTAATGCGTATTTTACGTGTTTCACATTGATTTGGAGTAGGCGAAAACAAAAAGCAAGTTACTGGGACAATTTACGTCAATGTCAACATGGAGTGTTTTATGTTAAAGGTTTGTATGCTGCCAAGAAATGATTTATCAACAGATTGTCCTGTTCAAACAGATAAGCAAGCGCATGTGCTTCATAACTGAATATTAATGACATGTATTGATAAAAAAAAATATTTGCTCATTATATTAAAGCTCTTCTGCTGTTTATTTACATGACCAAGACTGGATTTTCATTTAGGAGAGTCTTCCATTAAACGAAATAGTCCATAAAAGCGGAGAGTGTTGACCCTGATTAGCCTGTGCGGCTGCACAGGCTAATCTGCGACAATATTTTACCCACATGCATTAAGCCCGGTTTACCCAAAGTGCTGCTTACTTGCTATATGGCCTATACCCTTATTAAAAAATACTAGTTCTGCAAAATAAGGTCTTAAGCAAAGAAATATTGCCTTTTTTACTGCCCTCAGCTTTAAAAATCATCGTGGATTTTAGATACAAATCCACGTTTAATGTAATAAATTAATGGATAAATGGATACAGTCCAATATTAATCAAGACATAATTGTGAAACAATATTATGTTTCAAAAAATACAAATATTTAGAAAATCAAATTGTTTCCCGGGAGACCAACTAGACATATAAAAGCAATCACAATACTATGGACTTCTGACTATTGGCCTGTGTTTCTGCAGATTAAAACCGAATTAACGTATGCAGCATTAAGATAATTATTGATCGATGTATTAAATACACAGAATCGATGCAACGTTTCGCAGAAGGAAGTGTTGTGCTAATCTTGTTTGATATAAGCTATATGTTTGAGTGAACATTTCTTGGTAACTAGTCGGAGAGACAATTGTATGCCCATTAACTCGCTAAATGGGATTGATATACATCGTACTTTCCAAATACGAGCCATATTACTGATAATCCTAAAGGTGAACCATATAGCTCGTACTTGCTAAATGTGAACCGCATAACCCGCATTAGTCAAATGTGAACCAAATAACTCGAACTTTTCAAATTTGAGCCACATTACAAGTACATGACTTACCATGTAAGGATATTGCCATACGTTAAACAAAATGTGTTATCACATAAAGACGCATTCAAGACAGTTCTCACATCAATTTTCGTTCGAGCCGACTAAAATGTTTGAAATAGTTTTTCTGATATGAACAAAAATATTTCTTGCAAAATGTTAACTGGAATTGACATATCAGATGCGGTGGTGTAGACTCACCTTTGGAAATTTAAACGATAATGAGCCTGTTTCATTGCCTGCCACATGCGTGATGATCTTTACAGTCTTGTTTAATAAACACATATTACACAGTATGGCTATTAAACATGTAGTGAACTCGTTTACACTATTTAAACCATTTATATCAGCATGTAATAATATGTATATGTGCCAGATAACAGGTCACACACGTGTTATTACTGGTAAACGTAAGAAGTTTCGAGAGGGTGACAGTGTCAACTAATTGCTGTTTTTCTGGACTTAACAATAGCTACCGTTCCTTTTAATAACACGCGAGTCACGCGCGCTGTTGATGCTGTTCAATGTAAGCATTTGTGTCGCTAAGGAAAACAAAAAACATTAATTGTTGCACGTGGTAGTCATGATAGAAAGAGACTGGATAAAGTGAAGTCGCTAGTATTTACCTCCGGCAGACTGATACAACGGCGTGGCGAGGGCCGACTCAAATGTCATCGAATTATAGCATCCTTATAAAGATTCAGCAAGACAATATATCATGCCGATGAAAAATTAAATACAGTATATATGACATTTAATGATGCGTATTTATGAATATAGTAAGTGAAACCATCCTTATATTGATTTAACAATACACTATATAATTCCGATTTGACCTTACATTATTTAAATATGTCTTATGATATGCAGTTATAAATATGGTGCATTAACCCATTGTTTATTAACAGATTGAGTGTGTGTATGTTAAAATCGGCAAGCTATATTGTCTTGTTGAATCTGTATAAGGAAGGTTGCACATTCTATATTAATTGATAAATGCACATCATATAATGAAAGATTGACTTATACATAATATTGCATCGGTATGACATATCCAGCTGTACACTTCATACAGCCGACACTAATATTCACTTATTTATATGGAAACGGTAAAGTACAAACTTGCAAAAATGATAGTTTTACTTCAATATATTTATTTTACTGGCAAATAAAATATAAACAAAGCGGTATGAAACAAAATATACACGTATTGTTGACTATAATTATTTTCATATAAATACAAATCATGTAGATAAATTTGGGATTAAATAGAGGTTTTGTGATTTTAATATGGTTTTAAATCCAAAATACTACTGGTTCAGGTATGAAATCTGATTAAGCCTACATCCATTTTAATTTAAGTGCATTTATAGAATGAATATATTCGATATGACCGTTCAAAAAATAATTCATGCAAACAATACACGAGAACGTACAAACTAACCATGATAAAACATACACATAGATGGGGATATATTTTTTATTAAAAGCAACACACTTTTCATTATATTGCTCTTTCACTATTCAATAAAGGAATATTGTTTATTTCCAATTTACGAATTTACGTCCGACTACATTCGTTTGGTATGGTATTATTGTTACATTTGTTAAACGTCAAAGTTGTTAATGTTTCTTCCGGTTTTACTTGTTTCATTGCTTTTACTATTGCATTTTTAATCCATTATTGCATTTTGGAGTGTTAAATGTTCATATGTTTAATATATTCAATGTGACGGCAAATCAACATAGCACATTTCGTTCATAAGAGTCAACGGAAAAGAAAACATTAAACGACCCCTTTCGTGGCCATCAACTCGTATATTTACAGAGCCATTGATAAAGACTGTTGAATAAAAGCGCTAAGCAACCTAATGCAATCAAGTTTAGAGACAATAACATGCCTATCTGTTTGTCATTGTTCCGTTGAAGATGAACGCATCAAGTGAATTAAACAGTACATTAGCAAGCAAGGTTTTTGTTCTTTCAAAAAGCAAACATGGACGCGATGATTCTGTTCAAAGCCAGGAAGTTTTACAGCGCGTCTATTATTGGTATTTTTACGTGATTTCCGTCGTGCTGGTCATCCTTACTGTGTGCGGGAACTCGTTAATTTTAATATCACTGATGCGTTTCAGTCGGCTTCGACGAGAAAAGGCTTTGATTCTGATCGGGAACCCGGCAGTGGCCGACCTTTTCGTGGGCCTTGTAGCCCTGCCCATGGAGATTATGAGTCTCACTACAGACCGCTTTTCCAAGTCGCATTAAATTTGCTTTTGGGAAGTGTGTATTATATACACAAGTATATGTGCGTCAGTGGTAAACTTGTTCCTCCTATCATTAGCAAAGTTTGATGCAATTTTGTACCCATTTCAGCACCATGTGCGGTTCACAAAAAGACGGTTATACATCGCTATGGCTCCCTTTGGATTATAATCATAAGTTTTGGATTATGTCCAATGTTCGCAAAAATGGCTATCGTGGACAAATAAAACTAAAAATAAATGGTATGTCAGCAAAGTACTTTATAGAGGTTTTATAATTGCGTTTCAATTAGTTATAATTCTGTGTTTGGTGGCGATCACGATCTTCTTTCTAGTGATTGCTCGAATAGCAAGCAAGGCTATTCGCAGGTTCCAAACCGTCGAGACCAGTTTAGACCATCAACGCATGCGCAGAGAGATCCGTCACACGAGGAATATGCTTATCGTTTCCGGACTGTTTATTGTGTTCTGGGGACCGGACTGTTTTGTTTCTCTGATACCGGATTCAGTGAGCAGCGGCGGTCTGCGGATGGCGAAGGATTGATTATCAACCCTGGGTCTTATAAATTCTTGTCTCAACTGGATCGCGTACGGCGTAAGATGCTCTATCTTCCGGTTTCGCCTTCAAGAGCATTGTCACGTGCGATTGTACGCGGAAGGAATTCAAGCTGCCATTCTCGTTGACATAGAATCGACGATGCACCTATTCTTACCTCAGGAAAGCAACATAGTCGTTTCACTTTGGGAAACGTGATGTCAAATCATATCAGCAATTTCCTGCAAGAATAGAACTTATGTAAATATTAAAGTTCTGCGTTACTGCAAATAAAGTAGAACAATATCATGCATTAAATAAAATTCAATTTTAAAGACGAAGTTAAGTATAAAGAAATTCAAGTTATCATATTGGTGTTCATATAAAGCTTATGAAACTGTTCTTACTTGCCTTAATTATAGATATTGTCTAGAATAATGAAGTTCTGAAAATGTGTTTTCCGCCGTCATAAAGTTTCATTTAAGTTAACGGCACGTCTGATGTATCAAATAGAAACCATAAAGAGGTTAAAACGTGCGTGTCTTATATAAACATACATTACCAACACATATTTTTCACCAAGAACATCATAGAAGTTATATAACGCACGTTCTTTATACGGTCTTTCTGTTGCATTAAAGTAACATAAGTAGAACTACTTACTTAGTAGGGCCATTTCAAGCTTGTTGTGAAAAATGATTGTAATTGTCGGAGCTGTGTAAGATTCGTTTTGACCTAAATGACCAACATGTATTGAGAAAATTAACCAGCGAGAGAATGTAATGCCTAATAGCATGTTCTAACTTAAGAGAATGCAAACTTACAACAATGGTTTAGAATCCACCAATAACTGCTGCATACACATGGGGATTCAAATTTAAGAAGTAGACGTTCCACGCGAGCTAGTTATGTGTTGCGGCTGCATACCAATACCGTCAAGCGTGTTTGCGCTTGATAACATGCTCATTCTAGACGTGGTGTCATGGATACAGATGTGACCCTTACAGGCGATCTAGCGCCTACAATACAATACGCCACAGGGGCTAAGATTGCCAAGAACAATGAACTTTAATTGACGTATTTATACACAACCTTAAGCAACTAGTTAGAGTTAACCTATTTATGTACGCTCGATTGCACCAAAAGCAAAATGATAATTAAATACTCTTCGTTTCATGAATAGATGTTTATGGATACTTTGTGTCTTTGGAAAAGATATTGAGAAAGCTGCAAGAGTGGGTATCGAACCCGGTGCATCTCGATCTCGGCGGCTAGGCGTACACCATATCTGCTGTGCAAACTAATTCCGAAGGGTGCGCACATTATTGTAAACCTTTTATTTCTTTAACGTAGATTTGACATAAAAAATCCCGAACATAAATCGTCCAGGAAAAATGGTTTGAGTATCACCCTTGTATTCATTATGACGAGGTATATTGTATATATCGTGGATTAAACTGAAATAAAGTGAGTATACGAATCTGATCTAGTGAACTAGACATGTAACCGAGAAATACGGAAGCACCCAAATTCCACTTTTGTCTCAAACAAATCGATTTCTGTCGAAAACAATACACCAAACTACCCAAATGCAAAAATGCACATGCAGATTGAATTGGGATACAATTGTATATCAAATAAGCTTTTATATTGCGTTTCGAAATATATGCATAACGTCGAAAATGGGCCCATTTCATCGATTGTGTGAATTGTAAAAAACTATAGAAATTTTCTATGCATTTCTCCCCTGAAAGTCGGGGCATACACACAAATATATTACAAGTACTTCATTGTTTTCGCCAGAAAAAAATTATGGTTGTTATGGTTACAGAAATAATTGAAAACTAAAAACTAATGAAACATACTTCTTACTCCGACAACAGTAACCAAGTACCTGTTCTCCATGTGACAAAGATCTTGTTAAACAAAAGATATAACAGCAACTGTATCAAGCAAGAAATAAATAATACAAGGGCGTCCTAATAATGACATAATTTCATAAATGTGGAGGCAAGTATCGTTGGCGCTCCGTTTCATTTAATGCACCGGTGCAGTTCCTAGATCCGTCTTTCCTGGAAGGCATTGGAACGATATTTTAAAAAGTAGTGAACCGATCTACCAAAAACTTCACATGAATAAAGTTTAATGTAAATTTGCTTGCATGTTATGGATTCATTTCAAAATATTATTGGGAAACAAGAAAGCGATATCCACGGGCTATATTGTGCTAAAATGACTATAAAGTGCTTATATCCGCCACTCGTATTAAAAAAATATTCAAACTGCTTTCTAATATTATTATTTTCATTTAATCTGTTTTAAAAAGCTACTCTCGTTAAGTTCAAAACAAAAACAACATCATATGTTTATACGGATTTCATTTTAATTGTTTAAGGGGCGCGGTTGTGAAATCGTAGATTGAGAACTTTGTTTAGCTTGATCTTCTTCAAATTTACAAGTGCTTACATTCCAAGTTTTGAACTCAATAATAGGCAGTTAATTAATTGTTGCCATGTCTTTAAGTATTAAAATAGCCCTTTTTTAACGACGTGATGTTAACTGACTTTTAAGTGCTTAATTTGTAGTTTTGTTCGCTTTGAAATGTAAATATAAAAAGCGTTTAATAACAATAAAAGGGTGTGCACATGACTTTAGTTGTATTGACACGATGCGAGGCCTCAAAATTGCGCATGCGCAGTATAGAATCATTATTGTTTTTTAATTAATTTGTTTGTATTGATTAAGACCATCAAAACAATAATCGCCGTTTTAATGCAAATCGTATGGGGTTGCGGATTAAAGATAGTAGAGGACCGAGGCACTGAACCTGTATTTATTCGGTACCAGGAAACAAAATTACAGTACAACAGTCATAAGTATCGATATGTTTAACTTTTTTAAACAGATAATTAAAACCACTGATATTCATTTATAAACATTATGAAAGTATACAGAAAAACGAATAATACAATGTCACTTAAAAACAAATAAACAATATATTGTGTTCTTAAATTAAAAGTTGTATTGACCTTAAAATTGTCATTATACATATGGCATAGCAATCAACATTTCATAAGTGATGCCAAGCTACAATGTTATTTTTTATATTTACTAGTGAAAACACATGCACACATGGTACGTTTTTGAACCAAAAACACATACATTATAAATTGTTCTATTTCAAAACTCAAGATAACTTTATGTGTTACCGTTTTTTCTTGAACTGGCAATCCTTTATTTATGAAAGATAAGGGCGGTATCTTTACAGACATAGTTTGTATGGTTTCTTGTCTAAAACATTTGATTTTTAAAAGAACGAATGTGACTGTAAGCTTCGTCATGGTATTGTCACATTCAGGTTAAACATATTGATTTAAGAAAAGTAATGTTAATAGGTTAGGATAAGATGCACTTAAATAGGCTTGGATCGTGTGAATACGTAGACCCTTCATTATTTATACAATGGAAAAATAAAAACAACATATATAATGAATGCAGTTTTGGTAAAGAATATAATCCACTTTACAATGTGAAGCATTTCATTTAGTTATATGGGAACATTATACTGTGATTTTTATCTTGATTTCTTGCATGTCAGTAGATAGACTGACAAATAACCCTTGGCTTCCGATGCATTTCAGCGACTCCAATATGTTTTATTTCCAATGTCAATTATCGTGAGGAAGATAACGAACATGTTTAATGCCAAGACATTTTATGGGGCACGATGCACAACTGTAATAAACATTTTATAGGGCTATAACATTAGATCTAACATAAATGTATTTCACATGAAAACGTAAGTTAAATATTACCGGAAATATATGTTCAACAATTTTGAATCATCGACTTATACCCTTATATTGTATAGGCCTTAGTTCAATGACGCATATGTATGTATTATGTATTCGTTTCAAAATACATCTTGAATACAACATGTAATACAAATAACATGTGAATAAACAACAACGATATCATTCATACCAGTTAATTTACTGTCATTTATAAACATTCCTCACCATTAAACAATAGCTCGTGGTTACAAACAAAACGTGGCACTTTTCATATTGACGTTACAAAACTCGGAAATTTTATAAAATGTCTGTATATGTAAGCGTTTTATTGAAGCTTTTCCTGAAAGAAAATTGCTTTCTGTGCGAAATTGTACACAGGACTTGTGAAACGTATCCCACATTAATTAGAACTGAAGACCCGTTGACGTCAGCATTGTTTCCGACAAAGACAAGCAGACACAATTAACGCTTTTAGTTTGATCTGTTTTATGTCGTGTAAACTTAGTTTTATATTTAAAAAAAAACATGTCTGAATGAGCTGCCTATTGAATGACGTAAAGTTTCATCTATCACTTTACGATTAACAATATGCAAAGCGACTGAACTTTTGTTTTTCATTGGAACATATGTGTGATCTATTTTAATATTTTTTTCGTTTTTATGCAAGTTTATGTATGTTTCGGAAGACACTCAGTCCAAAACCTGTGTTAAATGTTAATATAGGATATTTTTGTTCAGGAAAGTCAACTTTGTTCTGAAGTATTGCGACTTAAGTTCATTTCTGTAAATTTGTTATATAAAGACACCTTGTGGAAACGTACGCATTCTTGAAAGTAATATTGATAGGATGTGTGCGGTGTTTGCTTCTCGTATGAGTTTAATTAATACACAGTCTAACAAATATTAATATCTACATCTTTACGAACCTTTTCCTTTCACAATGTAGAATTCTATATACGAATTCGGAGTTCAATTACCTTCATATTTGCTGTATTTGTTTTTTCATGACAGCTCTAACTAATGGTTTCTAATGTCTTCTAATGTTTTGTAATGACCACATTTCCAATTGTTGCTTGATTGCTTTGTTTAATGAAACTATGCTCACGTTAAAATGTGATTATGTCTAATCAATATGTCATCGTTATCTTGGATATATTAAAAACAATACTACTGTCACAAAAACGCATTTATTGCGGTAAAAATTGGACAGAGTCTTAAATTATATCTTATTTCAAGTGTGTTGTCATTGTAAAGGCCTGATTTTTGCGTACGACATTCCCTCTCTTCATGTTTATCAAATTTGAAAAGCAGTTAAGACTTTATAAATCCGGATATTTTCCAAACAAATTCTTATCCGCTCGTACGCCCGCCAGCTCATAATAAGGCCATTTTTAAACGGGCGTATTAAAAGAAAGACATAACATTTTCTGAAACAGCAAATTTAAATCGTTTAACTGAAAACATAACAGGAAAATGTGTATGTTTTTGAAACTATAATTTAAAAAAATCATTACAATGCCCATGTACCGATAATTATAAGGTTTATTTAAACATATTTTTGATCTGTAAATAGGTCAAAAACACTTAATATTAGGGTAAAATGTTGATTCGCTAAATATAATAACAATATATTTATTATTTGTAAATATATGTAAATAGCATAGGTATAACTGTACAAAAATGTATATGTTTGTATATTCACGATAGTCAAAAGGGTTAACTAGTATATACCCCTCACGAAGAATATACAAATACGTAGGGAGAATGTATGCCAGCATAACTTAATATAATTTCAAGTCTGAAAGGTTGCTGGTATATTGAGTCACATCAGTTTCGATGGTATATTTCTAACATTTGGTATATTATTACGTATCTAAAGCATTAATGTGTGTATTTTTGTGTTTTGTTTTAATGAAAATCGTGATGAAAGCATTTTCTTGGAAGATAATATGTTCATCAGTAATAAAAAGGTTACATCCAGAGTTAACGAAAACTTCTATTATTCAAGTTGTTGAAAAGCATTTCTAGAGGAATCCATTTTAGCTGACGAATATTTTTTTACCATGAGATACTAGAACATGACGTATCACGCGGCAAAAATATAACTGGGAACAAACATTAAATTAAAGTTATACTTTTCCGTCGTTTAACCTTTTTATTAATTTTGATTATGTTTTATGTTTTAATGACGATTTGTGTACTGATGGTTATTTAAAATACTGCAACAATAACAGCAACGAAAAGTAGTTCATATAAACGATCAACTGTTCAACACACCCACAGTGAAATATCGGTTTACAATTTCTTGTTTAGCCATTCCCCGCAGTAAATGAAAGAAGAAAAGTGAATTCAGAAAAAGTTCATATCCACGACTTTGTACAACACCTCCATAAATAGTTTTTAATTATTGAAAAATGTATTTTCTTTCAACGTAACATTAAACAGTATTATATATAACCCCCGAGAACCACGTTCGTAAGATTAAGTGCTATAATTCCATACACCAGTGTACTGTTTACAAAGCAAGTAAAGAACCGGCATAACCATCGCGCGGAACTGACGCCATTACTATATGACGTCTTCAATAGCAACTTCCTTAGCGGTTTGGTATGGCAAGCGAAATGCACATTAAGTCCTTAAACCACGGTTTAACAGTTAACTACATAGTTAAGAGACTTTGAACCCGGGTTCAAAGTGCCGTTTGCACATTTAATCCTTAAATCCGAGTTCAAGAGTTTGAACCGCAGTTCAAAGTGTGTCTTAAAATAGATACAAATCTGTTATCTGAGACAACCAATTAGCGGAGCTTAAACCACAATTAGCTATATATAGAGGGTAAATGCCGCGATTTCATTGGTCCTCTCTTAACTATATGGTTAAGAGACTTTGAACTGCGGTTCAAAGTCTTAAACTGCGGTTAAGAGGCGCGGAATGCACATTAATTATTTAACAGTTAATTATATAGTTAAGAAATTTTGAACCCGAGTTCAAAGTGCCGTTTGCACATTAATTCTTTAAACCCGAGTTCAAGAGTGTAAACTGCGGTTCAAAGTCTTAAACTGGGGTTAACAAGCGCGGAATGTACATTTATTATCTAACTGTTGAATATATACAGTAAAAATACTAAAATGAAAGTTTNAAACGGCACTTTGAACCCGGGTTCAAAGTCTCTTAACTATATTGTTAACTGTTAAACCGTGGTTTAAAGACATTAATGTACATTTCGCTTGCCATAGTTTGGAGAAAACAATAGTCATAGATGTTTAACCGATATTTTTTTTTAATTATATACGGTTTGCCCATTTTACAAACGAATATTCAAATTCTTGAAATATACCAATTTATTAAGAATTACTATATTTTTTAGTTAAGTTGTTGAATGGCATCGAAGATGTTCGAACTTGCTTCTCTTAATGCTGGAAGGAACCACCGTGTTTTTTTTATGAAACTCTTAATAGTAGCACTATATTTCCAGAACATTGATCTTTATTAACAGTATATCTTGACGTTTCTAATGCGTATGGTGTTATAACTGGTTTCAGCGGGGCTTCATTTGAGTATGCGTATATCGACTGCATTATTGAAGCCATCCCATATTATACAATAATATATATTTGTATAATTGTCAAAATGTCAAGCATGCTTTTACATTACTGGTAATTGCGAAAGAAGCTTTGTAATTAAGCAGATATATTATCAGAGATGTCTTGTCAGAAATTAAGAATCCTTTCTTACATTCGCTCTTAAGACCCTGTATACAATATTATTTTGTAGTTCTGAACTAGTTAGTAGTTCCGTAGATTTAGCTATATCTGCTATGACAACAGGGCTTGCACTAAGTGGCGTACGGCCGTATATCACGCCCGATAATTGTTTCCATAGGCCGATAACAAAACCCCATGACGTCCACTGTACTTCCTAAAAATTGGTCATACGCCGAAAAAAGCAACCCTTGACGTAAGCTGTCGATTAAAATAACGCTTCAATCAACACCGTATACATCGTCAGAAACATCGATCTGAATACACAGATAACACCCTTACCGGTACATGACTGGAGCATATTAAATCAACACATTGTGTACAAACAAGACCCAAGGGCATTGTTTGTAATCAGATCACTAATTAGCCTTTTGTTGCAGACGATAGTAACATGCTGTGAAAGATTATCTCTGAGGTCACGCTTGGTTAGGCACAATCAAACTCGATTGAAATCCAAATCAGCACTGTACATTTTTTTAACTTCTGAATTCTTTGATAATGATTTTGTTTGCATAATAGTGAATTTTAATTCAAACCACCAATTTAAATTTGAAAATTAATCATCTTTTTTTAAAATTCGAATATGCGGTTTATTTTTTATTCCGAAACAAAGTTTGTAAAAATGCAGCATGGAAAAACGTATTTGTGTTGGATTTGATTTATGAGCTTTAAAACACTGTCTGTCCTCAATCATGACGAAATTTAACATGAAAAGGGCAGATAGTTGTTATTTCAACAAATTAAGTGTTTGTTTCGAAGGAGGATTTATCACTCTGCAAGTAAAGCGTAATTTTGATATTGTCATATATTTCCGCGACCCAACGAAACTGTCAACAATGTAAAAATTAAATAATGAGTTGACATAAAGTGTAAAATAAATATATGCTATTATAAACAATAATGATTTAACATTTAAATCAACAGAATGGTGTTAATGCTACTTCATGGTGACATTTATTAATGTTTGTTTAGACTTGAAAATGTGTCAATATAAATTATTGTTATAATTAATAATATTGTGGATAAAACCCCTGGTACCTGAAAGATTAACATGCATTTCAATGATGATATATGTGATGAATTATCAAAATCCCTACCCCCCCCCCACACCGGAAAGAAATATGATATCTTCTTATCTCCAATGCGCGTCGTAGGATGCTAGCCCAAGTCAGTTATGAAATTGGCTACTAAGTTTTTTTTCCTTAGCGCCAATGTAGTCTATGTCTGTATTATTATGCATTGTGCGATTAATTGTGACTTTTTGTTGTTGAATATTTAAATTGCTTTCACAGATGTACAGTTACCCAAAATGGAGGGGAGGAGTTTGTGATCATTTACACAGTTGACATTCCGTAAACATCACCATTTTAGTTGTTTGGACTTCCAACATTTCTGATTGGGACTTCCATAAGTAAAGGGCAGGAAGTCAGGACTACCAAAATTTATTTCTTAGTGCAAGCCCTGATGACAAGTTGATACCTTTTAATTAATCACGATATATCTGAGTTTGCTCGCGAGAGGTGTCATTGTTCTCGTACAATAGAACAAAAAACGTTAATCGAATATCATACACATGGAGCGTTATATTTGAAGCTTTTATGTCAAAAATATCACATCCTTATCGACAATAAACAGCTATCATAACTAAATTGATTTAGATGACATTGAATGTAAACATTTGTTTAAAATGATTAATAATCATTATCTTACAACCAACTGTATATAATAGTTGAATAGTCTTCTTGTATTTGTTTGGTATTAACCTTTATATGTTGTTAAAATGCGTTGACTTCCACGAATTCTGGTCCCAAGCGACTAGGAGGCTGATGGAGTGTTAGGACTCTATAAAACCCAGCATATTTATACCATTAACTATTAAGGAATGGAACAAACTTCCCTTAGATACTAGAAATGTTGGTTATCTTGCGTCTTTCAAGCATCTTCTAAATATAAATGTTACGAAACCGAATGTATTATATTATTATTTTGAAAGGCGCCAAAAACTCGAGACTCAGAACTAAATGTATTTCACTTAATCACGATCTACTTACCTGCAATATTGCACGTTCACCCTTGTGCACTTGTGGTGCAATCGAATAAGTTTCTCATTATTTCTAAGAATGTCAACGACTTAAACACGAAAGCGAAGTTCCTTTTAGCACAAGTGCTTCAACGTCAGATGGAATTAACAGCAGTCGCTGTCATAAATTAACTATAATGTTCGAAATTAGACTAGACAGAAGAAGAACCCGAGATATATGGAAGTGTCGTGGAGTACACATTAACGTGCTGTAAGTAGAAGCCCGCTGTGACGCTCGGGCATTGGAAGCGACGCCGCAGTATGAAAGGCTGATAGCAAGAAGTGTTGGTCAAACAAATACGCCATGACAAACAAACTCACAGCCGGGGTACGAAATGCTATATCCGAGGAATTCACAAACGGGTAGTATTCGATCGCATTTCTGTGTTAAATATTACGTCGTCACTTGCTTATGAACGTCCCTACGCGCACTCTGAAGGTTACAATGCTTATACCAACTGCCCGCTATCGCAAAACTATTTTAACTAACTTATGAATGTAAATTTTAAACGAGCCTTATATACTGATCAGATAGAGGTAAATCTTGGAGTTTTCATGCGATTGTCAACACTTGAACACAGTCACTATTTAATATTGTGACTTCTTATCCTCTTAAAGGTTAATAGATTTAATTCGGAGTATTATGCAGTCATGAACTTGCTATATTTACCTGTAGTAATCGGTGTTAAAATTACTTTTAACCACAATAATTTACGTTTCTTAATTACCCGTATCACATGTGCATAGCCCATCTGCTAACGCACACGCACATATACAAATATTTTAATAACTCCGCCGTTGTCCGACAAAAACCTTTATTATAACAGGAGCCTCAAACACCCTTAAAGGGTGAATAATGGGTGAACTGGTTGACTCTTTTAAAATAATAAATAGTGTTTTTTATTATAACAGAACCATATGATATGCACTTTATATATAGTAGCGATTTTTCACTAAGAATGGTCTGGAATGTTCTGGAATAATTGCAGGAATCATTTAAGGTTCACGCTGTGATCATTGGCTCTAATTTGCCGCAGTATTTTTTACGTAAAGTCACGGACGCGTCATTTTACATGACTTAAACAAGGATTCAATGCCTGTAGTTACGGCTGTATCGCGACATATTACACGCGTCACTGATGATCTTAGACGATCCGGCAAGTATTTTCTGTATTGTGATATTAACGAGGCAGATCGCTTGTCATGTGGTATGAAAAGTTATTCAATTTAAAGTTGCATATACGTTCATTTTTGGTTTTCCTTTGACGTGTCGTTGTTCTATTGTGTATTGTATACTCGAGGGTGAAAATATATAATCTGATTTTGTCCGTTGTCAAATAATTGGATGGTGACTGGTTCCTTGTTATTAATACCCTCAATTTAGGACATAATGATCATAAACATAGAATAATATAAAAGTATGGTGTTCTGAGATCGTGCATTAGTCAAGTTGGTTGTAAAAAGTAGTATCTTACGAGAGAGGAAGCCTTGATGCCACATAAACCAACGAGAATAATACACGTTCTCAAATCACCATACTTATGTATAATAGTCCATTTATGTTTTACATTTTCTATGTATAACTCGTTCAATACGAAAAAAAATAACGACCTATTTCAGGAGCAGTATTTTTTCTGACAAACATGTCTGTGTCAAGAAAACAATGTTTTTCGAAGGAGAGGGTTTACTGCTAATGACTATCGAACACGGATGTTCACATTAATAATACGTCCAGCTACTACTATAATACGGAGAAAGAAAACAATAGACGCTGATACGATTTTTAGTATTTGATTGTAGAATATAGTATCTATTGGTGGCAGAAAATCGATAGGTATATATTAATATGAGTTCTACCCTGCTGGTCAAACGGTTTTATTTTATTTATATAACAGATAACAAAAAACAAAATCCATGTGTAAGGGTGAACTATTACTGACGTACACTATATAAACACGTTCTGCTATAATATATTGAAGAACCTTCATGCTACATATAGCGAGAACAAATAGGTTCTTTAACCAACATAATTTCAATGGTTAAATAAAGCAAGAAAATAATATTGTCTTCATCCAAAAACGGACATAATTTCATTGATTGTACTTTGTTTACGTCTGGCCTGTAATCTCAGTTGGTAGAGCGCTGGACTACAAATCCGAGAATCGCGGGTTTAATTCCCAAGCAGGTTAGTTGTCAGTTTCTGGCATAAGTATGTGAACTTAGTCCTGTATAACCACCTTACTCAAGAAAAGTGCGAGTTGGTTAACTGACCACCGTGATATGACTGAAATGGTATTGAGATCGGCGAAAGGCCCAATAAACAAACACACAAACAAACGAAACCCAGTTGAGACCTGTGATGATGAAATACGGTAATGAACACTAACTTTTAATGTAAAAGTAAACTGAAAAAACGTACAACCAACGAAAAATTATTAATAAATATTGTTAAAGACGTTGAATGTTCCATGTTTTTTTCAAGTACAGTGAAAAGCTATCTGCTTAAATGTTAATAGGCTGATTTCGAACTTTCGTAGTGGGAGACAAGAATCATTTTATATCAGCTTACAACCAATGACCTTGAATGCTGGCTGAATGGATTGGAAACATCGAGGAACCTTTCAACGAAACCATTAAAGTTGTAACAGATGCGCTCTCTTCGGGTTGTTATGTAAAAACTGAAGAGGCATTTGGCGGAAGAAATCCATGGCTCACTTCAAACTCCAAAGAGATGGCACCAGTATTTATCAGTGTTTATCAGTTCAGAAATAATGAACATCCAGTTACTGGTAATTATATTTGTGAACAAATGAAAATCGTTATAATATCGTTTTAGTATTTGATTGAATTACTTAAACTACAATCATAAGTTGTTGTTGCTGTTGCTTCTTATATATAGCAAATGAAATAATAATCTGTGATCTTAACCGGAATCATGAAATATATATATGAAATATCAATTTTACGAAAACATAAATGTAAAGAAAGCTAAAATAGACTACACCGAGTTTGAAATGATAGTATTGTAGAGTAAATATAATACCTAACAAAATGCGTTAATTTAAACGCAATTATATGTTCAAAGAGTGCAATATTTCTTTTCCATACAACAGACACATACAAACACGAAACAGATCGAAAGTAATGGCCTTTTAATGCAGGAAACGAGTTTGTCGATGATGAAAGGTTACTATCATTATAAAATAATTAAAACATTGCTTTAAAGTTATAACAACGTTTAAATTAATGTGTTAATAATATATACTGAACTTCAAGTGGTAGTTGAGTTAGAGTTGAATATATGTTTTCTTTATTTCAACGGTGCATGTTTTGTCGGGATAATAACTCATTATTTACATAAACGCCAGGCGTTTATGCATAAAATAGGCCTTATTTCCAGACACTTTATACTACGACGAAATTGAAAAAAAATAGCAATTCTCAAAATTACCACACAAAGTCGATATAAGTTTTATTTTTGAAAATCCAAATGACACAACATATTTTTATTTTAATACTGTGAGATCACTTGAATTTACTAGGAACACATTTCGATCTTAATACCGCGCAATGTCAATTTTGATAATAAAAATATTTTCGAACCGAATATGCTTTGATCTAACGATGTAACACCAGATCTGGCAAAACGCGAGTTGTAGAAGTAGTAGTAGTAGTAGTAGTAGTAGGAGTAGTAGTAGTAGAAGTAGTAGTGTTAGTAGAAGTTATAGTAGTAGTAGTAGTAGTAGGAGTAGTAGTAGTTGTAGTAGTAGTAGTAGTAGTAGTAGTAGTAGTAGTAGTAGTAGTAGTAGTAGTAGTAGTAGTAGTAGTAGTAGTAGTAGTAGTAGTAGTAGTAGTAGTAGTAGTAGTAGTAGTAGTAGTAGTAGTAGTAGTAGTAGTAGTAGTAGTAGTAGTAGTAGTAGTAGTAGTAGTAGTAGTAGTAGTAGTAGTAGTAGTAGTAGTAGTAGTAGTAGTAGTAGTAGTAGTAGTAGTAGTAGTAGTAGTAGTAGTAGTAGTAGTAGTAGTAGTAGTAGTAGTAGTAGTAGTAGTAGTAGTAGTAGTAGTAGTAGTAGTAGTAGTAGTAGTAGTAGTAGTAGTAGTAGTAGTAGTAGTAGTAGTAGTAGTAGTAGTAGTAGTAGTAGTAGTAGTAGTAGTAGTAGTAGTAGTAGTAGTAGTAGTAGTAGTAGTAGTAGTAGTAGTAGTAGTAGTAGTAGTAGTAGTAGTAGTAGTAGTAGTAGTAGTAGTAGTAGTAGTAGTAGTAGTAGTAGTAGTAGTAGTAGTAGTAGTAGTAGTAGTAGTAGTAGTAGTAGTAGTAGTAGTAGTAGTAGTAGTAGTAGTAGTAGTAGTAGTAGTAGTAGTAGTAGTAGTAGTAGTAGTAGTAGTAGTAGTAGTAGTAGTAGTAGTAGTAGTAGTAGTAGTAGTAGTAGTAGTAGTAGTAGTAGTAGTAGTAGTAGTAGTAGTAGTAGTAGTAGTAGTAGTAGTAGTAGTAGTAGTAGTAGTAGTAGTAGTAGTAGTAGTAGTAGTAGTAGTAGTAGTAGTAGTAGTAGTAGTAGTAGTAGTAGTAGTAGTAGTAGTAGTAGTAGTAGTAGTAGTAGTAGTAGTAGTAGTTGTAGTAGTAGTAGTAGTAGTAGTAGTAGTAGTAGTAGTAGTAGTAGTAGTAGTAGTAGTAGTAGTAGTAGTAGTAGTAGTAGTAGTACTAGTAGTAGTAGTAGTAGTAGTAGTATTAGTAGTAGTAGCAGTAGTAGTAGTAGTCGTAGTAGTTTCAAAATCTTTAACAGACCTTTGTCATATTTTTACATATAGACATGTTATTCACCGTTAAATTGTTTATGTGCATCGTGTACTTTAAATCCTAATGATAATACAGTAGGTAACAAAGTTGCGTCTTTATTCCAATTACATTTGACCTCGTTTGCTATGTACTGTACGCAAGGTGATTAATGTTCAATTACCGCAGGATTAACAGTCGGTCAAGCTCTGGATACACCACTATATGGCTGGTCTATTTCCCGAGACCTCGGAATTAGAAAAACGGAAAAGCTCTTAAACCATAAGCCAGACTTGTTCTCGTTGTACATAGTAAGTTATAAAGAGCGAGTGGTATTATCATCCAATAGTATATGGTATATAATTAGTTTTCTTATGCAGAATGCATGCTTTTGATATTTTTTTCATTTATATCGAAATCGGTTGACCAAATATCTACTCATTCATTTTATTCGAATTTAGTCATATTTAATCACATGGTGAACACTTTCCAAATAAGTGTACATAGCATACAACATATCAATTGCACAGAATGGTAAAAATACAATGGCAATCATACGCATACCAAATTGCCACAAAATATCAAACTGGTATTCATGACTAATAGTTTTCTTGTAAAGTCCTTTAAGCACACATATATGACCACAATACAATTCAAATTATGTTCAATCAAAACATAAAAATTACATCTAACAACTACATGCATTATAATAATTTCAATGCACACAATTAATTGAAGGCCAATATTTTTTACATTTTATTTTAAGATAGTACCGACCTTAATTTTCGATAAATACAATTTAAAAAAAAAAATCAAAAAAATCAGGATTTTATTTTTATTTTACCCGCCGACCTGTTGTGGCAAAATATCTAAAATAGATCTAGGTATTGTGCACTATTGAGCAAATGACCTGTGTTACCATGTACAAATTACCCGTTAGTTAATATGGCAAGATGGCGGAAAATGGAAAAAAAATGGCATTACAACTTTCATTTAACATTGCAAATATTTACAATGATAATGAAGATTATCATTACAAAATAAAACTGAGTAACTGTTATAATAATCAAAATAATTAATGAAGTAGTGTGACGAACAACCTTGCATATTTCGTCTTTAAGTATAATAAACAAAATGTGTTTAATAAATAACAAACGTGAAAGTGTATCTTGGACAAGGCGATCAACTTTACAAGGCTAACCTAAATTCTATTGGTTCCGGACACAGTCGGAGCTAACATCCTCTTCCCATTTTGAAATGGTGACAACATCAGAAATGTGCCGACCCGCACATCAACATACTCTAATTCATTCGTAACATCAACCATTACGGAATGGAATAAACTTCCTCTAGATTCTAGAAATGTTGATTCTCTTACGTTGTTTAAGTATCTTCTAAATATAAAAGTTACGAAACCGACTGTAGTATTGTATTATGGTGAACACCAACAAATGCTTCACTCAAGACTCAGAACTAAGTGAAGTTCACTTAATCAACATCTATTTACGTGCAATATTGCTTGCACTGTCACCCTTGTGCACGTGTGGTGCAATCGAATCAGTTTCTCATTATTTCCTAGAATGTCAACGACTTACACACCAAAGTGAATATCTTCTCAGAACAATTAAAAGGTTTTTATACCTCTCCAACCATACAAACTATATTATTTGGTGATGACAGTCTTAAGAAAAACAATGCAGTTCATTTGTACATTAAATGTAGTAAACGTTTTGATACCTAGCTGTCTCAAAGGCAAACAACTCCCTTATCTGATTTTTCTTTCAACAGTTTCGCTTTGTCTTTTCTTCTGTCTGATATGTCTTCACATTTATTTTACCAACCTTGATGAAATGCATGCCTGCTACCTAAAGAAATTTTACACACATGCTTGAAATTATTGCGTATGGAGAAGAACCCTATAAGATCTTGAGCTTTCGTTCTAATTCTTTTTTGGAACAACGTGACTCAGTTGGTACTGTACATGCAATGCAAAGGTATACCATGTTTGTTCGTGAAATAAAATATGTTTAATATAACTTTACAAAAAAGTTCAATTTCCAGATTGTGAGTCTAAACTGGCAAGTAAAACAATGTTTTGATGTATATTAAAGTGGGTCTCTCTATGACCAGATCCATATGTATATTCTGTTAAGAATGTTTGTTTTGATAAGTTATTAAAATGGGAAGCAATTTCCATTTAATCTCAGTTCATATGATTTTTTATTAAATTTGAAGCTTTTGTACCACAAAAAAAACAATTTAAACATATAAAGATTATTTTTCGATCTGTGGGCAATGGTCAAATTTTGTAGTTTTATCCCGCCCCTCCCCCTGACTAAGCTTGTATACATTCCCGTCAAACAAAATTATATTGGCCTACATTGAGACGCTCGTATTGTTTTAATGTATTCTTTCTCTGTTTCAAATATGTTGCATTTCATCAACGCGGATCAGAAAAAGTAAACGTGTTTGAACCTTGTTTTTCTTGCCAAAGAGAGGTCCGTAAAAGTGTGGACATAAAAGTACTTCATCGAACAATTAAATGCAAAAAAATAAGAATTATAAACATATCAACTTAAGTCTTATTACTTAGTCTAAGGACTTTTTAAATAATTGATTGAATGGATGTGTCGTGCTTTTGGTACAAATAAAAATGGCATCATGGATTTTTTTCATGTATTATTTGTTTGTTTATCTGGGTGGTAAGACGAAATGCGTTATTTTCGTTCTTAAATGATATAGAATTGAAAAAAACAACACATTTAAATGTCAGTGGATTGAGTAAAACAATCTTATGCATTAATATACATAATAACAATAATTATGTATAATTGTATATGCATTTCTAATGACTTCAAAATAATTGTTGATACAATTTGTCAATTTGCTTATTGATGAAAGCAAATAATATAACTCAATAAAATTCCATTTTCCGGTGGTTTCAATGTTAAGAAATGCCTCAATGACATTCCATTTAGTCAAAACGGTGACTCAGAAATTTCATGCAAAACTACGTGGATTGAAATATACATTAATTTACACTAAATAATATTTGAGTTGAAAGTGTATTTGCATTTTATGACTTAAGAGGTTTGAGGGTTCAACCACCTATGAATGATATCGAAATTGTGTATCAAGCATCTCAATAAGAGATAAGAGACAGGTTACACCATTCCGTCGATATTCGATCATCTGACAGTGTAATTGAGGTTGAATTTCCATACGATAAAGCCCACATGTCAAGCTACATACATATCTTGGATCTATTTCCGATGAAAACAAGGCTAATAATTGTATACTATAATCCTGTTATCTTGGTCTTTTATCATTATGGTATGACTCTGTTATTGGTTTTCAGGTTTTGAACTGGAATTGATTTCTCTTCTGCTGGAACGTTGGAGGTTTACTTTGTTTTTTCAGCATTCTGATAACAGGGTATGTTCTGAAAAGGATGGTGTGAACTTTTTGTTAAAGTTAAAAATGATATATAAGTAAGTATATTTCACATGATATACCTGTAGTACTTTTAAGAAGCTTTAATTGAGGTCGAAAATATACCTCACGGTTTTGCTTCGGTAAAAAAATACCTGGTACACGACTGGTACTCATTGATCTCTTCATATTTGATGAAATACTACAAATAACAGTATTATTATTTTAATGGTAAATCAGAATATTTATTTATTATATAATTTCGTGATTTATACTCATATATTTTATTATTTCTTTCCGCATTACATGATTTAATATAGAACATTTCCTTCTTCATTATTGTGTCGACATAAATGCTCGACATCCGTGAATAATTTAAAACTGTCACCTTTAACCATTCAAACGATACAACATGTAGCTGAATACTAACTATTGTAGCGGTGTCATAGGTGTTTAGATAATATACAAACAAGATTATAAAGAAACACGATAATAAACAAACAACAAACGATCTCAGTCATTAAGAGCTGAATACATAATACTTGTCAGAATGGATTTCATAAAGATCGGGATATATGCTAGCGGATTTCAAGATCTGAGCTCATTAACATATTGAGACAATTACATACGAAAAATTGATAAAAAATAAGTCAGGCTTGATTTGTTATATTCTTTTTTTCAACAACTGAAAAAAACAGTCAAACATAATGCTAGTTTGCAAATTGTAAGTTACACTATTGTTAAGTACAAATGCATACAACTAGAATATCTACAGTGGTGTTAAGGATATAATTAAATAAATAAGAAATTCTAAAAATACAAACAATAACAGCCATCATACAGTCTTAAAGCCATTTCACAATATAAGTTATTTGATTTTTAGTATGGACACGATACTGACAAACAATACAGCAAAGCAGTTGTACAATATATAAATGAGCCTCGCTCTGGGAAAACGTGCGTAAGGCATGTGCGTAAAATGTCGTACCAGATTAGCCTGTGCTGTTGGACGAAACTTACCGCTTTATCTTAATTTTCATTTAGAAGATACTTCTTTAAACCTAAAATACCATAAAAGCAGAAAGTATCGTTCCTGATTAGCCTGCTTCCTGATTAGACTTCACAGTTTAATCTCGGACAACTCACTACGCACATGCATAAATCCCGTTTGCCGAGAGTGAGGATCATATACAGATTAAAGCTTTATGCTACATACTCATCAACTTGCACACTAAAACTCTCTTTTTTAATTGTATTCGTTCGAATTTACAACTTTGCCAGCGTCTTTTCGGGATTATATCTAAAATATTTTTAATTCAATTACATAATTTGTCAACAATTTAAACATAACACATTCTTGTTCCAAAATGCATCTACATTCAAGCATTCCAAAAAGCATAAAAAAACAATCAAATTCGTTGAATTGATATCCCCCGCCAATTACATTTAGGTTAACATCTATTTGTAAATGCTAAGAATGATATAATGTTTACGTTATTTGTTAAGTAGGATGTTCATGTCCGTTCAGAACATGATTGATTTATAATGTATTGAGTTTTAACATATTTTATTTCACGAACAAACATGGTATACATTTGCATAGCATATGCAGTTACATCTGAGTCTCGTTGTTCCAAAAAAGGATTAGAACGAAATGTCAAGATCATATAGGATTTTTTTTCCATACAATGTTATTGAAAGAAAATGTGTAACTTTGCTTTATGTAGCAGGCATGTATTTTAACAGTGCAAAATATCAAACATAATTAAACATTTGCAGTAAATGTACGTTATCTAGAAAGAAAGAGTAGGTACCTCAAGGTTTGTGAAATAGATGTGAAGACACATCAGACAGAAGACAAGACAAACGGTTGAAAGAAAAACTATATTAAGGAAGTTGTTTGCCTTGACAGTCATCTAGGTATCCAAAAAGTTTACTACATTTAATGTACACATGAACTGCATCGAAGATTCGCGTGTTTTCTCAAAGTCAAGACTTTCATCACCAAATAATATAGTTGGTAAGGTTGGAGAGGTATAATGAGCGAGTGTTCTGTAAAACTTTTCTTTGTAATGTTAAACGTTGACATTCTGAGAAATAATGAGAAACTGATTCAAGTGCACCAGAAGTGTACAAGGGATAAAGTAAGTGCACGTATTTCTCTTTATGCGATTTCTTTGAAGTTTTAATATTCCTGTATGTTCTACAACAAATGCTCGTGGTGAAGCA
The DNA here is from genome assembly GCA_007657795.1 of Dreissena rostriformis. Classification (NCBI taxonomy): domain Eukaryota; kingdom Metazoa; phylum Mollusca; class Bivalvia; order Myida; family Dreissenidae; genus Dreissena; species Dreissena rostriformis. Next base: position 89,061 of record VMBQ01001207.1, read on the forward strand.
TAACTTCAATGTATGCCATCCATAACCGTTAAAGAGGAACATGCATTGAATCACAGGTATACATTGTCTTATGAAAATGACAACATATATGTATCAATCTGGTCCAAAGACATTTCTTGAATTAGATTATGTTGCTCTCTGTTTTGCGCTTTATTTCGGATACTCGTTTGTTTCAATGTAAAACGTATTACGTATTAAAAAAGATCAAACGCGATTTAGAAACCACCTGAATTTCTATTCGTCTTGATGAAAGAACACATTTATACACATATATTAACGTAATCTGCATTTGTGGTTTTGGTTGTATAGTGTTTTCCTTTAACGACAAACCACATCGCATGTTTAAGGTTGATCCAAAATATATCAGCAAAGTATAATGAGTTATCGCAATTATAATCAGTTTCAGTACAAACATGTTTTGCTTTCATCAAGTAGAAATAGATGTCTCATTACAATGTATATTGCTTATTACGATATCATAGGCACGATTTAGGGAAGTGAACGGGATTTGTGTTTGTGCCTTTGCAATGTTTTCTTACAAGTTTGAGGAACTAATTAATTAGATTACAAACACTTTATTCACGTTCGTGCTGTATCGGCTTTCGGAGAGATATGACGTGTGGTAGAGTATAATGCCAGACCAAAATGTTTTAACAGATCCATTCTGTGGTGAAAATCAATCACCACTGTCAACATAAACGTATATTTGTAAATAAAACGCATTTGTTCTCATAGCACGTGTCTGGGATGAACTCGAGACGAAGGCATGCTACACAATCACTAAAATTCAGATGAAAATATTTTAATTAATAATTTAATATGCATCAGTTTATAACTATTCTGAAAGGTGGACACATTGTTCAAACAACAATTGTAATATTGATATCCAGCTACATGTGCATACGTCCTAATACTCGAACTTAACTGTACTCATATATTCATATAGTATGAAATAAAATACTGTCCATCAGTTCATATTTGTTTAAGGAAGCATAGTTGTGCAATGTGCATAATTATCAGTTCAAAAATGAAATATAATATGATAAATATTACATGTTTTATGTTAGAGCAGAATGTGTACCCAAACGCATTTGACCAGATACAAATATAATATTATTTACTGTTTAACATGTCATTGGCTTACTCAATCCTTGATTAACAAGTCGGAACTGGGCTAACTGAGTCTAAATTAAGCGGGTTGTCAAGTTTACTGTTGAGAATAAAATACTTTTAAGCTGGAACATGAACAGGCGCCTAATCCATAATACGTAGGTCCTCTAATGACCCACCAACATGCAACTGTGGTACATCGAAATACTCTTTAATAACTTGCAGTGTACGTTACACAGATACAGACTGCAAGATTATAAATTTTTAATCCGTTCAATATATTTTATTATCCTCGTCAATAGGTGTGTGTTGGTCGAGGGCATCCCACACCGTACCGTTTACAAGCAATCTATGCATATTAAAACACATTTTACAATCAAACTTTTTTTTTAAATTCAATATAAACAATATTTTTATTGTTTAAGAATGTGATTAAAGTCCCTTATCACAACTACTGTAAAAGGGGTAACAACAGTTCCCATTCTTTATTTTTACGCAAATCATGAACATAATTAGTTTCATTGAGTACATTGCAGTGCAAGGACAGGTACGATTTTTCTGCTTTAAGACTGGGTCTAGTTGTGTAAAATTATACAAATATAAAGAGACGTTTTTATCAAAACAAATAATACATTTAACGGTCCATTCGTATTTGCTTGTCCCAGTATAAAAGAAGGCATATTTAGATAGTTTCAAAAAGTGATAACATCCAGATAAATTATGTTGTTAATTGATTGACATGATTACAATCCCAAAATATATGTTGAATTGTTTCACATTCAATTTCACAAAAGGAACGCTTTGTTGTAGTGGCATATCCAATAATGAAATAAGAATTATTATTATTATTTCTTAAAATAAGAAGGAGTTTCTACATAGGATTTGTTGTACAATTCTATATAAAAACCATTGTAAATTGGTATCTCGTGTAATACGAAAAGGCATATAAAAAATATGACGCCATTCTTTTGTTTCAATACAATAAAAAATGTTCGACCACTTAGCTATACATACTGGCGAAGACTCGTTTTTTGTAATTATTTCATACATCGGTTTTGTACCTTTGGTGTTTACTAAGATGGACCATAGACTACTGGGGATAACAGACTGTATAAAAATAGTTTCATTAGAGCTTCTGACTTTCTTGTACTGAAAATTTAATTGCGACTTTTCCCGCTAAAGCGACAGCTCACCGGAAGCAGAGCGCGCACACAAATGGCTTTTCTTGACAGTGAAATGACATGGAAATCGTAAGCTGCATCGGTGTGTTGAATTCACGCTTGCTGCATGGCGGGTCATTAATGGTATCCGATAACAGTAACCGATGAAGCAAGATGGGTTGTGTCATGGCATTGAACATGCTTGTTTTAAACACGCTCTGATAACGCAAGTACCAACATCAGTTAATTATAATAATAATAATAATATCACCTTTTCTACTAACACATAATGTTAATTAACGGTATGTCAAAATAAAAGTCGGAATAACAGTTCTTGAGCTTTGTATTTGATCGATCTTCTGACATTTCTAGTTATAAATAAATATATAGTGGAATAGGATGTCGGCGAACGAACGAATTTTATTTCACGAGTGGTATAGAAAAAATACCTCCACTTTAGTAGTAGTGAAAGTGAAAGTTGAAGTAGTAGTAGTATAAGTATTAGTGGTAGTCGTAGTGGTTGTAATAGTAGTGGTCGTCGTTTTATATTTTTAGATTCGGAAAACAACTCTATAGCACATATTGGCACACATGGCCTATCTAGGGTATGGCTAACGTTGAAGGGTTTCAAGATACGCAGTATACGTAGGCGAAACCAGGACAATGCTTGGAGTAATAAATGGTTCGATAGCTTCATAGAAAAAAGGAACATGAAAGTGCTTAAACCAATAGGATTTTTCGGTTGTAGAGCCATGTCCCTAAATGAAGATACAAGATCAAATTATTCAAATGAAATCGAAACTGTATTGGAAACACATAGTTTATTCTATAGCTTATATCTAATTTGCATTTTTGATGCAAAAAAAGAGAGATTGCAATGAAAAACAGTGCTTATTTATTTTGAATGCTTCATCAGGGACACCTGCAGTAATATCAAAATGTTCTTCAATAACCGCTATATTAGGCTGCAGAAAGTCACAGGGTATAACTTTGCACCATCAGCTTACTCATCTGCCTTGTCAATCAAGAATGTAAGATCTTCATTCAAGAGAACATGATTTAAGATCAGAAGCATTCAGACAGCCTGTACCTGAAACAGAAACACATAATAAATATATATTGTTCCGAAGTAAAAACAAATCAGTGAAATGCTGCGTGTAATAATAATAACAGAAAAAATACATAGTTGGGAAAATAGAACACTTATATTGAAAACAACAACAAAGCAACAAATTCAAATCTCTAAAAAATAAAACTTCATAAAAAAGGATCAAACATAGAGACAAACAAGAAAGCTTACCTTGAAGTTGAATCCCAGCCTTGGCCATCAGGATATTCTGACGACTCGGCATATACATGTAATGCAACCTCTAAATCCACTGATGAAGATATTCTAGATGATGAAAAATGTTGCGCTTACAAGCGCTTCCGGCCAGAAGCAGTCAGTGGCTGTGTTTGATAAGTCTTCACAAAATGGTCCGGATGTGATGTTACACATTCTTTACATTGGCCACAATTAAAGTCTGGCAGCAAAATCAGTGTCGAGGAATAACTTATTTTAAATCCAACGTATTTATTGAAACATGGTACTATTTTACCAATCCAATAAAATAGTATGTTCACCATCTGTTACTTCAATGTATAATATAACCCATACAATTCATATGCTGATTACAACTAAAGTTATTTTTGTGCTAATAGCTCTCCTATTGAAGATTAGTAAACTTGTGAGATTTCGACCAGATGAATTAATCAGTGATGATTTTACAGGTTGCATGAAAATGTTTAAGCATTAAATTCAGACAGTGCATGTAGACGATGCAGAAAAAGTATGCATTAGGTAGATAAAATCTTAATAGAGGTAATACATTTTTATTTTTGTAATTAGTTCATGCACGACTTTGACTAGAGTACAATTAATGCTTAGAGGTTCAAAAACTAGACGCTAATAAGAGGTTGAACATTGGTAAGGATACCGAAATAATTGTGTATTACATGTACATCAAAAGTAATATCAGAATGAAGATAATTGGTAAAAATACAATTGTCGTTAACTATATGTGTTATATATTGTCAAATGTAAATATCATTTTAAAGTATTTTAAATTCGTATTATGTTAAATGAGTATATCATTACCATACCAAATGGACATACAATTACATAGTAATATTCATGTACACATAAAGTGAAACTTTAGCTGCACCAACAGAAGAGAAAACCATTCTTATACAATGCGGTCTTTTATGCCAAGAAACAATTTGCGAAACAGTGACAAACAAAACAAATGCACTTGACATGACAGTTATGAACATAACAATCGCAGGGTAAATGCAAAAGCACTGGGGTTTGAACCGGTTTTAAGAAGGTCCAAACCTAACACTTAGCCCGGAATTATTCATTTAACATTTATGTGTTCATGAAAATTAACCTCATATTATGACAATTCAATAAAAATTCCGATACAAAGAATACATTTAAATTTAATTACTATTTAGCTTCTCAATGTTTATTTTACAGACCAAAGCACCAGAACCGTAACGTTTTGATGGACGTTGAAATGTTTCCAAACCGAAGACCTTTTCATACGCCATATGGGACTCGTCTGAAGTCGCATGATATCAAACTCACCGACCTTATATTCTCGTTTAATTGGATGGGGTTTCGAACATGAATTATACGAAGATGGCGTATATGGTGATGTCAAAAAGAGATAAGTAATTCCATTTCTGCTATATTCAATCTAAAGGGCTATACTCCTATCATTGTTAGTTGGATTGACTTTCCACAGGGTTAAAAGCACATGCCAAGCTCTTGTTACATATATGGCCACATTTCCGGAGAAATCCAGGCAAATAATTGTGTATAGAAAGCCTGGTATCTTGTTCTTTTATAATTGTGTCCTGACACAATTATCGTTTTCAGGTTTTGCACTCGAATTGATTTCTCACCGGCTGGAGAAAATGGATTTTTACGTTGATAATGTTTGCGGCATTCTGCTCACAGAAAATGTTATGTTCTGAAAATGATGGTGAAAACTATTTGTTAGTGTTTTGCATACTATAAAAGTAATTATATGGCTAAGGGATGACACCTGTAATGATTTGAAGAATCTCTTATTGACGTCGAAAATATGCCGCACGGATTTGCTCAAGTGAAAAACACCTGGTACATCACGTGAATTTATTATATGCAGATCATTATACTAGAAATTGCTAAAAATGATATCGTGTATAATTAATATTGAAGTAAAATTTATGTTTCCAGTCAGGGCATGGTCGATTTTTAATGTATTAAACTACTGCTTTCAAATTATGCAATATTATTGTTAAGCATATCCAACAAAGCTCTTTAATCTGGCGTCTTTCTGAATTGCATTACGCTGACCTTGATTTAGAAGACGATAAATGGTTCTTAAATTCTGAAAAGTCTGCAAGAAGTGATTTAGCTGAAACTACATTTTACTACATTTCATCGTGCAGAAATTTGCAATTCGATTGTTCTTGCTTTGGTGAATGTTAAACCATTTAGTAATGCAATTGCTGTTTAATCTGAATTGCAATTCTATAAAGTGTATTAGGGTGCATGTTAACTTGCACCGTTGTGCTTCGTGATTAATTATTTGCTATGTATGAGGTTCGACATGCCTTTATATTAGCCAAGTTCCCAAAGGTAATATGTTTGTACATTGACCGTTCTATGGTGGTAAGCTCGAAATTAATTATTTTTGTGTATTTTTTCTGATGTGAATTTTTGTATTGCAAATTGTGTACCTTTACTTTGAAATGATTATTGTCGGTATTTTTTAACCGGTTTAACCCCCACACCATGTTTTATTTTTCTGCTGACGATGTCTGTGTAGTTAGGATATTCCTCTATTTTACACCACAAATTAACGATGCAAAGCATAACTTTAATGTATGTCATCCATAACCGTCAACGAGGGAAATGCATTGATTCACATGTATACGTTTTATAATGAAAAATATATGTATCAAACTGGTCTACGCACTTGATTGAAAGCTATTATATTTTCTTTTTTTTACTTTATTGTTGATACATGTTTGTTTATATGTAAAGCGTCTTACGTATTAATATTATAAGCTATTTATAGCTTTTATTTATCTCACAGGGTAATATGATTGTGCAATTACAACATATCTATGAGCGTTTCCAATTACTTAATGCGTTGGTGACATGAGTTCGTAATTAAGTAACGACGTCGCATCAGTACATAACTCTTAGGATTGGATTATTTTTTTACAATAAGACTTTTAAAGGATTTGATATAAAAGATTTGGGATTTCTTGTCATTTCATGCCATATCTTATTGATTGTACAATGTCGTCCATTCGATTCGTTAGTAAACTGGTTGTAAATAACAACTCGTGTCTGATCCTATTTTTACAATGTTTCTCATAGTGAAACAAGTTTGTCTTATTAACGTTTGGTGTTTGCAAATCAATGAGGCGGTGTGGGAGTGTCTCGCGTAATTACATTTGCATCCCGCTGAGAAAACTTGAATCAACAGTGTCTGTTAATAAACTTTATTGACAAGAATGGCGTACATAAGGAACGCAAATACGTTTTATGGCAGAACAGAACAGAACAGACATTTAATCAAATTACACATAAGTACATCGTCTTTAATGCATATAATCATAAATAAAATAATGTCACGTGTCAACAAATACAACAACAACAATAACATTTATTTTAGCAATAAAGCTTAAATACTTCTGTAATGTGTTTGTTTTCTTCCATGAGTGTTAAAACTCATTTAAAAAATATAAAGATCATTTTCCGATTTGTGGTCAATGGTCAAATTGTGTCTGATCCCGCCCCTCCCCCTGACTAAGCTTTTATAAATTCACGTCAAACAAAATTATGTTGGCCTAAATTGAGACACTCGTAATTGTTTTGATGTATGCTTTCTCCGTTTCAAATATGTTGCATTTCATCAACGCGGGTCAGAACAAGTAAACGTGTGTGAACCTTGTTTCTCTTTCCAAAGAGAGTTCAGTGAAAGTGTGGACATTGAAGTACTTCATCGGACGATTAAATGCAAGAAATAAAGTATTATAAACATATCAACTAAAGTCTATTTGCTAAGTCTAAGGACTTTTTTAATAATTGATTCAATGGATGTGTCGTGCTTTTGGTAAAAATAAAAATGGCATCATGGATTTATTTTCATGTAGGATTTGTTTGTTTATCTGGGTGGTAAGACGAAATGCGTTATTTTCGTTCTTAAATGATAAAGAATTGAAAACAAAAAACACCATATTTTACTGTCAGTGGATTGAGTAAAAAAATCTTATGCATTTATATACATAATAACAATAATTATGCAAAATTGTATATGCATTTCTAATTACTCCAAAATAATTTTTGATACAATTTGTCAATTTTCTTATTGAAGAAACCAAATAAATGTTTCAATAAAATTCCATTTCCCGGCAGTTTCAATTTTCGATAAATGCCTCAATGACATTCCATTTAATCAAAACGGTAACTCAGAAATGTCATGCAAAACTACGTGGATTGAAATATAAATACATTTACACAATTAATTTGTTTGAACTCAATATAAATAATATTCGAGTAGAAAGTGTATTTGTCTTTTATTAGTTAAGAGTTTTGAGGGTTCAACCACCTATGTATGATATCGAGATTGTGTATCAAGAATCTCAATAAGAGATAACAGACAGGTTACACCATTCCGTCTATATTCGATCATCTGACAGTGTAATTGAGGTTGAATTTCCATATGATTAAGAGAAAATGTCAAGCTCTTCTTACATATCTTGAATCTATTTCCGAAGAAAACAAGGCTAATAATTGTGTACTGTAATCCTGTTATCTTGGTCTTTTATCATTATGGCATGACTCTGTTATTGGTTTTCAGGTTTTGAACTGAACTTTTAATTTTACTCTTTCTTTTTGAAAGGCATTCGAATAACAGAACACTTTATGGAAATGATGATGAAAACTTCTTGTTATGGTTTTAATTTATAAAGTAAGTATATTTCACATGATACACCTGAAGTACTTTTAAGAACCTTTACTTGAGGTCGAAAATAGACTCACGGATTTGCTTCGGTGAGAAATATCTGGTACAAAACGTTAATATTATTGTATGCAGATCAGTATACGTTTATATGTAATTGCTAAGAATGATATAATTTGTTAGTTATGTTTTAAGCAAGATTTTCATGCCCGTGATTTACAATGTATTAAACCACTGCTTTCAATTATATAAAATAGTAATGTCCTGCATATACATCAAAGCTAAGTACTCTGGCGTCTTTTTAAGATACATTACGGTTATCAGGATATTTTACAATACGAAGCTGGGTTCTAAAATCAACAAGAATGAATGAAGCTAATACATCTATTTTCTACATTGCAACCTTTCAGAAAATTGCAATTCGTTTGCTCCAGTGACTGTTAAACAATTGAGTTATTCAAGTGTAATTAAATTGGTTAAGCTAGAGGCAGACAGGAATCGGGTAAGATCGGGTAAAATTGACATAGTATATTTTGTAAATGAACGATAAAAAAAAAATAAGAATTTAATTTGGCTTCGTGTGAATTTTAATTGTTTTGAAGGATGAATGGACATAAATGTATTACAAAAAAAACAACAACATCAGGTAAATCTATACTAGATTAACAACTAATTCACCGACACATTTTTAGGAAAGGGTTACTTATAATTATCCTCAATTAGTAAAAAAGGATTTATGTTAAGTAATTGTATTATTCGCACAATAATAATTTAAGTATAAATGTGTTTGTTAAAACAAGACTTAAATAAAAAGAATTGCACACTATATTTTCTGAAAATTGTTTTGTTCAATAACTAGAGCTTATTATACTTACAACAGCAAGTATATTTAGTCATACAGTCATACAGCATTTAGTATATTTCGTCATTTGTCTCAAATAATAATTCCTGTCACCAAGAAATTATAGAAACATAAAAGATAAATATACTTAGATAAAGGTTATTTTTTAGCATTACATGTACTAAAAGCAACATTTGAGAGGAAACTTTCTTGAATTTTCAAATCCAACACAGGTATTCTTTTGATGCACACAATTCTCTTATATGACGGTGAAAGTATATATATACATATGAACAGAACTTTGAAGTTTGGTACACACATATTTATCTTGTTTAAATGTGTTTTTATTTTCTATATGGATACTGTATTGTTAACTGAATTTTCTTTAAAAAAAATGTAGAAAGATAATGTATAAAACATAAGCGTAATTGGTATTGTTATGCTTTAAGATGCCGATATAATTGTTAAAAAGTATTTAATATGATATAAATAAACAATATGGAATCCTGTGTGGCTTTTTGTAGTATGATTAAATGTCGGCTACTAAGGGGTGGACACGACAAAAAAATGCCAATAACTTTTTATAACATTGTAAAAGGTTTTCAAATTAAAAAAAAATCAATGTCTAATTTATGGTAGATTGTGGGGAGAACAAAATAAAACACACTTTTGATTATGACAATAAGTCTGGAACTACCTTTATATTCTGTTTATTGCTGTTTAATCTGAAATGCAATTGTTTAAGGCTGACGTGTATTTGCACCTTCGTGCTTTGTGAGTAATAAGTGTCAGGATCGGCTTGCCTTTGAATTGGCAAATCACAGAAAGGCAATGTGTTTGTAAAGTGACCGTTTTAAGGTGGTCAGCTTAAAATATAATACGTTTGTGATTTTGTTTCTGATGTGCATTGTAAATTGTGCACCTTCCTTTTTAAATGATAATCGATGGTAATTGTTGGGTTTTGAACGCATTTAAGCTGGTTTAACCCCATCACCAATGTTTTATTTCTCTTTAGTTTAAACATATTTTTTTTTGAAGAACAAACATGGTATACATTTGCATAGCATATACAGTTAAAACTGAGTCACGTTGTTCCAAAAAAGGATTACAACGAAAGATCAATATATTATAGTGTTCTTCTCATTACGCAACAATTGCATCAAGTGTGTAACATTTCTTTAGATAGCAGGCATGTATTTTAACAGTACAATATAAAAAAATAGTTAAAAAATTGACGTAAATGTACGTTATCTAGAAAGAAAGAGTAGGTTCGGCAAGGTAAACAAATAGATGTGAAGACACATCAGACAGAAGAAAAGACAAAGCAAAACTGTTGAAAGAAAAGAAATAGACAAGGAAGTTGTTTGCCTTGACAGACAGCTAGGTATCAAAACGTTTACTACGTATAATCAACACATGAACTGCGTCGAAGATACGCGTGTTTTTCTCAAAGTCAAGACTTTCATCACCAAATAATATAGTTTGTAAGGTTGGAGATGTATGAGGAGAAATTGTGCTGAAAACCACTTCTCTTTGGACGGTTAATCGTTGACATTCTAAGAAATAATGAGAAACTGATTCCGTTTCATAATAGGTGCACCACAAGTGTACAAGGATGAAAGTAAGTGCACTTATATTTAGAGGACCTATATATTATGGATATGCTTTTTTATCTTCACTTAAAGCCTTCGGCTTCGGTCCATATACTATTCGTGGTTGCCTGGCTGGTCACTATTCTGTCATAGGGCCCTCAGTGAGGTTTTCTTATTTAGATAAGTTGTTTGACGTTTCAATATTCCTCTATGTTCTACCACAAATTCCCGTTGCGAAGCATAACTTTAATGTATGCCATCCATAACCGTTAACGGGGAACATGCATTGTAATCAAAAAGACAATATATATATGTATCAAACTGGTTCAAAGAAATGTATTGCATTCGATTCTGTTGCTCTCTGGTGTGCGCTTTTTTTCTGATACGTGTTTGTTTCAATGTTAAAAGTATTAAGGAAGATAAAACGCGATTTTTAAATCGCCTGCATTTGCTTTCGTCTCGATGAAAGAACACATTTAGATACATATATAAACATAATCTGTATTTGTAGTTTTGGTTGTATGTTGTTTCCCTTAACGACACACCACATTGCATGTTTTACTTTGATCCAAATTATATCAGCAAAGTAGAATACGCAATCGCAATTTTTTAATCGGTTTCAGTACAAGTATGTTTTGCTTTCATCAAGTAGAAATAGATGTCTCATTACAATGTATATTGCTTATTACGAAATCATAGGCACGCTTGAGGGAAGTGAACGTGATTCGTGTTTGTGCTTTTGCAATATTGTTTTTTTTTTCAAGTTGTTAAAATCTTCCTTTTCTGAATTGAATATAAGGTCTTGAGTGTAGTGTAAAATACTATACCAACATATTTTAACAGTTCCATTCTGTAGTGAAAATCAATCACCTCTGAAAACGTAAACGTATATTTATAAATAAAACGCAAAAGTACACATATAACGTATCTGGCGAAAAACTCGAGACGAAAGCATGCTTACGAAATCATTAAAATTAATTTCTAAAGATTTTTATTACTGTGCGTCAGTTTATAACTATTATTAAAAGCAGACAATTGTACAAACAACAATTGTAATGTAAATACACAGCTACACGTACATACTACCTGACACTCGAATTTACGTATACTCATACATTCATATAATATAATATAAACTATTGTCCAGCAATTCATATTTGTTAAAGAAATCAAACTTGTGCAATGTGCATAATTATCAGTTTAAAAATGAAATATAATATAATAAATAAATACATGTTTTATGTGAGAGCAGAATGTGTACCCCAGAGCATTTGACCAGATACAAATATAATAGTATTTACTATTTAACATGTCATTGGCCAACTCAATCCTTGATTAACAAGTCGGAACTTGGCTAATCGAATTTAATGTATTCTAAATTAAGCGGGTTGTCAAGTTTACTGTTGAGAATAGAAGGATGAAGATGGAACATAAAAAGGTGGCTTATCCATAATATATAGGTCCTCTAATGACCCACCAATATGCAACTGTGGTACATCGATATACTCTTTAATTACTTGCAGTGTACTTTAAACAGATACATACATCAAGATTATTGTGTTGTTGTTGTTTTTTTTCCGTTCAGTATATTTTATTTTCCTCGTCAATAGATATGTGTGTGGGTCAAGGGTATCCCACTCCATATTGAAAAGATTTTACAAGCAAAATATGCATATTATAACACATTTTATACATTGTACAATCGAAAGTTTTTACATTAAAATGTAAACAATATTTATATTAAATAATTTGATAAAAGTCCCTTATCACAAATACTTGAAAGGGGGTATCGGCAGTTCCCATTCTTTACTTTTACGCACAATAAATAATTTCATTGAGTACATGGCAGTGCAAGGACAGGTACGATTTTGCTGCTTAAAGAGTGGGTTAAGTTGTATTCATTTCTCAATTATAAAGAAACATTTTTATCAAAACAAATAATAAATTTAAATGTCCATTTTTATTTGCATGTCCCAGTAAAAAACGCATATTTACATATTTCTAAAATTGGTTACATCCAGATAAAAATTCTGTTATTAACTGATTATCATGCTTACATTCCCAAAATATATTTTAAATAGTTTCACATTCAGTTTCATAAAAGGTACATTCGGCTGTAGTGGCATATCAAATTTAAAATAAGGAGTTTGTACCTATGCTTATTTTGTACAATTCTATATTGAAACCCAGGCATATCAAAAATATGACGCCATTCTTTTGTTTTAATACAATTAAAATGTTCAACCATTAACCCATACACACTGGCGAAGACTCGTTTTTTTGTGTAAGTATTAATACATAGGTTTTGTATTCTTTGTGTTTAATATGATAGACCGTAGGCTAAAAGGTTTCATAAATAAAGGGTTATTAGAGCTTCTGACTGTCACGTACAGCAAGATTTAATGCGACTGTTCCCGCTAAAGCCACGGCGCGCCGGAAGCAGAGCGCATACACCAATGGCTTTTCTTGAAAGTGAAATGACCTCGAAATCGTAAGCTGCATCGGTTCGTTGAATTAACGCTTGCTGAATGGCGGGCCATTACTGGTATCCGACAACCGTGACAGATGCAGTTCGATGGAGAATGGCATTGAGCGTGCGTTATTATAGCGTTATTTTTAAAACAAGCCAGTACGAACATCAGTTCATAATAATTCCTTTTCTACTAACACATAATATAATATTTATTTACGTTATGTTAAACAAGAAATCGGAATTTGAGCTTTGTGTTCGATAGATCTTCTGACTTTTCAGAGTATGAATAAATATATTTTGTGGAATACAATTTCGGTGAATGATTGGTTACATAAAAACACTTTCAGGAGTTGCGTAGCCACGAGTTACTATACTTTTACTTTGTTTTATTGTTTTAGATAAGACAAAACAAACTCTTTAAGCACTTGACACACATGGCCTCTGTAGGGTATGGCTAGACATTGAAGGGCTTCAAGAAACGCAGTAAACGTAGGCGAACCCAGGACAATTCTTGGAGTAATAAATGGTTCGATGGCTTCAGAGAAAAGTGGAACATGAAAGTACTTAAGCCAAGAGGGTTGTTAAGTAGTAGAGACATTTCCCTAAATGAAGTTGCAACCACAAATTATTCAAATGAACTTGAAAATGTAATGAAAACACACAGGTTAGTTTATAGCCTGCAATGGATCTACAAATTTGATGAAAAAGGGATTCAAACTGAAAACAAGCCCCGATTTGTTTTGACTTCTTCATCGGAGACACCTGCAGTTATATAAAGTATATCTAAAAGCACTATCATATAAGGCTGTGGTAATGCATACGTATTCCTCCCTACAATATCTTCAAATGCCAGCGTATGAGGTCTGGGTTGTTAAAGGGAGCAATAGCTGGTTTGCGTTGGACTGTTTTGAATTCCGGCTGGTCTTATTATGAAGAAATGTTCCATGACTATTTCCAAACACACTTCCTGAAGTATGCATAAGATGAAACAACGGCTGTTTCTATTCTTTAATTGACATAGCTCACTCGTCGTGTTATTTAATTGACCCATGTAAACAATGTTCTTCTCTTTGTGTTGCCTGCTCATTCATACTAGTCATACACTTCAGCCGTAAGTTGTTTTGGGTCATTGCAGAAGATACATGACATCTTCTGCCACAGGTTCATCAGGAAAAAAATCCACCAATTGCCGTGTGATCAAGAATTCACGATCGTCATTCAAGTTACAAGATTAATCCATTTGACTCAAATGCTTTTGACAAGAGCAACTTCGCACCGTTCCGAAACATTCCGACAGCAATTCATTGTGACTGAAACAGAAAAACATAATGTATATCTACATGTATACTTCCGAAGGTCAGAGCACTGTATATCAGTCCATCAAAACAATTCAACCAAAGAAAAAATCAGTGCATTTTTTTTTCTGGAATAAAAATTACAGAAAACATGTAGTTGGACCAATAGACAATATCCTGACGACTTGGCTTATGATTCAAACCCTATATCCACTGATGAAGCTATTCCAGATGATCAACAAGTTTGCGTTTACAAGCGCTTCCAACCAGAAGAATTGAGTGGCTGTGTTGCATACGTCTTCACAAAATGGTGTTATGTAACACATTCATAAAATTGGTCACACTTTCAGTATTGCAGCAAAATCAGTGTTGGGAAATAATTAAGTTTGAATCCAACGTATTTATTGAAATTTGGCAATACTTTACCAATCCAATAAATTAGTATGTTTAAAATTAACTATCTGCTACTTCAATGTATACTATAACCAATACGATTGATATGCTGAATATAACTGTTATGTTGGTGATAGAAGCTCTCCTATTAGAGGTCAGTAAACTTTTGAGATTTCGACCAGATAAATTAATTAGTAATGATTTGACAGATTGCATAGAAAACAGTTTTTAGCATTTCATTAAGGCAGTGCATGTAAAAGATGTACACACGTTATGCATTAGATAGATACGATATTAATAAAGGTAATTCAATTGTATTTGTGTCATAAATTCATGTACGTAGTTGACTAGTTTGCAATTAATGCGGAGAGGTTCGAAAAATAGTGAATCCACGCTTATAAGAGGGTGAACATTGCTAAGTATACCGAAATAATTGTAGATTACATAACACATATTATCCGAATGCAGAAAATTGGTAAAAATAAAATAGTTATAATTGTGTTATATATTGTCAATGTAAATATCATTTAAAGTATTATACATTCGTAGTAGCTTAAATGAGTGTATCACACGCATGTCAAGTGTCCATACAATTGCAAAGTATATACAAGTACACATGAAGTAAAACTTCAGCTGCACCAGCAGGAGAGAAAACTCTTCTTATACAATGCGGTCTTTTATGTCAAGAAACAAATTGCCAAACAGTGAGAAACAAAACAAATGCACTAGACATGACAATTATGCACATAACAAACGCACAAACATTAAAAAATATGTGGTCACCGCATTCAAACGGTAAATGCAAAAGCACTAGGGGCTTAACCGGTTTTAAGGAGGTCAAAACCTTTCACTTAGCCCGGAATAAGTCATTTAACATTTAAGTGTACATAAAAAATAACTTCATATCATGACAATTCAATTTAAATAGCAATAACAAAATAAATGTAAGTTAATAACTATTTAGCTACCCAATGGTTATGTACAGACCAGAGCACCAGAACCGTTACTTTCTGATGGACGATAAATGCAACCAAAACGAAGTCTCGCCTCTTCATACGCCATATAAGACTCGTCTTATATCGCATGATTGGCACCAACCTTATATTCTCTATTAATTTGTTGGGATGTGTGTGGTTTCAAACATGAATGATATGAAGATGGCGTAAATAGTGATGTGAATAAGAGATAAGAAAGTCCATTCCCGCTTTATGCAATCTAGGAGGCTAGAATCCTATCAGTGTTAGTTAGATTGACTTTCAACAGGGTTAAGAGCATATGCCAAGCTCTTGTTACATATATTGGCCACATTTCCTGAGAAAACCAGGCAAATAATTGTACATAGAAAGCCTGGTATCTTCTTTTTTTGTGTTGTACTTTCGCCATGGTACAGTTATAGACTGTCAGGTTATGAACTCGAAATGATTTCTCTCCTGCTGGAGAAACTGGAGTTTTACTGTGTTTATGTTTGAGGCATTCTGCTAACAGAACATGTTCTGAAAATGATTGGGAACACTGTTTTTTATTGTTTTTTACATACTATAAAAAAAATTATATGGCACATGATGACACCTTTTATCCTTTAAAGAATCTTAATTTGAGGTCGAAAATATGCCGCATGGCATTGTTTTGGTAATTACTATCTGGTACACGACGTGAATATTATTTTATGCAGATCATTATCATTGAACATCCTAAGAATGTTATCATTTATAAGTACATTTTGAAGTTAGATTGATATTTCCAGTCAGGACATGATCGAGTTATAATGTATTAAACTACTGAATTCAAATGTATGCAATATTATTGTTTTGCATATACAACACAGCTCTTCAATCTGGCGTCGTTCTGAGGTCTGAAATGTGCAATTAGATTGCTCTGGTGAATGTTAAACCATTTAGTAATTAAATTGCTGTTTAATCTGAATTGCAATGCTATAAGGTTAATATAGGTTAATACTTATCTGCACCGTTGTGCTTCGATATTAATAATTTGATATGTGTGAGGTTCGGCATGCCTTTAAATTGGGCAAGTTGCCAAAGGCAATATGTTTGTAAAGAGACCGTTTTATGGTGGTAAGCTCGAAATTAATTAGGTATGGGCGTTTGTTTTTCTGATGTGAATGTTTGTATTCGAAATTGTGTACCTTCACTATAATTTGAGTATTGCCGGTAACTGTTGTGTTTGGCCTACCTTCCAACCGATTTAAACCTAAACCCACCCCCATGTTGTCGATATTTGTCTATTTTATATCACAACTTAACGTTGCAAAGCATTACTTTAATGCAGGTCATTCATTACCATCAACGAGAAAAATGCATTGATTCACAAGTATGTATTTTTTAATGTACAATTTAACAAATGTGTATCAAACTTGTCTAAAGCACTTGATTGAAACCTATGGTGTTGTTTTTACTTTATTGTCGATACATGTTTGTTTCAATTAAAACGTATTACATATTCACGCAGATGAAACGCGAATAAGAAACAATCTGCACTGGCTTTCGTGTTGATGAAAACATTCACGCACATACTTATATGTAAATGTATATGCGCTAAGATTTTTCGTTGTGTTTTTCCAGAACGAGAAGCCACATCACATTTTTTAGTTTTATTCCAAAATATAGCTGCAAATAAAAATGGATGATCTTATTTGTTTTACAATTTCATCACAATTATGTTTTGCTTTCCACAGCATGAATGTCTCATTACTATGTATATTGCTTTATCTGAAATCATAGGCCAGCTTTAGGGAACTGAGCGTGATTCTCGTTTGTGGTTTAGTCATATTGTTTTCGAATTTGGAATAATTTATTTAATCGTTTTTTAATTGTCTTTCTGAAAGAAAGGCAGTAAATGCTACAATCTAATTAATTTTCTGAACACCAATTTATCGTTGCAATACGCCTCTTCTGAACTGATTAATACAATAAAACGTGAGAGGATATGAAATGCTACAATGTTATTAATATTCAGCTGATTTTTTTTATAATAAATATGCATCAGTTTATAGCATGTTGCCATTCTAAAGGGGTTACAAATTGATTAAAACAACAATTGCGAAGTTGATATACAGATACATATGTACGACCTGATACTTGAATTTACCCACACTAGTGTATTCATATAGTATTTAATACACAAATTGTCTATCAATGCATATTTGTTTAAGGAATCATGGTTGTGCAATTTTTATTTCAGTTTAATGCCTATAATTAAATATAATTTATATTATTTGTTTTATCATTTATGTTGGATAAGCACGCGTAGTCAACCTCAACAGACCAGTTGAAACTATAATATTACACATTTACACAGTTAAATATTTTTACTCCGTTATTATGATGTTCTATTGATGTTTAGACAAGGATTACAAGTCAGTTGAGTGTATGTCGCTACCATATGCTATTCGTTTCTACTTGAATATAAAATCGTAATTGACAAACTCACTTGATTATCAAGTCGCAACTGGGCTGAAGGGATCTTTCCTAATAAAGTGTGTTTTCAAGTAAACTGTTAAGAATATAAACATACTCAAAAACAGACACATTATTGAGTGTCCGTATGTCCTATAATGACCGATGAGCATACAATGGTGGAACATCGACTTAATCTTACATTATTGGCAGCATACATAAAACAGACACATTATTGAGTGTCCGTATATCCTATAATGACCGATGAGCATACAATGGTGTTACATCAACTAAATCTTACATTATTGGCAGCATACATAAAACAGAAACATGCTGCACGATTTATTGCAACTACTCAAGCTTAAGCGGCTGTGCGCCGGAAGCAGCGCGCACATCAATGACTATCCGGACAGTGACAATTGCCTCGTGAACGGAAGCTACACGGCGGATCATTACCGTTATCCAACAACACATGACACATGCAGCTCGAAATGCCCTATGTCGTGACATTGAGCATGCATCAACAACGCGTTAACTTTCAAACATGCCAGTACCAACACCAGTTCATGGGAACAATTATTTTTACGCTTTCTACTAACAAAAAATACTAATTGTGCTATGTTAAATAGAACGAGAACTCTGTATAAGCATTTCGTGTGCCTTGTGTTTGGTCAAGTCATTGTAATATTACCCGAGGAATGATACAGTTAAGATGAGGACGGGGAACGATTAAAAGATATAGGAGATGCTCCATTCCAACGGAGACCCTTTTTTTATAGTTTCTAATTCTTACGGATTATACTTACACATAGAGGGGGTAGATCGTACGAAAGTAACTGGTGTGCCTTTAATATTAACTGGTTTTCAAAATGGCGATCAACGGCTGATTTTGCTATGTTTTCGTCCGAACTTTTGAAAGGTTTGTACACTTGCCATACTTATTCGACAAAACCCTTACGCGCAGGATGATCTACTGATATCATTTTAATCACGGTATAAATCCTGTAGATATATTATCAATATTAATAAATTTGTCGAAGACCGCAAGTGCCTGATTGTTTACGATTGACACGGTTCACTGTATGTGCATTTTTAGGTCATGTATAACGTTTTCTCAGCATTTTTCATGGAAAGGTTGACTCAAGAACCATTATAGTTTACCTTGCATGAACACCAGGATGCTTCCAACAAGCAATCGCAATATAAGCATCAAATTTAAAAATTAACCCCCATGTTGGAAATTGGTGAGCACAGTATCCCCACTTGCCGTAACTGGCGGTTTTGCTAAAGTCAGAGTACACAAATCAAACAATGGAAACTCAGGATCAAGGTCAATACATAGTCTGGAGCGTGGATGGATTGCGAAAACAAAAATATTAATAAATTTGTACGTCATGTGTCATATATAAGAAACCGAGATTGCATTTTGTCTGACCCAAAGTTACAAATAAGCGCACAGTTTCTTTGACCAATGACATTACGTCTTACACACCTTACAAACTGCCTACTTAGAAAATATTAACTTCCATATAATCAACATGTCAGGACGCTTATTTGCGTAGATTTATTTAAACTTACTAGCATAATTAAAAAACGCAAACAGCTACAATAATTAATTTTAAAATATAATAAAAAATAATATTCGATTTAGTTTGATTTATATAATACTCTTTATTACTTTTTGAACATATAATTGTAATCAAATTCGCTTTTGAAACGAGAACAATGATTGGTTGATTATTTAACGGCGGAAATAACTGCTTCCTGCTGCTGTTTTTGGCAGTCTGAGACGTCACAGTCTCTCGCTTGAACATGAAATCAGTAGAACACTGAATACAAGTATTAATCCAATGTGTTGATGAGTATTGATAGTGTTAATTTTATGGATAATTTTACTTGGGAGAAAACAAACCCACATAGCAACGACTATGAACGTAAGATTAAGATTGTCGCGAAAACGTAATTAATACAAACAATTGTGCAAATTAAGCAGCATTCACATACACTATTTTGACAAACATTTCAGATAAACTTATAAAAAGATTATTCTGATATTAGGTAATCACTTACATCAGGAAAAGATCAACGAAGCTACATTAAAACAAACATCGTCATATGACAAATGAAAAAGGAAAATGTGAAGTTAATCCCGTGCGTTTTTTTGAACAACAAAGGGTTAAAACTCAGCCAAGGTATGGCTCTTTTTGGTGAATTCACAAAACATAACGATTTTCAATTAATACATTCTAATACGTTTTATATGATTAAGAGTTCACTCATATCTACTTAAAAAAAAACATTTAAATAATATAAATCAGTTTATATTTTGCGTTCGTTAACACTCATTAACAAATGTGTGATGTCGGTCGCATGATGGGCCGATATTATACATGTTGCGCTCAATATGTCTATTGAAAGAAGTCGGGCCGGGCTTTTTCGATGAACGTATTTTTGTGGCATTCATTCTTGTTTATTTGCGTAACAGTTTGGTCCAGACTTAAATTATATTTTGCTAAGCCATATTCAATAAATGCCAATGTACAATTTCTGATCGAAGAAATGAAATGCTTAAGGTACATAAGAATGTGCAGGAGAAAGATAAGTGTAGGGTCGGAAAGTGAATTAAATGATTGGAAAAGATGTTTCGTTGTGAACATTGCATTACTCCCAGGGTAAGAACATCAATATGTAAGTCAACAAGATTTAGCTGTAAATCATGCACGATATCAGAGCGGTTTACATTATCTGTACCCATTGTGAGCGTTTCAGTGCGCCAGTTTTATTGTTGTCAAGATAAACGACCCTGTCGGATAAAACCCGGAAAAAAAGACAAATTGCTGGTTTTCTAATAACAGAGTTGAAATCGAGCTGTGAAATTCATTTGTAAAATTAATAGTTCTACTGGTAGGGCCATGTTCATCAATAAACTTTCCAGTGTCTTTGCACCTCATAGAACATGTTAACTTAGTATGACAGTTTCGTTATTAATTTTTATTCCAGTACTTGTGAATTAAATTTGTTTCGGGTAACCCGACGTACCAAATTAATGTCCAGACTCAGAATATGTGTCATCTTTCTCAAAGTTATTTCTTTTGCGTTTTTTTAATCTAAAAGAATGTTCTTTTTGAAAAAGTGTTTTTGTTTTGACAGCTATCACTTTAAAACAATGTTTGCTTTTTAAAATATAGATCTGTTGTTTTTTTTTTAATTTTATATTATTCCATGAATATATATATATATATATATATATATGGATNCATGATCGATGATATGTATTTACTACCTACCATATGTTTTGATCATATGACATACATGTATAAATATCTTTTAACTGCTTAGAATAGTTAAATATACATTTGCGTGCACTAGATGTTCATAACGTTCATTTAATTCTACCGAAATCAAACATGTCGTTTTTCTAATGATACTAGTAACATATTTTGCATCGTATAAAAATGGTCCTCAAGTATATTATTACATTTTTCAGTAAGTCTTAGTTTAATTGTTTTGATCGATTTAACAACCACACGCTAGTTGTAAGCTTTTGTGTTCCTTTTTGTTACTATTAATGAAATAAGTGTATCAAAAATTTATGTTTTTTATATGAACAAATCTTTCAATTGGTATATTTTATTACCGTGACTTCATAGTTGTCATGCTGGCATCTGGTTATTTATATGTATAACTATCGAATTATGGAATTCTCCCATTTCCGGATGGGAACATGGTATTACTGAAAGAATGGATCCACATGGCGTATCGAGTATCAATTTTATAGCCGTAGTATTGCATTTAATTAAGTATTTAATAATTTACGAAAAGGCATATAGAAAATATATATATGTCTGTATTTCATTTTGTGTTACACATAGACCATCTTCTGTTAATACTATCTTACAGGGATGTGTTCACAGATTGGGGGGGGGCATGTCTTGACGTGTATAAGTACATGCCTTAAATTGCTAGATTTAAACATCGATATTGTGGAGCTTCATTAAAATTACACGAATCTAATTGAAGACTAATAGTATATTGTCTTACCCACTCTGCTATTCGGAAATATAATATTTCGGAACGTTTTTTATACTTTTAATAGGTGATCATGGTATTCTAACAAAATTTAACATAAACATTCCAAATTAAGTATTCCATCGTTTCGCGTTAATCAATTGCAAATAATGAGTATTCATAAAGAATACTGTATTTGCGCTAGGACTCTACGTCATTAATGTCATTTCGCTCCGTGATGTTCAGTGTTCTTTTATGTTCATGAATATGTTGCACAATTTAAACAAGTGTCATTTCGACAATCGGTGAACAAGTCTCTTCAAGTAGAGAACGTTAATTAACTCTGTTCAAAATATCTGATATTATTTATACTGATTAAATATGTCAAGTGTTGAGACGATAATTCTGTCAAGCATGACATGGATGCAAAGATTCACGCTGAACGCGGATGTTCGTTATAAAATCATCCCATAGACTCCAAGAATGTGTTTTATCTGTTTATCGATCATCATACGATTGTTAAATTCAAACCTTCGTTCAAGTGTTATAATTATAGAAACTCTTGTCAGAACACGATTCTCTACTCACAGTGTCACAATCTATAAGCTGATAGCGTTGTCATGATAACGATATCTATTTTACGGGGCAGTAAATTATCGAGTATGCTACTTGTATTCACACCGAGAGATAACCCAGTGGATGAGAATTGCCTTTAAAAGTAAGTAACCCATGTAGCTGTACGATTGACCAATGCCAATCACAGTGTATGCATAATTAAATGAGCAACATACATGACACTGTCAGGTTTTTGTGTACTAACCAATTTGTTGAACGTATGATTCTTTGACAAAGATATACTAAATATATAAAAGCGTTTTCATATACATATATATATATATATATATATATATATATATATATATATANTGTTCCTTATAGCAAAAGCCAAAATTTCAAAACGAGATGTTTTCTGGTAACATGGATGTTTGTAGATATAAAATGCTTGTTTTTATTTTTTCGTGTCACAATTTTGGCTTTTTTTGCTATAAGGAACATTAATTTTTTAATGGGTAACTTTATTATACGAAATACTTTTCGAAATTTCCGTTGATTTTTGAGTATTAATGTTACTTTAAATTAAATTCACATTTTCTATGTATTTCGTATTCAAATAACAACACACATAGAAATAACAGTTCCGCATTCGGACGAAAATATATAGAAATAAACTGTTTTCTTCATTGCATATTACATATTTTAAATTATATACAATTTATCAGATATTTTATGTCAATAAATGTCATATTCAAACAAACGGCTTATACACAATTATATTTTACAGTGCATTCTATATACATGTATAGCATATTCACAAAAACAAAGATTTGTTGTAACTTACGCAACTACTAGTATATAAAGGAATTGGCTTAACCTCTAGAATACATGTTGTGCCTATAATTATGTTTGGCAGCACCGATATTTTTAATGAAGAAAACAATACCATACAATAAAATGCGAAAGAAAAAAGTGATGCATTTAGTGACCGGAACTACAGTCATAAAACCCATTTCACCGCAGAACAATAAATGCGTTCTCTAATGGCTGGGTTCATAAAAAGTTGCTTTATTTGTATGCTGCGGGGACAATTCATTGCCTGAGAAAGAACTATATACTGCGTGTGTTGAATATTAAATCGTTCTTTTATTCTAGAGGCCACCTGAAAAATGCATTTAATGTAGCACGAGACAACCAAAGTTTGAACCTTACACGAATATGTACCATTTGTTTTAATTTTCTAAAATTGTCCTACCCTTTCTCATTTAACGAAACCACGTCAGATTCGTAAAAAGCAGCTATCTTTGGATTTAGAAAACGATTTTTTATTCGACATTTATACACCCACGCCTTTTAGTACCTCTTCCGCGTTTAAAAATTAATTGATGTATATTGTTGCAAGAATATATTTACGACATAAAACCCATTATCATGGCGTGATAAATATACGTCAAAAATGTATATTAGCATTTGTTACATAGAACAAACTCCATCAATCAATGGCCTTTGGCGCAAAAATAACATCTTTGATAAAATAATTGTTTACATTAATATGAATTTTAACACGGATGCATTTGTATTTGGTTACTTTTATATTGCAGTTATTTTTTCACTTACTAGTTCACTTACTTTTGAGTATCTTTTGAGTTTTGAAGTATTGCAATAATCAATATATTTTCAATAAGGTTTTAGGTATATGGTTTATCATTCAGGAAAATTGTACATATACATTTGAAATTGTATATCGCTTAATATAACCCTCTTTTTCCAATTTACTTTTCCTGTTTACAACAGCATTGTGTTGTGCTTACTTTTCGATTATTTTAAAACGTGTTTTAATTTTATCATGGGTTATCTATCAATGCAATATTCACTGAAAGAAATAAATAAATACTGAACGTATACTGAATAATATACCTGCGCAATTCCAAGACTTATAAATCAATTTAAATCATTGTAGGTTCTTCACTTTGTTAAAATAAGTTTATAGCAATTCGTTATGTCGATAAATTCATTTAATATATTACTAAAATGCATCAATTAATGACAACGAATTATAGTTCTATGAATTTAAAATAATCGCATGATCAGCATAATAAAACGGGGCGTTGGAGGTGGCCAAGACAACCAAACAACGTTTTTAAGATGACGCGTCCGTAAAGGAACATACAGAGAAAAAATCATTTTAATGTTCGGATGCGTTTCCTACAGTGTTCAAAGTTAAAAGAAAAACCTCGATTCAAAGTGTGAACGGGTTACAATTGAATCTATTCAGTCATAAACAATAGAAAAAAAAACAGCTACACTTTTATATTGAATATTGAAAACAGCACATTAAGTATTATTGTTGAAATAAAAATAAATGTCAAATGTTTATATTATGTTTTTTATGACAAGTATTTCATGCCAAATCAATTGTTTGTCTTATAAACAAAAACATTGTGTTAATTAAGACTTCCTCTGTGTTATGTAGAAAAAGGGAAAATAGCATCGGCGATAAACATTTCCCTTGTCTAACACCAATTAAGAAACCTAAGACTATTTACCAAATGTATTATGAATTTTTATTTAGATGTAATTGTCCAATATATAATGTTCTGTTATTTGATATATTTCCTCTAACGTTGATTTAAAATCTTTAGTCAATGTTCATGTGAGACACGCAATTCAATTAGCAAAATGTATTAAATCTGTATACATTCAAAGAGGAAATTAAGAGTAAGTGCTGGATTAAAGAACAACATTTTTTAGTCAGTAATTGCTCTTTACTTTTTGTATAGTTCGTTACTTTTGTGGAGCATTGAAGATATTCAAATGAATCTTCATATAATGATACACGGCTCTAAGACAAATGCCATGTGCAAGGTTCCTAACTCTCTCTCTATAATATATACGGATACCTTCTTCGTTTATATATGTGTCGATCATACATTCATAATTATTGAAAGATTAAGTAAGTTTAGTCTTTTTACTATTTTGAAATCTTACAAACGTTTGCATGATTATCATGAACTTGCACAACTCTTTATACTGTACAACATAAGTTTTGTTATTTGGTTATTTTCACTCTTTTTTTCAATTAATAAATACTTAACACATTATTAACATAACGTAATCCTAATCGTCTGCCAATTTTCCGATATTTATTTCACGTTAGTGTATATAACAGATAATAGCCGTTTCAACTGGGGATTAGTCCAGCTATGTTTTAAATCTTCTACTGTAAACGCAAATGAGATATTCTGACCACTTTTTACTAAAGCTATTGATGTTATGCTTGTTGTTAGTCGTTCTGCTGTCATTATGTTAAACGACACTTTAGTGTACACTATTGACTTTACTCTTTATATACACGCTTTACAAATGCTCTCTTCCATTGTTTCGTTTCAAATATCCTGTCACTTGTAGTATTGTCAACTAGAATTAAATAGCTATAGATCGTTTAATGCTAGTTTTCAACTATCAATATGCTTAAATATTTTTACTAAACCTATATTATCCAACTGTCTCATCCCCATTATGTTTCATTTTCTTTTTCTTATCCTTTTTGTTTTTTGTGCATTATTATTCCTGTCCAGCATATGTCAAGAAGTTGCACGAATTGTAATTTATTTTGGTAAAACCTCACGGCCATTCAGTCATTTATGTGTGTGTGTTAAACTTTCACCTAATGGGGACCTAATGGGTAACGATATTGCTGCATACCGAATGACTGTGTGGTTATTTAATTCAAGTAGATATTGTTGTCGTTAAAAATTCGTTCACATGTGGAGTGCAACAAGCGAATTTGTATTACTTCTTCTCTACCTTTTCGGGCTATTGCGCGCTTTACTCTCAGGCTGCATTATTCGACCGTTTGTCTTTGAAATTACTTTGTTATTGATTGACGCTTTACGCTTTCTTTTACTTTTATCAGGGGACATTGAGTTAAATCCAGGACCGGATTACAAGGCACTCAGTGTCTTGCATTTGAACGTGCGGTCAATACGTAACACACTTGATAATGTAGCAAGTAATCTGTGTAATTTTGACATTTTATGCTTTACGGAAACTCATCTAACTGATGTTGTTCCCGATAATGTTTTAACAATTAAAGGTTTTAATACAGGTTTTCACCGTAAAGATTATACACCTCACTCCAGCGGCTTATTAATTTATGTAAATGAGTCTTTACTGTCGCGGCGTGTTATTGAGTTAGAATATCCCAGTGTGCACTCATTATGGATTGAACTTAATACTGGCTACTTCTCCCGCTTTACTTTGCTGCTTTTATCGTCCTTCCAACTCAAATGTATCTTTCTGGAATGACCTCGAAACTAATATTGACAAAGCCTTGGATATGAACCAAAATGGTATTATGCTTGGTGATATAAACGAAGACAAACTTAAAAACTTTACCCGTCTTAAACAGTCATTGGCAATATTTAATTTAAGAAACGTTATAACTGAAGCATCTAGAGTCACTGCCAATACTTCTACATTAATTGACCCCATAATTTTCTCCGATAATTTAATTGTAATAAACAGTGAGGTTATATCAATTGATAATTCTGTAAGTGTTCACCATGCCACGGCTGCGCACATTAAAGTCCCAACCGTCATAAGTAAACCGATGCAGAGACATGTTTGGTTGTACAAACGAGCTGATTTTCAACGTCTTAACAATTTAATTAACACCGAAAATTGGAATTTTATAACAATGATGAGTATAGAAGATGCTACCACTTTATTCAAGGTCAAACTTTTAAAACTAATGAAATTATGTATTTCATTTAAACTAGTTACAGTCCGTCCTAATGATAAACCTTGGTACGACTCTATGATACGTACATTTGCCCGTAAACGCGACCGACTTAAAGCTACCGCTATAAAACATCCTTCTGAAAACAACTGGGCTCAATTCAAACACGCTCGAAACAGAGTCAACAATATGATTAAACATGCAAAGGAACAATTTTACTCCAATATTGAAACTACATTAACTGATTTAAAATCAAGCAATTCCAGGCAATCCTGGAAGATGTTTAAACATCTCATCAACTCGCATTCACACTCTGATGTGATAGCACCCCTAAAATCGGTCGACATACATGGAAACGTAACTATATATACGTCTGAAAAAGAAACAGCAACGTGCTTAAACAATTATTTTGTTTCCATTTCAACCTTAGATTCATCTTCGGGAGTTCTTCCCGTCCCTACTCAGTTTCCATTTGAATGTTTGCAAAATGTGTCAATTACTGAAACTGAAATAATCGATTTAATCAAAATTTTAATAACTAACAAAGCTGTTGGTGAAGATTTAATCAGTCATCTTGTTCTTAAGCGTACTAGCGAGTCTATTTCAAAACCGTTATGCCTATTGTTTAATAAATCATTACAAGAATGCACATTTCCTTCTTTATGGAAAAATGCAATTGTGATGCCCTTATTCAAAAAGGGTGACTCGAACATACCTTCAAACTATCGCCCCATCTCTCTTTTAAGCTGCATAGGAAAACTTATGGAGCGTGCTGTATATAAACACTTGTATAACCATTTTATTGCACACAATTTAATTTATTGCAAACAATCAGGATTTCTTAGAGGGCACTCAACAGTCTATCAACTTATTGATATATTTGATCAAATAGCTCGATCTATTGACGACAAGAAACTTAATTGTATGATTTTTTGCGATATATCCAAGGCGTTCGACCGAGTTTGGCATCGAGGTCTTTTATTCAAACTTAAACAAAATGGCATAAGTGGAAATATACTACATTGGATAGAGAGTTACTTGTCTAACCGTACCCAAAAAGTATTTGTCGGCTCAGCAAAGTCGCAGTCATTAGAAGTAAATGCCGGTGTCCCCCAGGGCTCAGTATTAGGACCGTTGTTTTTCCTGATTTACGTAAATGATATTGTAGAAAACCTTTTAAGTATTACCCGACTGTTTGCTGATGATACTTCATTATCATGTACCACATCTGTATTAGCTGATCTCGAGGGTATTTTAAACCATGACCTATGTCTTATTAACGTATGGGCAAAGCGTTGGCTTGTTGATTTTAATCCTCAAAAAACTGAAGCTATTCTATTCACAACACAAAAGAATATTCCTTTTCCCAAGTTAATGTTTGGTAATGTACCCGTAACAT
The DNA here is from genome assembly GCA_007657795.1 of Dreissena rostriformis. NCBI lineage: Eukaryota > Metazoa > Mollusca > Bivalvia > Myida > Dreissenidae > Dreissena > Dreissena rostriformis. Next base: position 118,049 of record VMBQ01001207.1, read on the forward strand.
TTGTTGATGAACACAAACATCTCGGTCTCACGTTTAGCAGCGATGGAAAATGGAACAACCACATAAATAATATTCTTACCTCCGCGGCGAAAATTCTCGGCGTTATGCGTAAAGTTAAGTACAAACTCTCAAGAAAATGTCTAAATCAAATATATTTCACACATTTGCGGCCACTATTAGAATATGCGTGTATTGTATGGGACGGTTGTACCTTGTACGACAAAGAATTACTTGAAAAAATCCAAAATGAAGCCGCGCGTATTGTCTCAGGCCTAACCAGATCCGTGTCGCTTAGAAACCTTTACACAGAAGTTAAATGGCCAAGTCTAGAAAAACGACGAAGTTATCTTAAACTAATTAATATCTACAAAATGCACAACGGTCAGTGTCCCAATTACCTTACTAACCTTCTTCCACCAACAGTTCATGAACAATCCTCTCGAAATCTTAGAAACGCGGAAGACTATACTATTTTGTCAAGAAGAACTTTACTTTATTCACGCTCGTTTTTACCATCTGCCATTAATCTATGGAATTCGTTACCCATTGATATACGAAACATTGACAACATTTCGAATTTTAAAACTTCATTGAAACAATTATTTAATTTATGCGAAGATAATCCCCAATACTTTTACACTGGGGATAGACACTCATCAATTCTACATGCCCGTTTAAGAAATAATTGCAGCAACCTTAACTCGGACTTATTCATCAATCATTTAAAAAACACTCCCCTATGTGCGTGCGAAAATGATGCTGAAAATGTTGAGCATTACCTCTTTCATTGCCATACATACCGTTTGCAGCGAATAGCTCTATTTACTGCGCTACGATCGTTTCATCCCCTTAATTGTGAGATGCTCCTTTATGGTAAGCCTTCATTAAATAATGAAAACAACACCATCATTTTTAACGAAGTTAAAAAATATATTATGACGACAAAGCGATTCATTACTTAGCTAACTTTTTTTTTCATTTTGCTGGACAGGACTTATTGCTATCATTATTACTATCATTATTCATGTCCTTTATTGTTTAAGATATTTGTATATTTTCTATGTAATCATTATTTATTTTGTTATTACTATTATTATTATAAATATAACTACTGCGATTTATGTTCTCAATTGTATACTATGTTTATTGTAAAATTGTAAACTATGTAAATGACATCATTAATAGTTTATGTAAGTCTGTCACCATTACAACATGTAAAAACTAACGCAAGGGAAGGACCCCCGATAACGATGAACAACTTCATAAGGTATGTAAATATGGAGCAATATATATATATTTGTACAATGTCATTCTTTGGAAATAAAATATGTTTTAAGTAGAAGAAACAAAAAAACGATTCGAGAATGTGATATTTTTATTGTTGGAAATTGAAAAAAAAAGGCAACAGCAAAACAAAAACTCAATTTTATTCGAATTTCAATTGATAAAAATGGCGTGCACATTCAGTCTAGGTCAACCGCCCGGGTCAACCGTTATAAATAAAATTCAGCCACACATTTAACAAATAATCGAAAATAATTATAATTACACGTCGCACATTATTTGGATAATTAAAATATCGATTGCATCTGAAATTGTGCTGTAGATTAGATTGATGGCATTATTTAAGCTTTGACATGAGTCCTAAAAAAACTAAATTTAGCATAATCGACACGCTTACCTGAATCATTAATGACAACTTTAATCCAATAAAGTAACAACGATATGCACTTCCATTGTCTGTTCTTCGTGTTTTGCATGACAAACACATAAAAAACAATCCGAAATACGTTTTGGATTCGTTCGATCTTTTAAACAAAAAGTTTACTGTTAAATAAAGCACCACTTCCATAAGCATATTATTGTCCCAAAATATTTTGTCACCGAAGTGACGTCACACGGGATACGTCATACATTGCGTAATCATGTGAATAAAAATAAAAATACGGAAAGCTGGTTCGGGAATATATTTAAAAAAGACACAAAAAGGATGATATGTAATATACACGATAACATTAAAAAGAAACGTTTTAATGATAAAAAGTAGTCCGTCACCGGAGAGCGACTGACGGATATTCGAGGTCACGTGGTCAACTAGCCTAATAACTTTTGGGTTATTATGTTACCTGGTTATCGGGCTGATTTAAAGGCATGTGACAGGATAAAATGAAATACTTAAGTATCATGGTCAAAGATAAATATAATTTAATATAGATATAATATTTCTAAACGAAGTATATATATAACAGCCTTTTATCAGGACAAGTGTTGCTTTCCTAACTTTAGGCAGTCGGGATCGTTAGGTGACATAATGTCTCGAGTGATCAAGTATCAAATTAAACTAAAGCTTCTACACAAACAAATTTCTTTACTTACCAAAATCTCCACATAGCGCAAAAAGAGACAAATTGATCCCATGACATACGGATCAACAACCTATTAACTAAACACCGCTTAGCTTCCACGGTTTGTTTGCTTGCGAGGTCATTTCAAGACGATGTAAAAGACATGTAACGCAGCATATGACAAATCTTCGCAAATGGGTCAGGAACGTTCAATATGGTGATTGTACACACATGTACGTGCCTTCGTCGTTCATGTGTTGATGCGCAAAGCAAATTACAATCTGTGTGGCACGACTGTGCCTTTCGAAATGCATGCAAAAACATTATCAACAATATTGAAAGTACAGTTTATATGATACCAAACGAATTGGGTAACTTAAAATGTTACCGTAGAAACAAAGTGAAAGGACACGCACACGTTTCCTTTGAAAGTGAATGATGTCTTTTGTCATTTTACTTATTGATTATTCAAATATTTAAATGAGAGCTTAATTTTAACAATTATTAACAATGTGCGTTCTGGATGCAAGAATTTTTTCCCGGATTAAAACAGCTTGGTATTACGCAGTTTATACATACATAGATAACGTTTCTTGCTATACGTATATAATTGTTGTGGACCATAATGCAAGCCTTGCTTTTAATGTCTGCAAAATTATTAGCTAGCCATCGTCGTAAGGAAAGCCTCTTTGTTATGCGAGCGAGAGCGACGAAAACATCTTGTTGAAAGATTTCGATAATTACTGATACGATACTTTCGCTCGAAACATTTTCAATACAACAACTGGCTCAACTATATTTTCAACGATGGTATACAAACTAACTATCTTTAGTTAGTATGTACCACTGCTGATTAGTGAGGCATGGAATAAAATCCTTATTAATTGCGGATTATTATGCATTCCATTCGTCGCGTTATTTGTATAATATGATTTCACAAACGAAGAAAAGTGAATATAAAATCAATTGCAATTGGATTAATGGTGCGTATTTAACTCAGGAATTGCAGCTCACGCGTGGATGCCATGTGGCAGAATGGCAAAACGTGAACCATTCACGTTGGCCTTAGCTTTTATGTTCACAACATTAATTACACCTGGTAAGACACGTTAACTTTTGGCATCCTAGTTTGGCATGTATTGTTTTAATACATATTATTTGCTCTGTCTATTTTTCTTTTTGTTTGTTTTGTTTTTGTTTGTTTTGCTTAAATAATAAATAAATTCAAATGTTAAATACAGAACGATACAAAACGTTCAAGTACCAATTTGTACATTAGTGGTCTGTTGTTAAAAAAAAAGAACATACTTGGTCTTGGTCTTATATACCAAAACTAAATGTGTATTTTAGTATATATATATGACCGGTTAAGGTCAATAAAATACGATAGAGGCAAGAAAGAGTATATGGGTTAGTCACTATGTTATGTTTTCTTATGTGGACCGCGCTTGCTAAATATGGACCGCGCGTGCAAATGTTGAAAAATGAAATGACAGCCCGGATTACACACAACTAAATTACGCTTTGTTGTATTTTGACACTGGCGATCGTGTAAAACTGAAATATTAGTAGCAATTAAGTATTATTAAAAATTATAATTTAAAATCCATATTTAATTTTAAAAATATGTTTTAAATTGTCAATATGTTGTGAAATAGAACTTATTCTATAATCATACGATGTGTTTGTTAGTTTGTGGCAGTGTTGATATAATCTTTGATTATACACTTGCAACTACATGGGATAAAAATGTTTGGTACAATAAAAGAAATAGAAAACTCACTTCGGGCCCGATTGTGTAATAGTGACCAACAAGTCAGCCACAAACTGTATATGGCTTCAGCCTCAGGTTGTTTACCTATTTCTTAATTAAAGAAATCGTTTACAATTTTGAAACAACACATCTATAAATAGAGCTCTAATATATATGCGTTTGCTAACATTTAACAGTGGCTATAGAATCTTCAGATATTTATGCAGTGATTATCATTCACAGTTGACAGAGAACAACATTCACATGAATGTATAAATATCGAGACATCCGTAATGTTCTGTGATCGCCCTTGGACGCAATATCTAATATGTCAAAGTAATTGTATAACGATTGCTAAAGGCTTGAAACTGATAAAAATGATGCATTACACAATTGTATTATGTTTGATGAAATACAGATTGTATTTATTTTCTGTTCAATGTTTTTGTTTAGTTTAACCTTGCACATTTTTCAAGCATACACGTTCAGTATGTACGTGTTTTTTATGTGAATTGGTGTAAAATATAATATTTATGGATCCCTGTCTATTTTTGAATTTATCTGTATTGAGTATAAATTTTGGGTAACTTAAATACAGATATTCATACATCGTCATGGATGATATCATATTACATGTGTTCAGAAGTTACGTTAAACGGACTTGTTCACAGATTAGTGTCAATAAATGCATGTAAGAATTGAGACTTTAATTACGGAACTGTAGAGCTCCGTTATACTAATAGGATGATTATTTGAAAAAGAAATTTCAATAAAAAAGTTTACCCTGTGCGGGTTTCGCAACCGTATCCTTTGAATAAAAAGTCTATTGCGTTAACCACTCGGCCATCCGCACGGGTATCATTTATATCTAATATAAGTAATCCACATGTTATAACAAAGTCAACCAAAAACACCAGAATAATTCCAAATGATGCATTCGTTTCGCGTTTGTAAATTACTTATACATTTTAAATGTGAACAAGTCTCTTTGATTTGTTAGCAACTAAGTTCGTTCAAATAGGTATTCATCCGTTTAGTAATTGTACATAGATACAAGCAATTTTAAATGAAAAAATCTTTATTATTATTCTCTATGTTTTATCGCTCTATGAAAATTGTATGTGTTAATAAAATAGATACACACTATTGTTTATTTACTGGTCTTCTTTCTTAAGGGATGTGTTTCAACCAAACTATTCGCTACAATCTACATCTGCGTAACTGATATGTTTAGACTTCAGACAAATGTTACTAGAATTTCTGACCAATCGAGACATTGACGCTCATTGGAGCTGTTGCAACTAACATATTCTTTAAACACATTCAATATAAAGCTAATGTTTTGAACATGTACTTATTATAGTGAACGCATGGTGCTTTTATAACATAAATATATATAAATATAATATATTGCGTGACTATTTCTATTATTTATGCGTTGGCTGTTGTATGCTTTGTATAAGTATGTACTTTACTGGCTTAAAGTAACTGCAGCGTTTTGTTATATGTATGCACTATTTACGTGATATGTATTTGCTTTTTGTTCGTTCATGTACTATTGAGGGAAATAAGCAAATAAACAATTAATTAAAACATCATCATCGCTGTGTCGAGAGTTAAATCAGATGGTGTAAACAGCATAAATTTCAATGACAATTATTGCATTCTGGCACTTAATGCAGAAAGGCATGCTGACAAACTAAAGATAACGAAAAGTCATCATGTATCAGTTTCATTTATTTTAGTCAATTTAATAAAGAATATGAATGATAACAAGAGCACAGCATGTCATAGTTATTTTCAAATCGCCTTACTCCGGAATCGTCTTGATTTTGGAAAAACCTACTAATCTGTCAAAATTAGATTTCTTATCAGCTATAACTATTTGAATGAAACTACCATTGACACATAAAAGAGGTCAAGTTGTTTAAAATTTGTGGAGATCCGGATGACAACTATTGTAACTAGTTTTATCAGATGGATAAGGAGGTCTCAAATCAGGTGTATTTAGTTCTCACAAAGTGTAAATCAGTTTATTGTCATGGAAACCGATTAAATTACAATTTCTTGTTTTTGTAAGTGCCTTCCATTGTATAATGTTTTCGTAACACGGTCGACACATGCGTTCCTTAATGGTATATAAACACTAACCTTAATATTAACAAAGGTGGCATTGCTTGACAAGGTTTAAAAAATGTATTATCCACATAAAATTCAAAAACTATTATCAACAACAAAATATTAATCGGCCTAGCATTAAAGTAAAGAAATAATAATGCGTAATCTATTGTATTTAGTAAAATAATTAACGCTTGCTATTTTAGTAAATAATTATTCAAAGTGAATTATTATTGCTTTATGAATAATATAATTTATAAAACGATCACTTATTTGTCCTGCTATTATGTATATAATATTGAGTTATACAGCTGAATTATAAAGCCAAACTCTACTGCCATTCTTTAATTTGAAATTTAGAGTTGAAAAATATTGCATTATATATTTTGATTTGGGACATTTTTATAGTTGTTCTCCTTAAAATACATTTTATTAAGTGGTACATAATTGTTATTCATCTTTCAGATCACTTATAATTTCGTATCGTATAGATTATCTCCAGCGAGGGACTTTCGAACTGAATCTCAGAACTTACTGTTTTATATAATTTTAATAAATCAATAAAAAAAAATATATTTTTATACAAATACTTCAATATTAATAATCGATTTATTCAGATAATCTCCCAGAGGGATATACACACATAATTTAAAAAATGTTGTCTTCATTTGTAATGTAGTTTTGGCGTTTCAAACTGGTTTGAATATAGCATTGAATATAACATTGAATTATACTTATTACTTATTTATAATAACGTATATTAATTCTAAAAAACTTACATTGCCGATTCTTGATGATATAGTCTATTACCTACCTAATTGGTATAGTTTATTATATTTGTTTTGTTCATACCCGTTTTGTCAAATATTTTTTCATATTGATTAAGATTGTTATTATGTTCTTAACGTTCTTTCTTATCTGTTTTGTTTATGTTCGACGGTATATGCCAATGATGTTGACTAAAATTCATTTGACATGTACACCTACTGGAAAGTTGACACATTGTTATACAAAACCCAACTATCAATCTTCCCCGGTTCTAAATCAGTTGTCGTAATTGACAATTAACCGCCGCACTCCCAACGGTACGTAAATAGGTTCCTGTTTTTATGAACTATGTTACTAGTTACGATAGTTTTAACTGAACAACTCGCGTATATTTCAATATACCTTTACCTTTTTAAACAAATATTTATATTATTTAAAGGTTGTTTATTAGTTGTTGTTCGTCATTATGCGACGATACTAATTATAAACATTTTTTAATACAGGCTATTACTTGAACAACTGCATAGTGCACAATGTGGCACGTAACTATTACGTATTTATTATCCATGAAGGACAATATGAGGACATTATAACAAAATTACGTTTTAACAAATCAATGTCCATGTTCTTTGACGGAACTGACCTTGAGATGGTCTTAATAACAAATTATAATTCAATAACTTTCGTGAGCTGTCATATTTGCATATTTCCCGTATAGTGATTTACGTTCTTGTAAACAAAACGCTTGCCATGACGTGTCAGCGTATAACAACAGGGTCTACATAAACCTTAAGACTTTGCATAAAATACACAATACTTGTCATGTGCTACTATAATCGTTCGGATAGCGTAGTATCGACTTTTGGGAAATGCAAGATATTATTTCAAGCAAATGTAAACAGACTTGCTCACAATGTCTGTGTTTTGATCCTGTAGATTACTGCTTATTTACATCCATTGGTTCGAACCGTTCTAATTTACATCCTGTCGCGTACGAGTACAATTATATACACAATAATTTGCATGCGTTTGCCATTCACAGTTGTTTTGCTGCACTAGTCTATGTTCGCGCTCTGTGTTATTTTCCAGTCATGCAAACGTTGATTTGTAATTTGCATTTATGGTGGTGTTATAAATTTATTCTATAAATATAGTGCTTCCTGGATAGTTAAACGATAAAGGAATGATGAAACTTCTGAAATAGTATCAGGAGAGAAATTATTGTTTTCGTTTGCGATTCTTTTATTTTAGCCAAGGGACGAATTACCCACACAAAACATGAAAATTAATGTTTAATTACGAAGCTGAAGGAATATTAAAGACAATACAATGGTTCGGCGTAAGGCGGATAGTATTTTAAACGGCCAAATAAATATTCATTTAAACGTGATTTTGTTCGCGATACAATATCTAATTATGTATGCAAACATATTGTATTTTTATCTTTTTCATTTAACAGAGTAAAAATGAATGATTGACACACAAGTTAGATAATTCCTCGTCAGTTGAGTTGCCGTTTTAATTTAATACATATTTTAATTTTATTAAAACGTGATGGTTAGAAGTACGATTCGTATGTTTGATTTTTAAACTGTGTGTATATGGACTGAGGTTTGACAATTACATATAAAAATAACAGCCACTAATTAGTGTTTTCGTTAAAGAACGCCCGCTCTTTCCCTAAAAATATGTCGATTTAGCAGCCTTCTGATTCCAATGTGCAGAAGCGGACACCAAGCTACGCCACACTTCTGTAATAGTTGGGATGAGAGTGAAGTACGTACTTGTATCCTCCGTACTGATATACTGATATTCGTAATCAACGATACAAGTGAATACCTCTATATGGTAAGATATTGTTGATGACCTCTAGATGAATGTTTTGTTGTGGCTGAGGACGTATAAATGACAAATAATTGTTGAGGCTGAAGACCCCTTACCGACATGTTATTTTTTGCAGGTATGAATCTCTGTAAGATGCGTGAATGTACCATGGAAGTCCTTGTATATGACATTATTATGCTGGTGATCAAACCTCTAATTGACATTTCATTGTTCCAGGTGAGTCCCTCCGCTGCGTCCAGTGCATCTCCTATCACGACCGACGGTGCTTCAGTGGACAAATTGCCCCGGAACCTTGCCAAGAAACAAATAGCACGTCCTGTGTAGAGTATATCGCCACAGAGGATAACAGTAAGCAAACGGAGTTTTCGGTGTTTGATTTCGTTTCATACTAAAACACTAAAGATACAATTGAATAAACGTGTTGAGTGGTATATTGATAAGATACAACCAAAACAGGGACAAAAATAATGTTTATTTGTATTGTTCATTTAGGCATTTTTTACGATTATTATATCATCCAACGAACGTGCATTTGTATGCGCATGAAGTATAATGGTTTTAAATTGAGCATTGAAGGTAACACATTACAAATTAATTTGAACTTAAGGAATAACAAAATGTTTTAGGACAATTGTTCATATTCATTACGTTATTTGCTGTGAATATTGTCAAAATAACGAACTTATTCGTTAACAGAATAAATCTTAATAATGTTTTACATTCCTGTTTAAGAGCCCACGGAATTTGGCAACCGTAACTGCCATTCGGGTCCAGAGACACCAGGCTGCAAAGTTATCACACAGTACGACAAGGACTACACAGTGTGTACGAAGTACTGTTACACAGACGGCTGTAACCACTCAGTGCCTATATCTACACAAACCTTTACTTTATGTTTGCTTTTGTTGTCCTTGCTAGTTCAAGGTCCTGACGAATAGAAGGAATGTGTTCCATGTTTGAGAGATAAAATGGAAAATAATGGAGCAATCGTTCCATAAACGTGAAACTGACAAAACGGTATATATTTGAATTAATGTACTCTACCTATATAATTTTGAACCAATGACAAATACCTGATTTAAGAGTAAATAACACAGTATATCTATAAACAATGTCAAACTTGATTTTCTCTTTAATATTATTTCTATTATCAATATCTACGATAAGGCAACGGCTGTTCCGTTGTGCATTTGATCTAAGAAATGCGTATGTGAGTGAGTAATGCATACACTGCATACGTCATTATAAAGTATATATTTTGTGTAGTAAGAAGTATACATCAATAAGTATAAGGCTTCTTGCACATATTAGTTCTTGCGAAAAGAATTACCTTGACTTATACATCTTACAGCAAGATAGAACAAAATCATAACGGCATTAGCATCTTTCTGCAAAGAAAAAATGTTTATAAGAAATTAAATTATGCACCAATAACTTGGGCATTAAATATCATAAATAGAGAATAATAGGTTGGTGACGTTGATGGAGAATGGTTATCTGGCAAGGCGGAGGAATTTATCGGGTGAGCCGTAGGCGAACCCGATAAGATCCTCTGCCGAGCCAGATAACCATTCTCCATCAACGTCACCAACCTATTATTCTATTTATCATGTCACATTTACACATTTACCGTTAACACATTTTATCAACACACAAATGATTAATTGACATAACAAAATAATTATTCTGATCGGGCCTTCTACATGTACGCACCATGCCTAACGACCAAATAACTACCGATTGTGTCACGTAAAAAAAAATTCCACATTAAACCGTTTCTTTTAATACTTTCCAATAAAAGATATGAGAAGAAATTTAAAACGAAGCGAGAATGTGATATTTTTATTGTTGGAAATTAAAAAAAAAAAAACAGCAAAACAAAAACTCATTTTTTTTCGAACATTCAATTGAACAAAATTGCGTGCACATTCAGTCTAAGTCAACCGTTCTAATTTAAATTGAGCCACACATCAAACAAATAATCCAAAATAATTATAATTACACGTAGCACATTATTTGGATAATTAAAATATTGATTGCAACTGAAACTGTGCTGTAGATTAGATTGATTGAATTATTTAAGCTTTGACAGGAGTCCTAAAAAAACTAAATTTAGCATAAACGTGTCGTTTATCTTACCTGAATCATCAATGACATCTTTAATCGCATGCTATTAACAATAAAGTAACAACTATATGCACTTCCATTGTATGTTCTTCGTGTTATGCATGACAAAGACATTACACACAATCCGAAATACGTTTTGGATTCGTTAGATGATTAAAAAAAAAAAATACTGTTAAAAAACCACCACTTCGATAGACATATTGTTGTCCCAAAATATGTCGTCACCAAAATAACGTCATACGGGATACGTCATACATTGCGTAATCATGTGAATGAACATAAAAATACGGAAAGCTGGTTTTGTAATATATTTTAAAGAAGACACAAAAAGGATGATATGTGATATACACGATAACATTAAAAAGGTTTGATGTTTTAATGATAAAAAGTAGTCCGTCACCGGAGAACGACTGACGGATATTCGAGGTCACGTGGTCAACTAGCCTTATAACTTTTGGGTTATAAGGTTACCTGGTTATTAGGCAGATTTAAAGGCATGTGACAGGATAATAACAAATACTTACCTACATGCATTACTGAAGGCAATTACATAATCAACCTAACGAGCGGAAAAAAAGGTGTGGGTGTTTTTATCACACAAAATTTACAATTTACAATAATGATATGTTATTTATTTCGTAGTAATATGTATTTTCCGATCATATTGATTATACTTGTTTTATTGATCCGATCTTGCGTTCTCACGAGAAGATAAAGCATTAAACACGTGTCACAAGGAGCACCAAATATCACGCATTGTTACCATTAACCTAAAATGGGTATCATGCAACTGCCAAGTGGTAATGGATGGGTATACGTGGCAGATATGTTCTGCACAGAACGTCCTTTCTAGGATTGTTAAATGCCGCGAAGAGCTATCGAGAATTGTCTTATATAGATGTGTCCATGATGCATAGATAAAATCCAATACAATGTGAAACAATACAATAGAATAAATGTACAATACATGCACAATACATGTAAAGTTAAATACATGTACAATACATGAACAATAACAAACATGAACAATACATGAACAATCCATGTATAATACAGATACAATACATGTATTACCGAATATATTGGAATACAATTAATGTACAATGCATGTGCAATACATTTGCAATAAATGTACATAACATATGCAATACATATCAAATTCATGTACAATGCATGTGCATATATGTACAAAACATGTAAAGTATATGTGCACAATATGTATAATACATGTGGAATACATATACCATACAACTATACAAAACAAAACATGTACCATAACATACAATACATATTTGGAACCGATATCCAGCTTAAACCAGCTGACCATGATACATTTTATACATGACTGCCTGTATTAAAATCGTTAAGAAGTATTCGTTTCAGTCTCTCCAGCGACACTTTTTACAAGACAAATTTTTATAATAACAAAGAACATGACAAAGTCCATCTCTGATAAATCTAGAGGTCGAACAAGCAATAGCGTGTGAACAACTGCAATTGTTGTTTGGATTTTATTTTTAAAACGGCAAACCAAAATAAAATGTTTGTATGAACATTTAGGGGTACGTGTGTCCTTATTCATCAACCGATACGTACACATATTCGTTTCGTATTAATTGCTTTCCGCTGCCTTTGCAATTTATGAAGGATAAAACAGATTTGTATAAGATACGATCGATTGAAAAATCATGGGGAAAAAGGTAATCCAATTATCATTTGAATCGTCTGCATTGAAAACAGTCCAAATAAATAACTAATTTCTTACTTTATCCTTCTTGTGTATGACCTTGACATTTGACACGCATTGATCACGTACGTCAAATATCTTGTGATAAAAAATATTTTATGTTTAAAACTAGGCAAAACGTATTCAAACGTACACATTTGATTCATTATTAATTAAAGCTTTACGTTTATCACAGGGACACAATCGCAAATCGGAAATCGCAACCAACATCGCTTCCAACAACTACTTCCGTAGTTAAAAATGCTTTCCATTGATTGAGATATTGCACATACCGGTATTATCCTTAAAGTGAGACTGTACGATTTTGTCAAATATTTATGAATTTATATTAAATGTGTTAAATATTATTAAACATATATTTCAATATAAATTAAAATAAAGGTTAAGAAGAACATGTGTCGAGAAATGCGAAATAAGCCAGATATTTAAATCTGAAATCGAAAATGGCTTTCAGCCTAATTCGCCAGCATTAGATCATGCATGTACAATGTGAATATGAAATTATTTTCGGTTTGATAAATACGGTATTGTTATGGTTGTGTACATGTAATTTACAAGAGATATTATGGTAATGGTTTGGCGAGAATAATGCACGAATTTTTTCTGGTGGATTTTGCGCGAAACAGCACGAGTTTCGCGTTTTTGGGTTTATATGATTTGCAAATCTATTGAGTCGCCATTCGAGGTGTGTATTTGACAGGCACAGGTTATGGACAAGGAGAACGAAAGGGTGATATTTATTTGTATTTGTAGTATTGCAGTATTGTAGAAAAGTATTTGTGTGTTGCAAATATTGCATGTTCATCTACTGACTTTGTGTTTAGACCAGTTTATTTTTGTAATTTTAAACACTGTTTAAAATTGATCTTTAATGATAAGCATATTAGTTCTTCTACTATAAATGCTAATTTTAAGAAGAAGTTAAGTCTATTGGGTTATGTTTCTTCTAAATATGGACTGCATTCTTTTCGTGCTGGTGGAGTTTCAATAAGTGCTAATAATAAGACTGTCGATAGACTGGCAAAGGCCTGGTAGATGGAAAAGTGTTTCCACTAAAGACGGTATGTAAACGATTCTTCGAAAGATAGATTATCGGTGTCATTAAATTAAGATTTGTGAATAAGTTATTATTAATGTATGTGTACTTTGAATTGTATGATGTGTTGTTGGTAGCACATGTAAAGGCACTATAAGTTATTATGATAAAAATGATTCGAAAATGCTATTTAGTTTTAGTAAGTTATGTGTTTGTGATTTGTGTGTGTCTTTTGTGGTAATTGGACCAATTTGTTTAAGGCTATTTGGCATGATTTGGAAAGCCAGTTGGCTTGTATGTTCAGTTGACCGGTTTTTGAAAGCCAGTTGATCTGATGTGTGAAAGCCAGTTGGCTTGTGTTGTCAGTTGACCGAACTTTCTTAGAACACATGTCAACATGGAATTAACAATCTTTGCAAGTTTATTTTTTTGCAGTAATTGGACGGTTCGAATGGTATATTAAGTTTTGGAGAACATAAAGGTATTGTATATTGAGTATGTTATTTTTATTACTAAGTATACATATTGTTTTTATTATATCTGTTTTATTCTCTTTTGTATTATTTGTGTGGTCAGTTGACCTTTTGTTGATTGTCATAGTGTGCCTGATGTGGATAAGCCAGTTGGCGTGTGTGGTCAGTTGATCGTTTTTTGAAGGCCATAGTGTGCCTGGCCATAGTGTGCCTATTGTGGATTAGCCAGTTGGCTTGTGTGGTCAGTTGACCGTTGTTGAAAGGCATAGTGTGCCGATTTTGGTTGAAACACATAGTTGTTTTGCTTTAACAAATGTTTGCAAATTTATCTTTTCAGTAAAATGACAGTTTTGAAAGGTATATAACATGGTGTATAATATTTAGGTAGAGGGTATCAACGAGGAGAACAAACGGGTGATATGCGTGATTACAGATAAATGGTGATTACAGAAGCAAGAACAGCAGTGACAAACGAACCAGGCACAATGAAATTGACAGTGATGATAAGTATTAAACCTTTTTGGTGATAGATTAGAGACTCATTTTGTTTATGCACTTGATTTTGGAAATAGATGTATTATTTCTGAAAATTCTGTTAGAAGTAGGTTAAAACATTCTATTGAATTCCGGCGGTTTTCAATCAATGCTAATGCGGACATTATTACTGTGATTAAGAAAGGTTGTGTATTACCGTTTCTTGTTAAGCCTACTACTTTAATAATGAAAAATAATTAATCAGCTTTAGACATAATGAATATGTAGAGAAAGATCCATGAACTTATTTCGAAAAATTGTTTTTATGAGATCTCTTTTATTCCCCACATTGTGAATCCTTTGTCAGTTGCAACAAATTCTTGTTTTAAGAAAGATCGATTCTGGATATGAGTAATTAAAATACTTTTATAAAGTATGATTGAGTTAAATTTTAAGATTATAAAGTTGCAAACGAATTTCTTGTAGATAAAGGTTTTGTGATTAAGTTTGAGAAAAAGTCATTATCAATGTATGTGTACTTTGAATTGTATAATGTGTTGTTGGTAGCAAATGTAAAGGAACTATAAGTTATTATGATAAAAATGATTCGAAAATGCTATCTATTTTTGTTTAATGCCACTTGGTCTGATTTGGAAAGCCAGTTGGCTTGTATGTTCATTTGACCGTTTTTTGAAAGCCAGTAGATCTGATGTGTTAACGCCAGTTGTCTTGTGTTGTCAGTTGACCGAACTTTCTTAGAACGCATGTCCACATGAAATTAACAATCTTTTCAAGTTAATTCTTTGCAGTAACTGGACTGTTCGAATGGTATATTAAGTTTTGGCAAACATAAAGGTATGGTTTATTGAGTATGTTATTATTATTACTTTGTAAAAATATTGTTTTTATTATATCTGTGTTATTCTCTTTTGTATTATGTGTGTGGTCAGTTGACCTTTTGTTGAAGGCCATAGTGTGCCTGGCCATAGTGTGCCTTTTGTGGATTAGCCAGTTGGCTTGTGTGGTCAGTTGACCGTTTGTTGAAGGCCATAGTGTGCCTGGCCATAGTGTGCCTTTTGTGGATTAGCCAGTTGGCTTGTGTGGTCAGTTGACCGTTGTTGAAAGGCATAGTGTGCCGATTTTGGTTGAAACACATATTTTTTATTGCTTTACAAATGTTTGCTAATTTATCTTGTCAGTAAAATGACAGTTCGAGAGGTATTTAACATAGTGGAGAATATTTAGGTATTCATTGTATGTTTTATATTTGTATTAATAATGTGTATTCTCTCTTTGTTTTGTTTGAAAGTCCTGTCAAATACAAACACCCACTCATATTTTGTCTTAGATTTATTAATTGTATGGAAAGGACGATGATGATATGGTTGATAACGATGATGAGGATTAAATAGTATTTTGAGAATAGAGAATAATAAATTTACTCATAACTATGAGTAACTAAATTTAGTTTTAGTGCAGATTCGTTCATACGACACAAAGACACAATTTTGTTTCCTAACAAATACGAGTGAAAGTGTCGGCATCGGCTTTAACCAGCACTAACTTGTGTTTGCTGCGTTTTATGAAATTCGTCTTCAATGTATAATTTTTCTTGCATATTGTGTGTTATTGTAACATATTTGTTATCAATATATTACAATTTAACACATATAAAAATCGTACAGTCTCACTTTAAGAAGACATTGAATATTTTGTCATAAAATATAGTATGTGTTTTAAATAGTACTTGATACTGTTGACCAGTGCATACATACAATTTTGTGGCAGAAGCCGAATACAGTATGGTAATCAAAGCATTTGTCATTAGGTACCAACACACTATATTTTTGTGAACAGTTTCAATTTTTTCAATTTAACTTGCAAGTGCCATTTTTAATATACGCACAGCGAACTGAATTACACTGCATTGTTTGAAGTATACTTATTAAACTAGTTTATAACTTAAAATATCATTACTGATTTTCTTACCATTTCTTCTGATGTTTTTGACAGAAGAAATACCACCAACAATAAGCTTCGATTGTCTATTAATCAAGACGCGTTTTCAATTTGCGATATTGTCTGCAAACTACTTCAGATGGTGGCAGTTATTCAGATAAGAGCCTTCCAATTCTCGGCCGCTACCAATGGATTGTTGGGCCCAAGCATCGATGTGTCAACTAAATGGGAGCAAACATCCATTTATGAAATCGTCAAGCAACAAGTTGGAAAATGTATAGATACTTATCAATAAGTTAATGTACACACACAGTGGCATGTTCAATTGCTTAGTCAGCTGAGAAACAAAGATGGGCACTAGAGATAAGAATCGTACTTATTAATATAGACCAAAATCAAGGAATGAAATACCCTATGAAAGGGCAAGACATCCTTTAAACATGGTTGTAAATTATTATACTTAGAAATGTTTTGCGTTCCGTTTCCTTCAAACAAATGCTAGTACAATCTCGTAAAATATATTAGTCGAGTGGTATTTAGATAGTTGTTACAGGTTTAAAGAAACCAAGAACAGCTGCGCTACGAATGTGAATGTGTCTTCAGTGTATAACGTTGACCTTTAGTGGTGAACGTTTTACTAAATTGACACAATTTAAATATACATACATGATATAGATTTGTGTTTGTCCGACAAACTAAGACACTTAGCTTTCAAATTTTGATAGCAAAAAATGTGAAGCATACTTAATAGTTTCTAATGATACGTGTGCAATATATGAGATGTGTTTTCACATCTGTAGACTACAGACTATCTTAAATGCTGTATGTTTAGTAATAACTTGTATTACACACAGCTAAGTTTAACATATTTATATAGCTTCCATGTATTACGCTCGGAATCTTCAATTCAATATCACTCAGTATTTCATGCTTTATGAATTTGTATTTATTCCTGATTAATGCGTATTAAACGTGTTTCACATTGATTTGAAGTAGGCGAATACAAAAAGCAAATTACTCGAACAATGGACGTCAATGTCCCAATGGAGTGTTTTATGTTAAAGGTTTGTATGCTGCCAATAAATGATTAATCAACAGTTTTTTTTTCTGTTCAAACAGATAAACAAGCGCTTGTGCTTCATAACTGAATATAAATGACTAGTATTGATAAAAAATAAATATTTGCTCATAATATTTAAGCTCTTATCCTGTCAATTTACATTACCAAGACTGGATTTTTATTTAGAAGGGTCTTCCATTAAACGAAATATTCCATAAAAGCGGAGAGCGTTGTCCCTGATTAGCCTGTGCGGACTACACAGGCTAATCTGCGAAATATTTTACGCACATGCATTAAGCCAGGTTTTTTCAGAGCGCGGCACTTATTATATGCCATATACCCTTATTTAAAAACTGGTTCTGCAAAATTAGGTCTTAAGCAAAGAAATATTGCCTTTTTTATGCTCTTAGCTTTTAAAATCATCTTGAATTTTATATAATAATCCACGTATAATGTAATAACATGAACGGATAAATGGATAAATCTAATAATAGATATCAAGCGATATTGTTAAACAGTAGTATGTTTCAGTCTTTACACAAA
Source organism: Dreissena rostriformis (assembly GCA_007657795.1). NCBI lineage: Eukaryota > Metazoa > Mollusca > Bivalvia > Myida > Dreissenidae > Dreissena > Dreissena rostriformis. The sequence continues at coordinate 136,297 of VMBQ01001207.1, forward strand.
TAGAAATATTAAATGCACAAAAGTTTAGAAAATCAAATCGTTTCCCGGGAGACCAACAAGACATTTAAAAGCAATCACAATAGTATGGACTACTGGCTATTGGCCTGTATTTCTGCAAATTAAAACCGAATTAACGTATTCAAGATTAAGATCAATTATCAATCTTACTCGATGTTTTAAATACATAGAATGGATTCAACGTTTCCCAGAAGGAAATGATGTGCTAAGCTTGTTTGACATAAGTTATATGTTTGAGTGAAAATTCCATGGTAACTAGTCGGAAAGACAAATGTATGCCAATTAACTTGCTAAATGAGATTGATATACCTTGTACTTTCCAAATACGAGCCAACTTACTGGCTAAATGTGAACGGCATTACCCACATTTGTCAAATGTGAACCATTTAACTCGACCTTGTCAAATCTGAGCCATATTACTTGTATGTCAAATGTTGACCATTCCTTCGAGAAGTTTGAAGTTATAGACACAACGTTTGAACATGACTAACCATGTAAGGATATTGTCATACGTTAAAAAATATGTGTTATCACATAAAGACGCATTTAAGGCAGTTCTCACATCAATATTTCTTCGAGCTGAGTAAAATGTGTGAAATAGTTTGTATAATATGAACAAAAATATTCTTGCAAAATGTTAACTGAAACTGACAGATCAGATGCGGTGGTGTAAACTCACATTTGGAAATTTAAACGATAATGACCAAGTATCGTTACCTGCCACATGCGTGATGACCTTTACAGTCTTGTTTAATAAACACATATTACACAGTATGGCTATTTAACAAGTAGTTAGCATGTTTACACTATTTAAACCATTTATATCAGCATGTTATATATGTACATGTGCCAGATAACAGGTCACGTGTTGTTACTGGTACACGTAAGAAGCTTCGAGAGGGTGACAGTGTCAACTAATTGCTGTTGTTCTGGACTTAAACATATGGTTTTATAATATGAACGAAAGTAATTCTTTGCAAAATGTTGTTAAACGAAACTGATACATCCGTTGCTTTGGTGTAAAATCACCTTTGGAACTTTAAACGATAATAAACCTGTCGCGTAACATGCTACATGCGTGATGATCCTTACAGTCTTGTTTACTTAACACATAGTACACAATATCGCTATTTAACAAGTAGTTAACATGTTTACACTATTAAAACCATGTTATCATCTAGTTATATATGTACAGATAACAGGTAACACAAGTTTTATTACTTGTAAACGTAACAAGCATCGAGAGGGTGACAGTGTCAACTAATTGCTGTTGTTCTGGACTTAAAAATAGCTATCGTTCCTTATAATAACACGCGAGTCACACGAGCTGTTGATGATGTTCAATGTTTGCATTTGTGTCGCTAAGGTGAACAATTAATATTCATTGTTGCTCGTGGTCGTAATTATAGCAAGAGAAGTCGTTGGTATTTACCTTCGTCAGACTGATACAACTGCGTGGCAAGGGCCGACTCAAATGTCAGCAAATTATATCAGCCTTATAAAGAGTTAGCAAGACAATTTATCATGCCGACGAAACCTTAAATACAGTATATATGACATTTAAGGATGCGTACTTATGAATATAGAAATTGAAAACATCCTTATATTGATTTAACAATACACTATATCATTCTGATGTGACCTAACATTAAGTCAGTATGTCATTATATGACATGCAGTTATCAATATAGTGTATAAACCCATTTTATATTAACAGATTGAGTGTATGTATGTTAAATTCGGCATGCTATATTGTTCAAACTGTATAAGGAAGGTTTTACATTCTATATAAATTGATAAATGCACATCATGTTATGAAAGATGGACTTATACATAATATCACATCGGTATGACATATCTAGCTCTACACTTCATACAGCCGACACTAATTTTCACTGTTTTATATGAAAACGTTATAGTACAAACTTGCAAAAATGATATTCTTACTTCAATACATTTATTTTACTGGCAAATAAAATATAAACAAAACGGTATGTAACAAAACATCCACGTATGGTCGACTATAATTATTTTAATAAAAATACAAATCATGTAGAGTAATTTGGGATTAAATAGAGGTTTTATGGTTTGGTATGGTATTATTGTTATATTTGTAAAAAGTTATTGTTTTCAATGTTTGTTCCGGTTTTACTTGTTTCATTGCTTCTACTATTGCATTTTAATATCATCCACTATTGCATTTTGGAGTGTTAAATGTTCATATGTTTAATATATTCAATATGACGACAAATCAACATAGCACATTTCGTTAATGAGAGTCAACGGTTAAGTAAACGTTAAACGACATTTTCGTTGGCATAAACTCGTATATTTACAGAGTCATTGAAAAAGACTGTTGAATAAAAGCGCTAAGCAACCTAATGCAATACAGTTTAGAGACAATTACATGTCTATCAATTTGTCATTGTTCCGTATTATATCAACGCATCAAGTGTATTAAACAGTATATTAGCAAGCAAGGGTTTTGTTCTTTCGAAAAAGCAAACATGGACGCGATGATGGGTTTCAAAGACAGGAAGTTTTACAGCGCGTGTATTATTGGTATGTCTACGTGATTGCTGTCGTGCTGGTCATCCCTACTGTGTGCGGGAACTCGTTGATTTTAATATCACTGGTGCGTTTCAGTCGGCTTCGACGAGAAAAGGCTTTGATTCTGATCGGGAACCTGGCAGTGGCCGACCTGTTCGTGGGCCTTGTAGCCCTGCCCATGGAGATTATGAGTCTCACTACAGACCACTATTCCAGATCGCCTGATTTCTGTTTTTGGGAAGTGTGTATCATTACACATATATGTGCTTCCGTGGTAAACTTGTTCCTCCTATCACTAGAAAGGTTTGATGCAATTTTGAACCCATTTCAGCACCATATGCGGTTCACAAAACGACGGTTATACATGTACATCGCTATGGCTTCCCTCTGGATTATAATCATACGTTTTGGATTAAGTCAGATGTTCGCAAAAATGCCAAACGTGGACAAAGAAGACGTTGAATGTTATGTCAGCAAAGTACTTTATAGAGGCTTTATAATTGCGTTTCACTTAGTTATAATTCTTTGTTTGGTGGCGAGCACGATCTTGTTCCTAGTGATTGCTCGAATAGCAAGCAAGGCTATTCGCAGGTACTTAAACGTAGAAACCAGTTTAGACCACCAACGCATGCGCAGAGAGATCCGTCACATAAGGAATATGCTCATCGTTTCCGGACTATTTATTGCGTTCTGGGGACCCTTATGTTTTGTTTTTCTGATACCGGATTCAGTGAGCAGCGGCGGTCTGCGGACGGCGAAGGATTGGTTATCAACACTGGGTCTCATAAATTCCTGACTCAACTGGATCCTGTACGGCGTAAGATGCTCTAGCTTTCGGTCTGCATTCAAGAACATTGTCACGTGCGATTGTACGTGAAAAGGAATTCAAGCTGCCATTCTCGTTGACATAGAATCGACGATTCAACTATTCTAACCTCCGGAAAGCAACATAATCGTTTCACTTCGGGAAAAGTAATATCAAATTATATCAACAATGTCTTACAAGAACAGAAATTATGTAAACATTTTAGTTCGGCTTAAATGCAAATTAAGGTGAAAAATATCATAAATTAAATTAAATTCAATTTCAAAGATGAAGTAAATTATAAGGAAATTCAAGATATCATATTGTTGTTCATATAAAGCTTATGAAACTGTTCTTACTTACCTTAATTGTCGATATTGTCTAGAATAATGAAGTTATGAAAATGTGTTTTGTATTTCGACGTCATAAAGTTTCATTTAAGTGAACGGCACGTCTGATGTATCAAATTCAAACCATTAAAAGGTTAAAACGTGCGTGTCTCATATATTTTTCGCCAAGAACATCATAGAAGCTGTATAAAGCACGTTCTTTGTACAGTATTTCTGTTGCATTAAAGTAACAAAAGTAGAACTACTTTCTTAGTAGGGCCTTTTCGAGCCTGTTGTGAAAACTGTCATTACTAGTGATTGTATAAGTCGGGGCTGTGAAAGATTGGTTTTGACCTTAATGACCAAAATGTATTAAGACAAACAATTAACCAGCGATAGAATTCAATGCCCAATAGCATGTTCTAATTTAAGAGAATGCAAACTTACAACAATGGTTTAGAATCCACCAATAGCAGCTGCATACACATGGGGATTCAAATGACCATAATAATTAACATACGCTGTTACAACACAGTTGCCGCAGGCCGCAGCCAAACTATTTTAAGAAGTAGACGTTCCACGAGAGCTAGTTTTGTGTTGCGGCTGCAAACCAACACCGTCAAGCGTGTTTGCGCTTGATAACATGCTCATTCTAGACGTGGTGTCATGGATACAGATGTGACCCTTACAGGCGATCTAGGGCCTACAATACAATACGCCAACTGGGCTAAGATTGCCAAGAACAGTGAACTTTAATTGATGTTTATACACACATCCTTAAGTAACTAGTTAGTGTAAACCTATTTAAGTACGCTTGATTGCACCTTACGCAAAATGATTACTCAAGACTCTTCGTTTCATTAGATTTTCATGGATACGTTTTGTCTTTGGAAAAGATATTGAGAAAGCTGCAAGCGTTGGTATCGAACCCGGAGTATCTCGATTGCAGCGGCTATGCGTACACCATATCTGCTTTGCAAACTAATTTCAAAGGTTGCGCACATTAGTGCAACCTTTTTATTTCTTAATCGTAGATTTGACATAAAGAATCCCGAACAGAAATCGTCCGGGAAAAAAACGGATTGAGTATCACCCTAAGATTCAAAATGACGAGGTACATGTTATATATCGTTGATTAAACTAGAATATAGTAAGTATAAGAATCTGATCAAGTGAACTAGACATGTATCCGAGGAATACGGACGCCCCAAAATTCCGCGTTTGTCTCAAAACTCGATTTATGTCGAAAACAATACACCAAACTACCCAACTGCAAAAAATGCACATGTAGATTGAATTGGGACACAATTGTATATCAACTAAGCTTTTATATTGCTTTTCAAGATATTTGCATTACGTCGAAAATGGGCCCATTTCATCGAGTGAGTGTGCAAAATGCAAAAACAGATCAATTCTCTTGGCATTTCTCTCCTTAAGGTCGGGACATACACACAAATATATTACCAGTACTTCATTGTTTTTGCCACACAAAACTTGGTGGTTGTTATGGTTACAGAAATAATTGAAAACTAAAAACAAACTTCTTACTCCGACAACAGTAACCAAGCACCTGTTTAACATGTGACAAAGATCTTGTTAAAATATATATATAACAGCAACTGTATCAAGCTAGAAATAAATAATACAAGGACGTCCTAATAATTACATAATTTCATAAATGTGGAGGCAAGTATGGTTGGCGCTCTGTTTCGTTTACTGCACCGGTGCATTTCCTAGATCCGCCACATTTCGAAGGTTTTGGCACGATATTTTTAAAAGTAGTGAACCGATCTACCAAAAACTTCACATGAATCAAGTTAGCTTCAATGTGAATTTGCTAGCATGTTATGGGTTCATTTCAACCATTTTGGTATTGGAAAATAAATTACCGATATCTACGCTATATTGTTTGAAAATGACTATAAAATGCATAAATCCGCAACTCATATTAAAAAAAAAAACTTCAAACTGCTTTCAAATATTATTTTTTTCATTCAATCTGTTTTGAAAAGCTGCTCTCATTAAGTTCAACACAAAAACAACACCATTTGTTTATACGCACTTCATTGTCATTGTTAAAGGGGCGCAGTTGTGAAATCGTATATTGAGAACCTTGTTCAGCTTGATCTTCTTTAAATTGACCAATGCTTACATTCCAAGTTTCCAACTCAATAATAGGCAGTAAATAAATTGTTGCAATGTCTTTAAGTATTAAAATATCATAAGCATTTTTTGAAAGACGCAATCTTAATTGACTTTTTTAATGAAACGGACATGTAAGTTCTTTATTTGTAGTTTTTTCGTATTGAAATGTAAATATCAAAAGCGTTTAATAACAATAAAGGGGTTTGCAAATGACTATAGTTTTATTGACACAATGCGGGGCCTTAAAATTGCGCATGCCAAGTATAAAATTGGCATTTTTTTGTAATTGGCTTGTTTGTATTGATCAAGACTAACAAAACAATAAACGCCGTTTAAATGCAAATGTGTATGGATTTGCGGATTGAGGACATAAGCGGACTGAGGCACTGCACCAGTATTTATTCGGTACCAGGAAAAAAATTACCGTAAAACAGTAAGAAATATCGATATGTTTAACTGTTTTTGAACAGAGAATTAAAACCACTTGTATGTATTTATAAACATTATGGAAGTATAAAGAAACACGAATTATACAATTTCACTTGAAACGAATTAACAATATATTGTGTTCTAAAATTTATAGTTGTATTGAACTTAAAACTTGATCACATATGGTATAGCTATCAATATTTCATAAGTGATGTCAAGCTACAATGTTTAAAAACAAAGTTATTTACTAGTAATTTGAAAACACATGCACACATATTACGTTTTAGAAACAAAGCACATACATTATAAATTGTGCTATTTCAAAACTCAATATAACTTCATGTGTGACCGTTTTTTCTTTTTTCTTGAATCGGCAATCCTTTATTTATGAAAGGTTAGGGCGGTTTCTTTACAGATATATTTGTATGGTTTCTTGTCTAAAACATTTGACTTTAAAAAAAAAGAATGTGTCTGTAAGCTTTATTGTGTAAGTATCACATACCGGTGAAAAATACGGATTTAAGAAAATTAATGTTTATAGGTTAAGATAAGATGCATTTAAATAGGTTCGAATCGTGTGAATACGTAGACATTTCATTCTGTATACAATGGAAGAATAAAAACAACAGATATAATGAATGCAGTTTAACACATAACAAGAACATAATCCAGTAAACAATGTGAAAGCATTTCATTTAGTTATATGGGAACATTATTCCGTGTTTTGTATCTTGATTTTTTTTTGCCTGTCAGTAGATAGACTGACAAATAACCCTTTGCTTCCGATGCATTTCAGCGACTCAAATATGTTTTATTTCCAATGTCAATTATCGTGAGGAAGATAACGAAAATGTAAAGCCAAGACGTTTTAAGGGGCACGATGCACAAGTGTAATAAACATTTTTAAGGGCTATACCATTAGATCTAACATAAATGTATTTCACATGAAAACGTAAGTTAAATATTACTGGAAATATATGTTCAACAATTTTGAACCATCGACTTATACCCTTGTATTGTATAGGCCTTAGTTCAATGACGCATATGTATGTATTATGTATTCGTGTACATCTTAAATACAACATGTAATAAACGTTACATGTAAATAAACAACAACGATATCATTCATACCAGTTAATTCACTGTCATGTATTAACACACGATTAAAAAATAGCTTGTGGTTACAAACAAAACGTGAAACCTTTCATACTGAGGTTACACAACTCGGAGATTTTATAAAATGTTAGTATATGTAAGCGTTTCTATGGAAGCTATTCATGAAAGAAAATTGCTTCCTGTACGAAATTTGACACACAGATTTTGTAACACGTATTCCACTTTCATTAGTACTGAAGACCCGTTGACGTCAGCATTGTTTCCGACATAGACAAGCAGACACAATAAACGCTTTAAGTTCGATCTGTTTTATGTTGTTTAGAGTAAGTGTTGTATAAAACATATCTGAAATTCCCTGCCTATTGAACGACGTAAGGTTTCATCTATCACTTTACGATCAACAATATGCGAAGCTACTGAACTTTTGTTTTTTCATTGGAACATATGTGTGATCTATTGTTTTTATGTGTTTTTATATAGGTGTATTTATGTTTCGGAAGACACTCAGTCCAAAACCTGTATTAAATGTTAAAATATGATATTGCAGTTCAGGAAAGTCAATTTTGCTCTGACATATTGTGTCTTAAATTAATTTCTGTAAAATTTTCATATGAAGACACCTTGTGGAAACTAACGATTTCTTGCAAGAAATATCGATAGGATTTATGCGGGGTTTGCTTTTCGTACGAGTTTTATAAATATACAGTTTTACAAATATTAATATATAGATCTTTACGAACCTATTTCTTTCACAATATGGAATCTTTATGTGATCTATACTTATACAAATACGGAGTTCAATTACCTTCTTATTTGCTGTATTTGTATTTCGTGACAGCTCCGACAACTAATGGCTTCTAATGTCTTCTAATGACCACGTGACCATTTCCAATTGTTGCTTGTTTGCTTTAATGAATGAACCAATGCTAACCTGAAAATGTGATTATGTCTAAATATTAAGAACAATGCTACTGTCACAAACACGCATTTATTGCGGTAAAAATTGGAAAGAGTCTTATATTATTTCTTATTAAAAGTGTGTTGTCATTGTAAAGGCCTGGTTCTTGCGACTGACATTCAATCTCCTCATGTTAATCAAATTTAAAAAGCAGTTAATAATCTATAAATCTGGGTTGTTTCGTATATTCTCCGAACAAAGTCTGATCCGCTCGTACGCATGTACCCCCAACAGCTCATAATAAGGCCATTTTAAACGGGCGTATAAGAAGAAAAAAAAAATAACATTTTCTGAAACAGCAAATTTAAATCTTTTAACTGAAAACATTACAGTAAATATGTATATTTTGGAAACTATCATTTTAAAAAATCATTAGAAAGTAAGAAACACTGTCCATGTACCGTTAGTCATAAGGTTTATTTAAACATATTTTGATCTGTAAAATAGGTCAACAACACTTAATATAAGGGTTAAATTTTGATTCACTAAATATAATACCAATATAATTATTATTGGTAAATATATGTAAATAGCATAGGTATTAGTGAAAATATTGTATACGTTTGTGTATTCACGATAGTCAAAAGGGTTAACTATTATATAGCCCTCAAGAAGAATATACAAAAAAACGTAGGGAGAATTTATGTCAGCGTAATTTAATATAATTCCAAATCTAAAAGGTTGCTGGCATATTGAGTCACATCAGTTTCGATGGTATATTACTTACACTTAGTATATTATAACGTATCTAACACATTATTGTGTGTGTGTTTTTTTGTTTATTTTTTTATGTAAACTGTGATGAAACAAGCATTTTCTTGGAAGATAATATTGTTAAAAAAAATAAGTTACATCCATATTAAACTAAAACTTCTATTATTTAAGTTGTTTAAAAGCATTTCTAGTGGAATGCATTTAAGGTGACGAATGTTTATTTTACCATTTGTATATAAGTATACTTTAAATGAATAAGATTCGTTATGAGTTACTAGAAAATGACGCATCACGCGGCAAACAATATACTTGTGAACAAACACTAAATGAAAATTATACTTTCCGTCGTTTACCTTTTTTATTAATACTGATTATGTTTTATGTTTAAATGACGATTTTTATACTGATGTTTATTTAAAATACTGCAACAATAACAGCAACAAAAGGTAGTTCATATTAACGATCAACTGGTCATCACACTCACAGTGAAATATCGGTTTACAATTTCTTGTTTAGCCTTTCCCCGCAGTGAATGAAATGAGAAAAGTGAATTCAGAAAAAGTTCATATCCACCACTTTGCACAAATTCTCCATACATATATCTTTTAATTATTTATAAATGTATTTTCTTTCAACATAAGATTGAATAGTATTATTACATAGTGTTACTTTAAATAATAACTAAATAACGTATCTAGCGGACCAATATAAATTATTTTTTAAATCTGAAAAGAATCGGATCGCGCGACGTAAACTGAACAAAATGGCGTCCACATTCAATCTTGGCAAACGATGATAAATAAAATTAAGCCACACCATTTCAAAAGAATTGAGAATCATGCTTATTAAACGTAGCAAACAAGCGGAATAATTAAACTATCGATTGCAACTTAAACCGTACTGTAGATTAGATTAATGACACTCTTTGAAATTGTACACGAGTCATCAATGCACACAATTTAGTAACCGGCACGCTCACCTCAATGACAACGTTAATCCAATGCTAAAAACAATAACATTATAACGAAATGCACTTCCTTTACCGTTCTTTCATCTATCCAATTAAACATTTATTTTAAAGTTTAACCACTCTATTTGTTTGAAACGTTTGTATCGAATGTTAACTATTCTGACCACCGATTTACAAAATAGAATGATCTGTGGGAGGATCTTTTTTATTCCTATTGAAGTTTGCAACTTTACATAACAGACATACAATCCGAAATACGTTTTAAATTCGTTCGATACTATAAACAATATGTTATTGTTAAATTCACCAGCACGTCCGAATTGGTGTCCTTTAAATCCAGGGAGTCTATCTTAAACTGGTGTGTTTCATCACAGAAATTACGTCAAACACTAAATACGTCATTAATTTCGTAGTCAATTGAAGGAAAATAAAAGTACGGAAAGGTGGTTTGGTAATAAATTTAAGTAAATGAACAAAATAGAACGATGTGTAATATAATCGATAACACACGACTGAGCTGTGCCGGACGTCTATAATCGGCCCTATCCGCATATTGGCCCTCGGGCCATAGGCCATCGGGCCGTCATGACGGCAGCGAGTCGATTATAGACGTCCGGCCCAGCTCAGCCGTGTGTTATTGTCTGAATATATTCAACTCCCAAGAACCACGTTCGTAAGGTTAAGTGCTATTATTCCATACACCAGTGTACTGTTTACGAAGCAAGGAAAGAACCGGCATTAGTTTAAACCCATTTATTTCAGCTCGATTGCATCGAAAGCCTATGGCCCAAATGCTTTCGAGTCCGTTTCCTGGGACTATAACCAGTACTTGGTGTCTAAGGGGGAGATCTTAAGAACGCTCCCACCATGGGGTTCGAACCCGTAACCTACCGATCGCTAGGCGGTTACCATATCCACTACGCCACGGCGACCTTAACATCGCGCGGAATTGACGCCTTTACCATATGACGTCTTCGATAGCAACTTCCTATCCTTTGGAAAAAAACACTGTCATAGATGTTTAACCGAAAGAAATGTAATAATATACGGTTTTCCTTTTCACTGTGAATGAACAAAAACTGTCACGTGACCCCAAAAGTCAACGTCAGTAGGCGTTTTACGAAGGATAACAGCCGCACCAGGTAGTTTTTTTTTTGTCAATATCTTTGCTGATCGTCCTCTGGCTTTCATACAACCTAGTGCGGGATATAAGGCATGAATAAAGCTTGCGATCGGTATATATCACGCGGTGTGTGTGTTGCTTTTGTTCTCGAGAACACTTCGACACAAATTGTCATTGTAGAAGCAAACGTCAGTAGTAAAACATACAAAGAGTCGGTGTTTACACAAAAAAACGATAACTAAACTATCTATGCGTTACCGGACGAACATATATTACATATTTTTTTCGCATAAACAAACGAAGGTATGTATCGGATAATAAATATACGTTTAAAGACTAGAAACAAATATGGCAAACGTCAGTAATACATTTAAGAATGGCAAACGTCAGTAGCCAAAAAATGTAAATGCCAGTAGCCGAATATATGCAGGCGTTTCATTTAATGCAAAACACGGAAACAATGTAATTTATACTAATTTAGAGTTAGATATTACAAATTAGGATTGATGTCACAATGCACGACATATATACCTTCAGCAACAACACAAATTTAACAACTGAAAATATATTAATATGTATCCTTATTTATTTGTGCCTTATTCTATTTTAAGGGGTGTTGCGGCAGTTTATTTAACCGAGGATATATTTATAGCAACACCGATGCTATTCTCACAATCCAATAGTTTTGTTATCAGATTCATCACAAATTAATGACCGAGTAGGGTTATAATAGGTACTCAGTGGTTCGATCCCATGTGCGGTTAACTTTTTTAAATTCTTTTTTCTTTCTTTTATTTCATTCTTGTTTTTTTCCTGGAGCTCTTTAGTCTTGTTGTTTACATTAATCAATTTAAAGCATTTAATCACAAACTTCAAAACATGCCGAAATTTGACAACAAGTCCCTGTAATTGATGATTAAGGTCGAGTTTGATACTGTATGGTCTTATGTTTGTGATTAAATATTGAATTAGTGTTGTGTTTTTTTTTTGTAAACTGTTGTGATCCCAATTAAGATTGTAAACAATCAATAATGTTTATGCATATCTCTAACAGTCTATGTACCGGTACTTGAGTTTCGCCTGATTGCTGTATTTTATGAAATTTGACATAGACGGTAGGGATAGTTAAACAAATAAATCTCTGTTAAAAGTGCGGTGACCCCCCTTTTTATTTTTGTTTTATGATAACAATACGTAGATGAACATATTTGAGCAGTTTCGCAAAAAGTTATTAGATAGAACTTTTTTAATTCCATTTTTGTGGTTAAAATAGTAAAAATTGACGTTTTTTGGGGTGACATAAACATTATAAAAATTAAGTTTCTTAAAATTAAACTTGTGTTCTCCATTTGTTGGTAGTTTGTGGTTTAATAAAATGGTATATGATATATCTTAGCTTATATAATGTCTACATGTTGCCAATTTCAACGGTTATTAATCATTTGTATGCAATTAGAGATTTTTCAGTTTTAATGAAAAAGTACATGTTATATAATGGTGAATAAAATCAAAACAAGGCCGGTGACCCTATGTTTTTATTTCATTTTTCATATAATATTAGTATGTATTACTCAAATATAAATTTTGAGCAAAAGTTATTAGATGGAAAAAAATCAGCAAAACTGCAGCAACACCCCTTAAGTGTTCGAACATGTTCTTTAACACGGGTGTCAATGATGATTACTATGTAAAAAAGTGCTCAGGTGTTTGTTGTTTCTTTCGTCTTAATTGTTTAATTGTTCCTAACTCCCTCTCTAGTATATATACTGATACTTTCTTCGTTTATATATGTGTCGATCATACATTCATAATCATTGAAAGATTAAGTGTGTTTAGTCTTTTTACTATTTTGAAATCTTACAAACGTTCACATGATTATTAAGAACTTGCATAACTCTTTCTACTGTCTAACAAAAAATTTGTTCTTTATATATTTTCTCTATTTTTTTCAATTAATAAATACAACTTTTCCGTTTTCCTATACTTGGAAGGTCAAGGTAATACTTGGGGAGGGAAGCATTTGGCACTTATAGTGATAGCACTTGTTCGAACGAATAATGGTCCCCAGATATAACGGTCATCAAGGCCAATGATCATTGAACTACGGACACAAATGTCCGACACAAGAAGGCACGCAACAATATTCGCTTCTTAAGTAGACTTTTCTCCATCTTTGAAGTTATCCGGTCGTCGACAACGAAAACCTTGCCGTCGCGTTTCTCTATAATTAGTGTTGTAAGTACTTAAGGGGTTAAATACGTACTTCCGTTTCACATTATGAACGACAGAATCATGAATGCAGATCGTAAAACAAATACATGTGCAGATGTTGGTTGTGATACGAACTAAATTTCATTACTGCATAATCTAAGAGCAAAATCAATGCGCTTGCAGATTTGCATCTTTTGGAAATATTTGTGTAATAATCTTCACTTAGGACTCAGTTCTCATTTCACCTTTCGGCTCCCTGAGATACAGAGCAATGACGCGTTTTGCCGCTGTTTGTATACTTGCAGTGTTTGCCATGACAGTGGAAGCGGCTTCCAGAGGTAAGTGCACTTTATGTGTCACTTTTTTTACTCAAAATGCGATTGCGAAAGACATTATGTTCATAGTTTTACAATGGTGAATGCTCATACAAAACATGTCCATTTTTATAACTTGATGTTTAAGATGTATTTAACAAAAATAGAAATCATTTATAAGAGTATATTATCACGGTGCCTATACCACGTGACTTTTTTAAGATCTGTGTTGGGAGAATAAAGCGCGTCCCAGAAAACATTTTTAAGGATGTCTTTTTTAATATTTCACAATTTGTAATGGGATAAAGTGTAGAGCCCGCTTATTCGTGAGAGTTTTCTATAGGTATCATATTTTTTTAAACAAATAAGTTTGTTTTTTCAGTAAAGTGGAACCGCGCGTTTGAACGGTTAGAAAAATGTCGGATCAGTGTGGGGACTTCATATTACAAACGCGCGGTTGCATTTGACTGAAAACAAATACTTATTTATTAAATAAAAAATGATACCTATAGAAAACTCTCACGAATGGGCGGGCTCTCCACTTTATCCCATTAAAAGATGTAAACTATTTAAAAAGACATCCTTAAAAATTGTATCTGGGTCGCGCTTAATTCTCCCAACACAGATCTTAAAAAGTCACGTGGTATAAGCACCGTGATTATGTTTTCTTAACAGTTTTAATCTATCAGAATGGTCCCGAATGCATGCATATGAAAAAAGTAGTGGATCAATTGTTTTGGTTCTACATAATTCATTGAACTGTTTAAACCATTTGTTAAGTGCCAATTATTCATATGTGTATATCTCGAACATTCCAGTCAGCATGACATTTCCTATGTCTGCCTGATAAGTCAACCATTATATCCATGCGTTATGCATTTCTCTAAAGATGGAAATAGTTTACGCGGTTCATACTTTCGTTATGTTCACATGGTCTTAATTTTAATTTTAAGCCTCACTGTGTGTGTGAATGCATTGATTCTGAAGAAACCTTTTTTTCACGAATTTCAAAAATGTTTCAAAATGTACAGTATATCTTCACAAAAGTATTATTATTTAACCACAAAAATGCATCTGTCATTAGTTTGAAAATATTTTATTTTTCAGTAGCTCGTTAAAACATGCTGTGCATGATAAGACATAATATGCATCGTGTGTAGGTGCAAGCACGATTCATATTGTAAATTGAATAAGAAGTCATTCATATAGCATACAAGTATTGCGGTGAATTGTGAAGTACTTTCAAACAATCAAAAACTTATCCGGATCTGCATACTAGTAAAACGCGCTATTGCATTTAGGGATATACTGTCAGATTTATTATACACCCACCCTCGTTACAAGGTAAATGGGGTGTGCTGGAATCACCATGAACGTCTGTCCGTTTGTCTTTCCGTCTTTTTGTATATTTTTCAATAGACTCACATTTGTCGGCGGGCGTTCTCCTACAATTCTCATGGTACAATAGTCAAGCTTGCAAGCATTTTTACTAATAATATGGAATTGCGCATGTGCGATCTGTATCGTTCTACATTACAACTCACGAAAGTAATGTCCCCTTGTTAACTAGGAGTTTCTATATTAACCGTCTATTACAGATCAGTATACCCCCTTTACAAAGTAAAGGGGAAATTCTACAATCACCATGCACGTCTTTCTAAATGTTCGTCAATCTGTATGTTCACATGGTTGTCTGTCCGTAGACATACAGTTGTTGAAAAGCGTTCTCCTTCACTCTGCAGCGTACTGCGTTCATATTTAAACAATCTATGCCCCCTTTTCAACTTAGATATTCAATATTTGCCTGCGACATATAACGACACGCGGGTGATATTCATCGTCACTATTTTGACAAAATTGTGTTATAATAGTATATTTACATTACGTAATACAGTTATGAATTATATTTGCTATATACGCGTATACAACGAAATCGACAATCAAGCTTGTTATACATAAATATGTTCTATGAAATAGTTAAATATAATGAAATACTTAAATATCATGTTAAAAGATAAATATAATTTAATAAGGATATAATATTTCTAAACGAATTATATTTAACAGCCTATTAACACGACAAGGGTTGCTTTCCTAACTTCAGGCAGTCGGGATCGTTATGCGACATAATGTCTCGAGTGATCAAGTATCCAATTAAAAAGGGAAAATCTCCAAATAGGGCACAAATGAGACACATTGATCCCGTGACATACGGATCAACAACCTATTAACTAAACACCGCTAAGCTTCCGCGGTTTGTTTTCTTGCGAGGTCATTTTAAGACGATGTAAAAGACATGTAACGCAGAATATGACAAATCTTCGCAAATGGGTCAGGAGCGTTCAATATGGTGATTGTACACACATGTACGTGCCTTCGTCGTTCATGTGTTGATGCGCAAAGCAAATAACAATCTATGTGCACGACTGTGCCTTTCGAAATGCATGCAAAAACATTATCACAAATATAGAAAGTACAGTTTATATGATACAAAACGAATTGGATAACTTAAAATGTTACCGTAGAAACAACGTGAAAGGACAAGCACATGTTCCTTTGAAAATGAATGACGCTATATATTTTGTCATTTTACTTATTGATTATTCAAATATTTGAATGAGAGCTTGATCTTAACAATTATGATCAATGTGCGTTCTGGATGCGCGAATTTTTTCCCGGATTAAAACAGCTTGGTATTACGCAGTTTATACATACATAGATAATGTTTCTAGCCATACATATATATTTGTTGTGGACCATAATGCAAGCCTTGCTTTTAATGTCTGCAAAATCATTAGCTAGCCATTATCGTAAGGAAAGCCTCTTTGTTATGCGAGCGAGAGCGAAGAAAAAATCTTGTTGAAAGATTTTCGATAATTACTGATACGATACTTTCGCTCGAAACATTTCCAATACAACAACTGGTTCAACTATATTTTCAACGTTGGTATACACATATCTTTAGTCAGTATGTACCACTGCTGATTAGTGAGGCATGGAATAAAATCCTTATCAATTGCGGATTAGTATGCATGCCATTCGTTGCGTTATCTGTATAATATGATTCCACTAACGAAGAAAAGTGAATATACAATCAACTGCAACTGGCAAAACGTGAACCATTCACGTTGGCCTTAGCTTTTATGTTCACAACATTGATTACAACCGGTACATGTAAGACTCGTTAACTTTTGGCATCCTAGTTTGGCATGTATTGTTTTAATACATACTAACTGCTCTGTCTATTTTTCTTTTTGTTTATTTTGTTTTTGTTTGTTTTGCTAAAATAATAAATAAATTCAAATGTTAAATACAAAAAGATACAAGACGTTGCAAGTACCAATGTGTGCATAAGTGGTCTGTTTAAAAGAAAGCGCGTTCTTAATATGGACCGCGCCTGCAAATTTTGAAATTACAGCCCGGATTACAAAAAACTAAATTACGCTTTGTTGTATTTTGACACTGGCGATCGTGTAAAACTGAAAAATTAGTAACAATTAAGTTTTATTAAAAATTATTATTTTAAATCCATATTTAATTTTTAAAAAATATGTTTTAAATTGTCAATATGTTGTGAAATATAACTAATTCGATAAGCATACGATGTGTTTGTTAGTTTGTGGCAGTGTTGATGTAATCTTTGATTGATACGCTTGTATTAAACGAATTCAAAGAAATGATAATGCTATCAGTATAAAAAAAAATGGGTTTATATTGAGAATTCATTTGAAATTGTAGGGTTTTTGTTTCATATTTTCTCATTTTCTCATTTCATATGATATTTAAAGGTACTGTTTTGGGGGCAAATTTGTGTATACATCTAACCCCTACAATATATCATATACAAATGAGATCATTTGATACTAAGTATGCAATACAACTGCGCAAAAAGTTTCATAACGATTTTGACATAAAAAGCTTTTTTTTTTATTTTTATTTGATTTCTGTGCAACCATTAACCATGAAAAACTCTTAAAACCTTTGACATCTCATCTTTTTTTTTTCCAATGTAGTTCAATGTTTGCATAATACAATCAAAACAATACAGATGAGACCATTTGATACTAAGTATACAATACAACTGCGCAAAACGTTTAATAACGATATTGACATTTAAAAAAAAACTGTGTACATTTGATTTGATTTCAGAACAAACATTAACCATGAACAAATCTTAAAACCGTTGACATCTTATCTTTTAGTTTTTTGTCCAATGTAGTTCAATGTTTGCATAATCCGAACAATACAATACAAAAATAGCATCCTTTAAATAAGTTTACATAGAAACAAGCAATCCTAAATGAAGAAACCTTTATGATTGTTCTCTATGTTTAATCAAGCTATGAGAAGTTTATGTGTTAATAACATAGATACACACTATTTTTTATTTACTGGTCTTCTTTTTTCAGGGATTTTTTTTAACAAAACTATTCGCTACAATCTACATCTTCGAAACTGATATTTTCAGATTTCAGACAAATATTTATAGAATTTCTGACGAAGATGACATTGACGCTCATTGTAGCTGTTGTAACTAACAAATTCCTTATACACATTCAATATAAAGCTTATGTTTTGAACAGGTCATTATAGTGAACGAGTGGTGCTTCTATAACAATAATACATTAACATATAATATATTGAGTGACTATTTTTATTATTTATGCGTTGGCTGTTGTTTTATTTGTAGAAGTGTATACTTTATTGGCTTGAAGTTACTGCAGCGTTTTGTTATGTGTATGCACTATCTATTTGCGTGATATGTATTTGTTTTTATGTCGTGCATGTACTGTTGTGGGATATAAGCAAACAAACAATTTATTAAAACATCATCATCGCTGTGTCAAGAGTTAAATCTGATGGTGTAAACAGCATATATTTCAATGACAGCTTTTGCTTTCTGGGCAATTAATGCAGAACGGCATGTTGATTAACTAAAGTTATCGAAAAGTCATGTATCAGTTCCATTAATTTTAGGCAATTTAATCAACAATATGAATGATAAAAACAGCACAGCATGTCATATTTATTTGAAAATCGCCTTAATCCGTAATGCTCTGGATTTTGGAAAAACCTACTTATCTTTCAAAATTACATTTCTTATCAGCTATAACTTTATGAATGAAGCTACCATTGAAGCATACAAGAGATAAAGTTGTTTAAAAGTTGAGGAGATCCGGATGACAACTATTGTAACTAGTTTAATCAGATAGATAAGGGGGTCTCGAATCAAGTGTGTTTAGTTCTCACAAAATAAAAATCAATTTATTGTCATGGAAACCGATTAAATTACAATAACTTGTTCTTGTAAGTGCCTTCCATTGTATGATGTGGTCGTAACACGGTCGACACATGCGTTCCCTTATGAACCTTGCATTTGTGTCCCACTGTCCAGTCGCAGCAGAAATATATAGTCTTCTCTTAATAATCTGTTTTCTAAACAATAATTAAGTATAGCTGAACATGTTTTCTGTGTGACTCAATACTTTATTTCAAATTTTACATACGGTAAGGAGTTACCGCGTTTTCATCCTAGTCCTGATATAAAAAATGTTCGTCTTAAATGTTTAAAACAGCTATTATATTTCCGCCCATATACAGTTATTATGAAAAAGGTACATATCATCATAGTTTTAAATCAAAACATAACCCATACTTGATTTCTAATAAATTACTTGTGCAAGCTGATGTCACTGAATCAAATGTAAATAATTGGGCAAACAATCTTAAGCAAATGTTGCATGAATTAGATTACTATATGTATGTACTACAAAGAGCATTAAACTATTTGTGCTGTTAACTGTTTTTGCCAGCTTATACAATATACAATATACACGTTTACAATATTGGTATAATAATATAAGCATTCTTCCTAACCTTGAAAGTTTTCGAATATTAAAACAAAACTTGGAGTTTTATAAGTATTTAAGCCGGCCGAGTTGGTGTTGGTATACTTTCCCATTTTTCTTATGTGTCGCAAAAACGTGATTTTGAGTTAAAATGTGATGGTATTTATGTAAGATGTGCAAAACATTTGGTCAAAATCGGTCAAGAAATACCCAAATTCAGTACAAAGATAGGGCTTATCTTAATTTAAACACGCGCGGGTCACATGTAAAACCACGTGACCATTGCATCATTGTTTACAACGCAATTTGCCATGGCGAAACCGTGTTATTTAGTAGTTCTTCTTTGTTTTGAAAAGCGCGGAAGTGGAAATCACGTGAAATTGGCGCTCACGTGACCCAAAGCGTGCATACATCACAGGTTAATAATAGTCTTGAGGATTCTGTTATGTACATGATTAGGTTTCGTATTTGTGATGCGTTTGGCATTTTTTGGCACAGTTTTTGCGAAAATCAGTATGGAAGAGTTAAGCTTTAGAATGTATCTGACGAATATTGATCAATTCTGGTCAGTTGAGAAAACCCAATTGTTGTGAGAAATATCAACTCGGCCGGCTTTGAGATAGTGTTGTTAATGATACGTGTATAAGGTTAATGTCAAGGTTTCGTTGCTCAGCTGATAACCTTTAAATTGAAAATGGCAGATTAGGAAGTATACAGAGAAATGAAAGATATATGGATGTCATTGGAAACAAATGTCACCTTTTATAAGTATGCGAAAATTATAAAGATCTAAGACAAAAACACTAACCTTAATATTAACAAAGGTGGCAATGCTTGACAATATTTAAAAACTGAATTATACATATACAACTCAAAAACTATCATAAACCACAGAACATTTAGCGGCCTAGCATTAAAGTAAAGAAATAATAATGCGTTATCTATTGCATTTATTTGAATAATAACCCTTGCTAATTTAGTAAATAACAATTCCAAGACAATTATTATTGTTTTATGAATTATATAATTTATAAAACGAACACTTTTTTGTCCTGTAATTATGTATATAATATTGAGTTATAAAGCTGAATTATAATGCCAAAACTCTACTGCCATAATTTAAATTGAAATTTAGAGGGGAAAAATATTACATTATATATTTTGATTGAGGACATTTTTATATTTATTCTCCGAAAAATACACTTTTTTAAGTGGAACATTATTGTTATTCAACTTTCAAATCACTTATAATTTCGTTTCGTATAAATAATCTCAAGCGAGGGACTTTCGAACTGAATCTCAGTTCTTACCTTTTTATGATTTTTTATAAATCAATAATGTATTATTTATTTTAAGTACAAATACTTCAATATTATTAATCGATTTCTTTAGATAATATACACACATACTTAAAAAAATGTTGTCTTCATTTCTTATGTAGTTTTGGCTTTTTAAACTAGTTTAAATATAGCGATGGCATTGAAATATACTTATTACTTATTTAGAATAACATTTATTATTTCTAATACAAAAAAAAACATTGTCATATAGAAAACCGATTCTTGATGATTAAGTTTATAACCTTCCTAATTGGAATAGTTTATAATTTGTGTTTTGTTCATACCCGTTTTGTAAAATATTTTTCATATTGATTTAGATTGTTACTATGTTCTTTATGTTCTTTCTTATCTGTTTTTTATGTTTGACGGTGTATGCCAATGAAGTTGACTAAAATTCACTTGACATGTACAACAACTGGAAAGTTCACACATTGCTTTAGAAAACACAATTATCAATCTTCCCGGTTTAAATCATTTGTCGTAATTGACAATTAACCGCCGCACTCCCAACGATTGGTAAATAGATTCCTGGTTCCATGGACTTTGTTACTAGTAACGAAGGGTTTAACTGAACAACTCGAGTTTGTTTTAATATACCTTTACATTTTTTTTTAAATATTTATATGATTTAAAGGTTGTAAATACGTTGGTGTTCGTCATTATACGACGATAATAATTATAAACAATATTTAATACTACGGAAATATCAGGCTATTACTTGAACAACTGTACAGTGTACAATGGGGCACGTAACTTTTACGTATTTATTATCCATGAGGGACAATATAAGGACATTATAATAAAATTACGTTTTAACAAATCAATGCCAATTCTCTTTGACGGAACTGACCATGAGATATAGTAAATAACACATTATAATCAATAACTTTCGTGAGCTGTCATATTTGTATATTACCCGTATAGTGATTTACGTTCTTGTAAACAAAACGCTTATCATGACGTGTCAGAGTATAACAACAGCGTCTACATATACCTTAAGACTTTGCATAAAATACACAATACTTGTCATGTGCTACTGTAATCGTTCGGATATTGTAGTATCGACTTTTGGGAAACGCAAGATATTCAAGCAAATGTAAACAGAGTTGCTCAAAACATCTGTCTTTGATCCTTTAGATAACTGCTTATTTACATTCTATGGCTAGAATTGCATCAATTAAAACGTTCTATTTAACATCCTGTCGCGTACTAGTACAATTATACACACAATAATTTGCATGCGTTGGCCATTCAAGAGTCTTTTGTTGCACTAGTCTTATGTTCGCGCTCTGTGTTATTTCCAGTAATGCAAACGTCGATTTTTAATTGGCATTTATGGTGGTATAATAAATTTATTCTATAAAGTATAGTGCTTCCTGGATAGTTAAATACGATAAAGGAGTGATGAAAATCAGAACTAGTATCAGGAGAGAAACTGTTGTTTTCGTTTGCGAGTCTTTTATTTTAGCCAAGGGACAAACCACACAAAACATGAAAATTAATGTTCAATTACGAAGCTGCAGGAATGTTAAAGACAATACAATAGTAAGCGTAAGGCGGATAGCATTATGAATGGCCAAATAAATATTAATTCAAACGTGATTTCTTTTCGCGATACCATCTTATTATCGTATAAAAACATATGTTAGTCTTATCTTTTTCATTTCACCGAGTAAAAATGAATGCATGAAACCTAAGTTAGGTATTTCCTCGTCAGTTTATTTGCCGTTTTTATTGTATTCATATTATATTTTTATTTAAATGTGATGGTTAGAAGTACGGTTAGTATATTTGATTAAACAGTGTGTATATGGACTCAGGGTTGACAATAAAATATAAAAAAACAGCCCCTAATTAGTGTTTTCGTTAAAGAACACCCGCTCTTTCCCTAAACATATGTCGATCTAGCAGCTTTCTGATCCCAATGTGCAGAAGCGGACACCAAACTACGCCGCACTGCTGTAATAGTTGGGATGATAGTGAAGTACGTAGTTGTATCCTCCGTACTGATACACTAATGTTCGTAATCAACGATAAAGGTGATTACCTCTATATGGTAAGATAGTGTTGATGAACTCTACCTTTCATGTTTTTTTTGTGGCTGTGGACCTAAAACTGACAAATTATTGTTGAGGCTGAAGACCTTTTACCGACACATTATTTTTGCAAGCTGGTGATCAATAACCTCTAATTGACATGTCATGGTTCCAGGTGAGTCCCTCCGGTGCGTCCAGTGCGTCTCTTATCACGACCGACGGTGTTTCAGTGGACACATTGCTCCGGAGCCTTGCCAAGAAATGAATAGCACGTCCTGTGTAGAACATATCGCAACCGAGGAAAACAGTAAGCAAACGGGGATTTCGGGGTGTTAGATCGTTTTATACTAGAACACTAAAGATACAGTGGAATAAACGTGTTAGTGGTACATTGTTAAGATAAAACCAAAAAGAGGCTAAAATTATGTTTGTATATTTCAAATTGGTTTTATTTTACGATCATAATATCATCCACAGAACGTACATTTGTATGCACATGAAGTGTTAAGGTTTGTGTATTGTAAATTCAAAAGGTCCGTTTACTTATTAAAAATAATATAGTAAAACCAAAATGTTAACGTATATATTATTTATTAACATTTCGTTCTTTGCTGATTATACTGCAAAAATAACGAATGTATTCGTGTACAGAATACATCTAACTTATGTACTATATTCCTGTTTAAGAGCCCACGGAATTTGTCAACCGTAACTGCCATTCGGGTCCAGAGACACCGGGCTGCAAAGTTATCACACAGTACGACAAGGACTACACAGTGTGTACAAAGTACTGTTACACGGACGGCTGTAACCACGCAGTGCCTATATCTACACAAACCTTTACTTTAGGTTTACTTGTGTTGTCCTTCTTATTTTAAGGTCATGACCAACAGTGAAGTTAAATATGAGGACTTTGTTCCATTGTTGGGAGACAAAATGAAAAATAATGGAGCAATCGTTCAATTAACGTGAAATTGACAAAATGGTATACTAGTATGTTTGAATTAATGTACTTTACGTATATAGGTTTAAACCAATGACACATTTTGAGAGTAAATAACACAGAATATCTATATAACTGATAAATCAATGACACATATTAAAATTACCATAATTAATTTGATATAAAATATGGCATGCAGTATTGTTTCTGTAATTTTATTTCTATTACCAATATATGCGATAAGGCGAAGGCTGTTTCCTGGTGCATTTGATCAAACAAATGAGTATGAGAGTGAATAATGCATACACTGCATACGTATATACAAAGTATATATTTTTTGAAGCGAAGAGGTATACGAAATAAGAATGTGTATGTATACGTATATTTATATTTTGTTAAGTGAAAAGGTAAACAGAATAAGAATAAGTATAATGATTCATGCACATGTTAGGTCATGGGAATCTTAAAAAAGTCTCCACTTGGCTTATTGATCTTGAAGCGTGATAGAAAAAAACTTACTAACACACCAACTTATTTTTGCAAATTATATATAACAGTTGTTATATGACGGCGTGTCTATGATAATTGTAATAGAATTAATGTCTTATTTAATTTCTAATAGTCTATATTAGAAATTAAATTAGACATTAATAACTTCGATAACATAGACATTACAACACCATATTGCCGAATACTAACCTACATGAATCACTGAAGGCAATTAACGAGCGGAAAATAGTTGTGGGTGTTTTTATCACACAAAACTAAATCATTTAATAATGCTAGGTTATATATTTCGTAGTTATATGCATTTCCCGATCATATAGATAATACTTGTTTCATTGATCCGATTTTGCGTTCTCACGAGAAGATAAAAAAGAGTATTAAACAAGGAGCTTCAAATATCACTAACCTAGGATGGGTATCCTGCAGCTGCAAAGTGGTAATGGATGGGCATACGTGGCAGATATGAAAATTCGTTGGGAAAAGGGTAATCCAATTATCATCTGAGTCGTCTGCATTGAAAACAGGCCAAATAAATAACTCATTTTTTACTGGATCTTCTTGCGCATGGCATTGACATTTGACAATCATTGATCACATACGTCAAATAGCTTGTGATAACAAAAAGTTTATGTTTAAAACTTGGCATAACTTATTCAAACGTTACGCATTACTTGTATTATTTATTAAAGCTTAAAAATTTAAGTGTATCATAGGAACACAATGGGAAATGGTAACAAACATCGCAACTATTTCCGTAGATTAAAATGCTTTCCGGGGATAGAGATATTGCACAGACCGATATTATCTTCAAGAACACATTGGATATTTTGTCATAAAATATGTTATGTGTTATTAACAGTACTTGATAATGTTGACCAGTGTATAAATACGAGTTTGTTGCAAATTCCGAATACCGATGCTATGGTAAACAAAGCATTTGTCAGTAGGTAACAACAAAATATCTTGATGTGAATAGTTTCAATATTTTCAATTTTACTTGTCATTGCCATTTTAATATACAACAAGCGATCTGAACTACACGGCATTGTTTAAGTATAATAATTATAATAGTTTATAACTTACTTTATCATTACTGATTTTCTTCAGATGGTTTTTTGTTCGCAGAAATACCACCTCAAAATATGCTTCGATTGCCTATTAATCAAGACGCGTTTTCAATTTGCGATATTGTCTGTAAACTACTTCAAATGGTGGCAGTTATTCATTTAAGAGCCGTCCAATTCTCGGCGGCAAGCATTGGATTATTGGGCC
The DNA here is from genome assembly GCA_007657795.1 of Dreissena rostriformis. Taxonomy (NCBI): domain Eukaryota; kingdom Metazoa; phylum Mollusca; class Bivalvia; order Myida; family Dreissenidae; genus Dreissena; species Dreissena rostriformis. The sequence goes on from VMBQ01001207.1 coordinate 161,926, forward strand.
CAAGCATCGATGTGTCAACTAAATGGGAGCAAACATCAATTTAGAAAATCCTCATGCAACACGTTGGAAAATGTTTAGATGTGTATCCATAAATTAATTTACACACAAAGTAGGCATGTTCAATTGCTTAGTCAGCTGAGAAAAAAGATGGGAAATAGTGATAAGAATTGTACTAGTTAATATGGACCAAAATCAAGGAATGAAATACCCTATTGAAGGGCAAGACATTCTTTAAACAAGGTTGTAAATTATTATACTTAGAAATGTTTTGCGTTTCGTTTCCTTCAAACAAATGCTAGTACAATCTCGTAAAATAAATTGGTCGGGTGGTATTAAGATAGTTATTACAGGTTTTTAGAAACCTAGAACAGCTGCGCTACGAATGTGAATGTGTCTTCAGTGCATAACGTAGACTTTTATTGGTAAACGTTTTACTAAATTGACACAATTTAAATACAAATACATGATATAGATTTGTGTTTGTCCGACAAACTAAGACACTTTGCTTTCAAATTTGATAGTAAAAAATATGAAGCATAGTAACGAGTTTTTCAATAATACGTGTGCAATATGAGATGTGTTTGCACATCTGTAGACTACTGACTATATTATCTGCTGTATGTTTAGTCTTAACTTGTATTACACAAAGCTTAGTTAAACATATTTATACAGCTTCCATGTATTACGCTCGGAATCTTCAATTCAATATCACTCAGCATTTCATTAGTTATGAATGTATGTATTTATTCCTTATTAATACGTATTAAACGTGTTTCACATTGATTTGGAGAAGGCGAAAACAAAAAGCAAATTACTGGGACAATGGACGTCAATGTCAACATGGAGTGTTTTATGTTAAAGGTTTGTATGCTGCCAAGAAATGATTAATCAACAGATTGTCCTGTTCAAACAGATAAGCAAGCGCATGTGCTTCATACCTGAATATTAATGACTTGTATTGATAAAAAAAAAACATTATTTGCTCATAATATTAAAGCTCTTATCGTGTCAATTTACATGACCAAGACTGGATTTTTATTTAGAAGAGTCTTCCATTAAACGAAATATTCCATAAAAGCGGAGAGTGTTGTCACCGATTAGCCTGTGCGGACTGCACAGGATAATCTGCGACACTAGTTTACGCACATTTTATTAAGCCCGGATTTCTCAGAGCTCGGCTCACTTATTATATGGCATATACCCTTGTTTAAAAACTGGTTCTGCAAAATTAGGTCTTAAGCAAAAATATATTGCCTTTTTTTACTGCTCTTAGCTTTTAAAGTTATCTTGTATTTTAGATACAAATCCACGAATAATGTCATAAAATGATCGGATAAATGGATAAGTCTAATAATAATCAAGACATTATTGTTAAACAATATTATGTTTCAGTCTTTAACAAATAATAGAAATATCAAATGCACAAATATTTAGGAAATCAAATCGTTTCCCGGGAGACCAACTAGACATTTAAAAGCAATCACAATACTATGGACTACTGACTATTGGCATGTATGTATGCAGATTAAAACCGAATTAATATATGCAACATTAAGATTAATTATCAATCTATATCGATGTATTAAATACACAGAATCGATGCAACGTTTCCCAGAAGGAAATGGTGTGCTAATCTTGTTTGACATAAGCTATATGTTTGAGTGAAAATGTCCTGGTAACTAGTCGGAAAGACAATTGTATGCCCATTAATTCGCTAAATGGGATTGATATACCTCGTTCTTGCCAAACACGAGCCAACTTACTGATTATTCTAAAGGTGAACCTTATAGCTCGTACTGACTAGATGTGAACCGCATAACCCGCATATGTCTAATGTGAACCATATAACTCGAACTTGCCAAATGTGAGCCATATTACAAGTATGTCAAATGTTGACCATACCTTCGAGAAGGTTGAAGTTATAGAACCAGCGTTTGAACATGACTTACCATGTAAGGATGTTGTCATACGTTAAACAAAATGTGTTATCCCAAAAAGACACATTAAAGACATTCAAGACAGTTCTCACATCAATATTTGTTCGAGCTGAGTAAAATGTTTGAAATAGTTTGTATAATATGAACAAAAATATTCTTGCAAAATTTTAACTGAAACTGACAGATCAGATACGGTGGTGTAAACTCGCCTTTGGAAATTTAAACGATAATGAGCCTGTATCGTTACCTGCCACATGCGTGATGATCTTTACAGTCTTGTTTACTAAACACATATAACACAGAATGGCTATTAAACATGTAGTTAACTCGTTTACACTATTTAAACCATTTATATCAGCATGTAATATATGTACCTGTGCCAGATAACAGGTCACGTGTTGTTACTGGTAAACGTAAGAAGATTCGAGAGGGTGACAGTGTCAACTAATTGCTGTTGTTCTGGACTTAAAATAGCAACCGTTCCTTTTAATAACACGCGACTCACACGTGCTGTTGATGATGTTTATTGTTAGCATTTGTGTCGCTAAGGTGAACAAATAATATTCATTGGTGCACGTGGTCGCCATGATAGCAAGAGACTTGCTTAAATGACGTCGCTGGTATTTACCTCCGGCAGGCTGATACAATTGCGTGGCGAGGGCCGACTCAAATGTCAGCGAATTATATCATCACTATGAAGTTCGCGCAAGAAAATATATCATGCCGATGAAACCTTAAATACAGTATATATGACAATTAATGATTCGTATTTATGAATATAGTAAGTGAAACCATTATGAAATATTGACTTATACATAATATCACATCGAATGACATATCCAGCTGAACACCTCATACAGCCGACACTAACATTCAATGTTTTATATGAAAAAGTTATAGTACAAACTTGCAAAAATGATATTTTTACTTCAATACATTTATTTTACTTGCAAATAAAATATAAATAAAATGGTATAAAAACAAAATGAACACGTATGGTCGATTATAATTATTTTGATAAAAATACAAATCATGTAGATACATTTGGGATTAAATAGAGGATTGATGATTTTAATGTGGTTTGAAATCCAAAATACTACTGGTTCAGGTATGCGATCTGATATAGCCTACATCCATTTACATTGAAGTGAATTTGTAGAATGAATATATTCGATATGGCCGTTCGAAAAACATTTCATTCCAACAATGTACGAGAACGTAAAAACTTACCAACATAATGCATACTCATAGATTGGGATATATTTTGTATTTAAAAGCAGCACACCTTTCATTATATTGCCCTGTCACTTTTCAATGAAGATATATTGTTTATGTACAATTTACGTCCGACTACATTCGTTTGGTATGGTATAATTGTTATATTTGTAAAAAGTCAATGTTTTTATTGTTTGTTTCTTGTTTAACTTGTTTAATTGCTTTTACGTTTGCATTTTTAATATCATCCATTATTGCATTTTGGAGTGAAAGTTCATATGTTGAATATTTTCAATATGACGGCAAATCAACGTAGCGCATTTCGTTAATAAGAGTCAACGGTTAAGAAAACATTATACGACCCCTTTCGTGGCCATCAACTCGTTTATTTACAGAGTCATTGATAAAGACTGTTATATAAAATCGCTAAGCAACCTAATGCAATCCAGTTTAGAGACAATAACATGCCTATCATTTTTAATTGTTCCGTTGAAGATGAACGCATCAAATGTGTTACACAGCGAATTAGCACACAAGAGTTCCGCTTTTGGGAAGTGTGTATTATATACACAAATAGAGCAGTTTGAGGTTAATAACGGGCAGATGGAAAAGTTGCATCGAGACTACCGTTAAAGATGCCATGCAGATATTTGCTGAATATGACTGCATTAACTACTTGCGTTACGGTTTATGGTGCCTTGAACAAATAAAAGAAATGGAGTTTGCACATCCTGTGCTTTATCAGCATTTTTCTCCATTGGTCAATGGGTTGTTCGGGACCGCCCAAGCTGGTTTTGCAGTGTTGCAGGTGATATGAAGGTTGAGCAGACTATTCAGAGAGTATCAAAGGATCCTGTCACTATGTTGTAGGAGAGACACGCATTTCTGGTGCTGTAGTAGAATTTAAACTTCTGTTCCGTGAGATAGAGTCATTCACCAGCGTCCTCAATCTGCTAACCACCAGCAAGCAAAATGGATCACACAGAATATCATCTTCAGCATTTACTCAGCGCCAATCTTTGTCACACTTTGAACCAAAATGTAGTAATGTTGTTGGACTATGTGAATACAGGTAGGAGGTGATAGTTGAGTAAGCCAAAAAAATCAGTTCCACCATTGCAAAGAAAAAGTTTCCCAAGTTCACTGACCATCTTAAACAGTCATTATTGACATCAAAAGCCATTCGTAAGGAACAGAACGCCCCGACATACAAAGATATGGCAGATGCACAGGGGAGCATGGACATTGCAAAGGAACGAGGCTTTCCCTCAAGCATTCCCTCAAGCAAAAATTATTGCATGATTGGATGTCTTCATCTCCATTTTTTGATGGTGACCGCACAGCCCATGTTATTTAGTCAAAACTTATTTGGGAGATTGAATCTAGACTGGACCTCAGTAAATGGATATAGGAATCTCTTCTTCCCACTCATGTCATCGTAGACATCATTTCTAAGATGCGACAGATGCCACTTGCACATTATCCCACTCTGGGTGGTGCAACCAATGCTGTCATCAACTCAGCGTCAAGCAAATGTGAGTATGTTCATCTTGTACTAGACTCAAACGTTGAGATGTCTTTTATGAAAGATGAACTCTTGCGGCGCGGCGTCGAAGCAACAGGTATTGCAGTTTTTGACATTAGCGGAGGCACACCAATCCCAAAACAACTCAAGAAATTATCCAAGGAATATAAGTGTTATTTTCAACTATTTGCTAATGGATATAGTGTGCAGCGACGTCTGTGCCAACCCTATCATTGCAAGTTCAGTTTTCTATGACAAGGAAGCACTTCCAGCAATAAAGTCTGATAATGAAGAGATTCCTGAACTGTTAAACTGAATTGAGGAGGCCGATGCCAGGGAAGTGGCTCATGTTGAGTGGGCTGCTCGTATCAAACAGTGTCAAAGAGTTGTTGTGATGCCCAACGACACCGACAGCTTTGCATTATCGCTTCACTCCATATTTTCAGTCACTCGGTATGAAACAAATCTGTCAGCAGTATGCAAATGGTGAGTAGCGTCGAATGCTTGCGTTGCATCAGGCAAATTCTCGGTTCGGGACAACGCTGGCAAAGACAATGATAAAGACTCACATATTGACAGGCGACGACTGCATGAGTCAAGTGGGAAACAAGCATGCAGCTGAGCCTCTGACCCGGTACAGTTTTTAATGAACTTTTAAGAGTAGGAGCAAGATGAAGCGTTAGCAGAAATGTATCTGGTACGGGTCTGGGCAGGGGCCAGATCGACGACAACTGCAGAAATATTTGACCATCTCTGACTAGAGAACTATACCAGTGCTAGTGCTTAACTTAATTGCCTCCCTCTTACAAGCAGTGTAATTAAATGCCATTTTCTTAGAGGTGTCTTTCTTGTAAATATGAATGGTCCCGAGACACGGCTAGCAGCAGTTACACATGGTGGATTGGAGGAGCACCTTGGCATGCTGTTGCCCACGAAGTACCTGAAACCTTTACCACAGAGTTTACTGATATGGTGCAAGTGTACAGGAAATTGTTATACTCGACGTTGTCCGTGTCGTGCTGCTGGGGTGATGTACATCACATTTTGTCATGGTAAATTGGACAATTCACCTTGTGGAAACCTGACATGAAATGACTAACTGTGGTACTATATGTAATCTATGTGAAAAAAAATGTATTTTGAAACCTATTTAAATGAGCCTGATTGCATTTTGATGAGTTGTATGCGTTTTTACTATAATGCCATGTGGAATAAGGTGGTAGCCCGTCTCTCCCTTAGCATGTCCCTAGGGCTAGGGTTTGCTCAGTGATTACCCAGCCAACTTATGACACTGGTTCAAAGTCTTCCCAACATCAAATCGATGTTACGTCGGTTTGACGTTGAGCCAATGTTGAACACATGTCATGAGTTTGCTTGGTAAGGGGTTCGGTCGATTATCACATTATCATACCATCTGCATTTGGGTTTGAGTCCCGCTAACTGCAGTTTTTTTCCGCCGAATGTGAAAAAGTTTCAATTTAGTAGTCACATGTCTGTGGGTACAACATGCTTAAATTATTTAAATGTTTAAATTTACATAAAACTTGCACACAAATAGTGTTATTGAATAAATGACGTCAAAATTTGTTACATTAAAGTTTATACGCTGGCTACTACTGTCCGAGGTGAACTCAAGGTCGTTGATATATCATATGACCTTGTACTTGACCTTTCCGGATTTATTACACTCAATATTTTACAAGACCTTTCATAACTAAGTTTTAACCTAAAAAAATAAACAATTTACATGTAAAACATTTCATTTTACTCCAAAAGGATTTTTTCTTTCTTTTTCAACATGGCTGTTGGCAGCCATATTAGATTTCGTATTTTGAAGCACCTGGCAGTGTGTCGGACAAGAACTAACTCGGTGATTTATCATGTATAGGGACTTATTAACTCACATCAAGTGAGAAAAGTTCCCAACCCCATCTTGCAAACGGGTATACAGGCATGGTCCTGCACTATTATTGTAAACCAATTTTCATTTCTGAAACGAAGATTTGACATGAAGAATCCCAAACATAAATCGTCCAGGAAAAATGGTTTGAGTATTACCCTTAGGAATACGGAAGCCCCAAAACTCCACGTTTGTCTCAAAACTCGATTTATGTCGCAAAGAATACACCAAACTACCCAACTGCAAAAATGTACATGCAGATTTAATTAGGATACAATTGTATACCTAGATAAGCTTTTATATTGCTTTTCGAGATATATGCATTACGTCGAAAATGAGCCCATTTCATCGATTGTGTGAAATGCAAAAACATTGCAATTCTCTATGCATTTCTCCCCTGAAAGTCGAGCCATACACACATATATATAACCAGTACTTCATTGTTTTCGACAGAAAACAATTGTGGTCTTTATGGTTACAGAAATAATTGACAAATAAAAACTAATGAAACCTACTTCTTACTCCGACAACAATAACCAAGTACCTGTTTAACATGTGACAAAGATCTTGTTTACATAAAGATATAACAGCAACTGTATCAAGCTAGACAAAAATAATACAAGGACGTCCTAATAATTACATAATTTCATAAATGTGGAGGCAAGTATCGTTGGCGCTCCGTTTCATTTACTGCGCCGATGAAGTTCCTAGATCCGCCACATTTGGAAGGTATTGGAACGATATTTGAAAAAGTGGTAAACCGATCTACCAAAAACTTCACATGAATCAAGTAAGCTTCAATGTGAATTTGCTAGCATGCTATGGGTTCATTTCAACCATTTGGTATTGGAAAATAAATTAGCGATATCCACGGGCTATATTGTTTTAAAATGACTATAAAATGCATAAATCCGCAACTCATATTAAAAACAAGGGATAAAATTGTCACAAAACCAGGTTTTCAATTAAAAAAAGTCTGATAAAGGGAGACAACTGCAACTCAAATTGTGAATTTCTACTGATTGTTCATCACAATAACCCNCCCGCCAGCCCGCCCGCATTCGCCAATCTAATAACCAGTTTTTTCCTTCGGAAAACCTGGTTAAATATATTCAAACTGCTTTCAAATATTATTATTTTCATTTAATTGTCCCATTAAGGTCAACACAAAAACAACACCATTTGTTAATACGCACTTCATTTTCATTGTTAAAGGGGCGCAGTTATGAAATCGTAGATTGAGAACCTTTCTTAGCTTGATCTTCTTTAAATTGACTAATGCTGACATTCCAAGTTTCCAACTCAATAATAGGCAATTAATAGGTTGTTGCAATGTCTTTAAGTATTAAAATATCATAAGCAATTTTTTGAAAGACGCAATCTTAATTGACTTTTTTAATAAAACGGACATGTAAGTTCTTTATTGACACAATGAAGGGCCTCAAAATTGCGCATGCCAAGTATAGAATTGGCATTTTTTTGTAATTGACTTGTTTGTATTGATCAAGATTAACAAAACAATAAACGCCGTTTAAATGCAAATGTTTATGAATTTGCGGATTTAGGACAGTAGCGCACTGAGGCACTGCACCAGTATTTATTCGGTACCAGGAAAAAAAATACCGAAAAACAGTAAGAAATATCGATATGTTTAACTGTTTTTGAACAGAGAATTAAAACCACTTGTATTTATTTATAAACATTATGGAAGTATATAGAAAAAAGAATTATACAATTTCACTTGAAAACAAATTAACAATATATTGTGTTCTTAAATTTATAGTTGTATTGAACTTAAAACTTGATCACATATGGTATAGCTATTAATATTTCATAAGTGATGTCAAGCTACAATGTTTAAAAACAAAGTTATTTGCTAGTAATTTGAAAACACATGCACACATATTACGTTTTTGAAACAAAGCACATACATTATAAATTGTGCTATTTCAAAACTCAATATAACGTCATGTGTGACCGTTTTTTTCTTGAATTGGCAATCCGTTATTTATGACCATCAAATAACATGTATAATGACATTTGACTTTAAAAAAAAAGAATGTGTCTGTAAGCTTTATCATGTAAGTATCACATACCGCTGACAAATATGGATTTAAGAAAATTTATGTTTATAGGTTAAGATAAGATGCATTTAAGTAGATCGTGTGAATACGTAGACATTGCATTCTGTATACAATGGAAGAATAAAAACAACAGATATAATGAATGCAGTTTAACAATGTCTAAGTTTGGTAAAGAATATAATCCAGTTAACAATGTGAAAGCATTTCATTTAGTTATATGGGAACATTATTCCGTGTTTTGTATCTTGATTTTTTTTTTGCCTGTCAGTTGATAGACTGACAAATAACCCTTTGCTTCCGATGCATTTCAGCGACTCCAATCTTTTTTTTTCCAATGTCAAGTATCGTGAGGAAGATAACGAAAATGTAATGCCAAGACGTTTTAAGGGGCACGATGCACAAGTGTAATAAACATTTTATAGGGCTATACCATTAGATTTAACATAAATGTATTTCACATGAAAACGTAAGTTACATTTTACTGGAAATATACATGTATGTTCAACAATTTTGAATCATCGACTTATACTCTTGTTTTGTTTAGGCCTTCAATGATGCATATGTATGTATTATGTATTCGTGTCAAAATACATCTTGAATACAACATGTAATAGACATAACATGTAAATAAACAACAAAGATATCATTCATTCCAGTTAATTCAATGTCATTTATAAACACACGATTAAACAATAGTTCGTGGTTACAAACACAACGTGGCACCTTTCATACTGAGGTTACACAACTCGGAGATTTTATAAAATGTTTGTATATGTAGGCGTTTCTATGGAAGCTATTTCTGAAAGAAAATGGCTTCCTGAGCGAAATTTGACACACAGAAATAGTGAAACGAATCGCGCATTAATTAGTACTGAAGACCCGTTGACGTCAGCATTGTTTCCGACGAAGACAAGCAGACACAATAAACGCTTTTAGTTCGATCTGTTTTATGCCTTTTAGAGTAAGTATTGTATAAAAACATGTCTGAATTTCTCTGCTTATTGAACGACGTAAGGTTTCATATGTCACTTTAAGATCAACAATATGCGAAGCTACTGAGCTTTTGTTTTTCATTGGTACATATGTATGATCTATTGTCTCTTTGTGTTTTTATACAGGTGTTCCGGAAGACACTCCGTCCAAAACCTGTATTAAATGTTAATATGGGATATTGCTGTTCAGGAAAGTCACTTCTGTTCTGACAAATTGTGACTTAATAATTAATTAATTTCTGTAAAATGTTCATATGAAGACACCTTGTTGAAACTAACGATTTCTTGCAAGTAATATCGATAGGATTCGTACGAGTTTAAATATACAGTTTTACAAATATTAATATAGAGATCTTTACTAACCCATTTCTTTCACAATATGGAATCTTTATGTGATGTTACATACATTGTATAATTATACAAATACGGAGTTCAAGTACTTTCATATTTGCTGTATTTGTTTTTCATGACAGCTCAGACAACTAATGGCTTCTTATGTTTTCTAATGAACACGTGACCATTTCCAAGTGTTGCTTGTTTGCTTTTTTAATGAACAAATGCTCACGTGAAAATGTTATTATGTCAAATCAATATATCAAATCCATATATCATCTTTATCTACGATATATTAAGAACAATGCTACTGTCACAAAAACGCATTCATTGCGGTAAAAATTGGACATGTCTTAAATTGTTTCTTATTTCAAGTGGGTTGTCATCGTAAAGGCATGGTTATTGCGTATGACATTCCCTCTCCTCATGTTAATCAAATTGACATCTCGTCTGGACGATGATCGCTCCGCCCACTTAATCACGTGGCTTAGCGTATAGCAAACCTAGACAAACTAACACCAAAGTGGCTTCTTTGCCTATAGATTTCCTATAGATTACGCGATATTCCGGATGATTTTTATTGACTTTTTCACATCACACTCACACTTGTAAAAGGGGTTTGTGTCATTTATTTATTCTGCAAATCCAAAAAAATATGAGTTTATAGAGAACATTGGCTTTGTATAACTGGTTTTTCGGTACGTTAAACACGCTTTCAAACGCGTGCGCGCTTACCGTAATCGAAACTGAAACAACGTGTACTGGTGGTATTAGTAATAAATTAACACTTATACACTGGTATTTGCCCATGCTATTTACGAAAACATTAACGAAACATTTCCCCCCCCCCGAAACGAAATAGCGCTTTATAACTGGGATTTCGGTGAAGTTTTAAGAGCTTTCTGACGACGAGAGGGTACCTTAATCCCACATGTTATTACGTATAAAAGTGATATTAAATAATAATATTAAACATTGCTTGTGGGAAATTTCTCAATCACTATAATTGAAAGCGAAAAACAACAAAATCAGTTTGGTCATTGTCTGATATAAATTACCGTTGTATGAAGGGGATTTCGGGCAGGCTACTTAATAAAGCTACCAGTATCAGACAGACGCTCGCGCAGATACTTCCCCCAAGTTACCGCATTTATTGGTTATATCAGTAATAAATAACTGTTATACAATGGAATGTATCGATAAGGTTTTATTAAAATAGTAACATAAAATGGTTTTCATTTGTTTCTGACACCCAAAAAACCCGATTTATAACGGGGATTTCGTTAAGTTACGCAGAGTGGGTACCAATATTTCCTATTATTTTACACTCACACGTGCTATGTTCCATACTTAATAATGCTAATATGATATTTCCAGTTTTTGAAATAAAGTAATAATCTATAAGGGGGATCTCGGCAATTCTACACATTGAAGCTTGCACTCGCACTTGTCAAAACCGCATTTCCGCGTTGAAAATGGTATAAAAATTAATTCATCTAACTTATCTTTCTGGATACCGAATGTCTGAGTTACATAGTAAATTTCCGTATTTTTTTTCGAACAAAATAAATGAAACTCGTTGGAAAAAATGAGAATTAGGCATTCGATCTCCAAGTGTGGATTAAAAGCGTTAATTGGTGACACCACATGTCTTCACATGTGTAGATACCATTATTAAGATAAGATAGAACGTGTCACCATCAAATAACATGTATAATGACAATCAACTTTAAGAGTAATAAAACACAGCATGCATTAGGCTTCATGCTGAGTTTTAATACTCTTAAAATAATGCAGATGAACCTTGCTTCGATTAATCACCTAATAACCGATAAAACTATATAAAAAACACCAAATATTATGTGATGATCAGATCGATAACATAAACTATTTAAATCTGCTAATATATTTGATAATAACATATTGTAATTGTCGTTGACGGTGTTGACGTTCAGTTGTTCGTGGGCACAACCGCATGCATTTATCCATCTCTTACACTTCTCGAAATCCTTTTTTTGCTTTGGAAACGGTATAAGTGCAATGTCACCAACTAATCTTTCTGGATATCGATTGCCCGAGTTACACAATCCTAATTGACACCGTTTTGCTATATTTAATCTACGCTTTTAAAGAGGAAAACAAACGACTCGTTGAAAAATGCGAATATCTAGATTCAGCGTGTCTAGAAAATGGCGGACAGCTCGTTGGTAACTGAAGCGCCCGATTAATCGATGGCTGATTGGTCGATCGATATTTACATAAGGATTTGATTGACAGTTGGCGAGATGTCAATTTGAAAAGCATTTAAGACTCTGTTAATCGTTTTTTTCGGATATTTTCCAAACAAAGTCTGATCCGCTCGTACGCATGTACGCCCGCCAGCTCATAATAAGGCCATTTTTAAAACGGGTGTAGGGAAAGGTTAAAATAACATTTTCTAAAACGGCAAATTTAAATCTTTTATCTGAAAACATAACAGTAAATGTGTATATTTTTGAAACTATCATTTTAAAAAATCATTAGAAAGTGAGAAACACTGTCCATGTACCGATACTCATAAGGTTTATTTAAACATATTTTTCAACAACACTTAATATTAGAGTACAATGTTGATTCACTTAATATAATAACAATCAAATTATTTTTGTTAAATATATGTTGTTAAGTTTTTAATGAAAATCTTTTTTAAACAAGCATTTTCTTGGAAGATAATATTGTCATCTATAACAAAAAAGTTACATCCAGATAAAGCGAAAACTTCTATTATTCAATTTTTTAAAGCATTTCTGGTGGAATACATTTTAGCTGACGAATATTTATTTTATCATTTATATATAACTATACTTTAGATGAATAAGATTCGTTATACGTTACTTGAACATGACATATCACGCGGCAAAAATATACCTGGGAACAAACACTTAATTAAAATTATACTTTTCCGTTGTTTACCTTTTTAATTAATTTTAATTATGTTTTATTTAAAATACTGCAACAATAACAACAACGAAATGTAGCTCATATGAACGATCAACTGTTCAACTCACCCACAGTGATATATAAGTCAACAATTTCTTGTTGAGCCTTTCCCCGCAGTGAATGAAATAAGAAAAGTGAATTCAGAAAAAGTTCATATCCACCACGTTGCAAAAATTATCCATAAATATGTTTGATAATTTAAAAATGTATTTTCTTCCAATGTAACATAAAAAAAATAATATACAACGCCCAAGAACCACGTTCGTAAGGTAAAGTGCTATAATTCCATACAGCAGTATACCGTTTACGAAGCAAGTAAAGAACCGGTATTACTATCGCGCCAAATTGACGTCATAACCATATGACGTATTCGATAGCAACTTCCTTAGCGGTTTGGAGAAAACAAAAGTCATAGATGTTTAACCGAAAAATATATATATACGGTTTTTCCATTTTACTGGTAACTGGTAACTGGTAATTACTGGTAATTGCGAAAGAAGCTATGTAATTAAGCACATATATTATCAGATATTTCTTGTTAGAAATTAAGAATCCTTTTCTAACATTCACTCTTCAGACCCTGTTAACAATATGATTTTGTAGCTCTGAACTATTTCCGTAGATTTAGAGATATTTATATCTGCTATGGCAAGCTGATACCTTTTTAATTAATCACGATATATCTGCGTTTGCTCGAGAGAGAAATCATTGTATAAGTCCGGTTACTACTATAATACGGAGAAAGAAAACATTAGAAGCTGATACGAGTTTTCGTATTTGATTGTAGAATACATGTATAGTATAAATTGGTGGCAGAAAATCGATAGGTATATAATAATAAGATTTTTATCCTGCTGGTACAAATGTTTTATTTTATTTATATAACAGATAAAAAAAAACAATATCAATTTGTATGGGTGAAATATTACTGACGTACACTATATAAACACGTTCTGCTATAATATATTGAAGAACCTGGATGCTACATATAGCGAGAACAAATAGGTTCATTAACCAACATAATTTCAATTGTTACTGAAGGTAGAAATAATATTGTCTTCATCCAAAAACGGACATAATTTCATTAATTATACATTGATTATACTTTTTTATCGTCGGGCCTTTGAGCTCAGTTGGTAGAGCGCTGGACTACAAAACCGAGAATCGCGGGTTTGATTCCATAGCAGGTTAGTTGTCAGTTGTATGGGATACGTATGTGAACTTAGTCCTGTATAACCACCTTACTCAAGAAAAGTGCGAGTTGGTTTACTGACCACCACGATATGACTGAAATAGTATTGAAAGGCCCAATTAAACAAACACACAAACAAGCGAAACCCAGTTGAGACCTGTGATTATGAACTACGGTAATGAACACTTACTTTGAGTGTAAAGGTAAACTGAAACGATGTTTAACCAACGGAGAATTATAAATAATATTGCTATAAACGTTGAATGTTCCATGTTTTTTCAAGTATAGTGAAAACCTATCTGCTGAAATATTAAATAGGCTGATGTAGAACTTTCGTAGTGGGATACAAGAATAATTTTATATCAGCTAACAACCAATGACATTGAATGCTGGCTAAATGGATTGGAAACATCGAGGAACCTTTCATCGAAACCATTAAACTTATAATAGATGCGCTCTCTTCGGGTTGTTATGTATAAACTGAAAAGGCATTCGGCGGGAAAAATCCATGCCTTACTCACTTTAAACTTTATCAGTTCACAAATAATAAACATCCAGTTACTTGTTATTATATTTGTGAACAAATGAAAATCTTTATAATAGTAAATATCGTTTTAGTATTTGATTGAATTCTTTAAACTACAATCATAATTTGTTGTTGTTGTTGTTGTTGTTGTTGTTGTATATAGCAATTGAAGTAGTAATCTGTGATCGTAACCGGAATCATGAAATATATATATATATGAAATATCAATTTTACTAAAACGTAAATGTAAAGAAAGCTAAAATAGACTACACCGAGTTTGAAATGATAGTATTGTATAGTAAATATAATACCTTACAAAATGCGTTAATTTAAACCCAATTATATGTTCAAAGAGTGCAATATTTCTTTTCCAGACAACAGACACATACAAACACGAAACAGATCGAAAGTAATGGTCTTTTAATGCAGGCAACGAGCTTGTCGATGATGAAAGGTTACTTTCATTATAAATCAATTAAAACATTGCTTTAAAGTAATAACGACGTTAAAATTAATGTGTTAAGAATATATACTGAACTTCAAGTGGTAGTTGAGTTAGAGTTAAATATATATTTTTTCTTTATTTCAACGGCGAATGTTTTGTCGGGAAAAATAACTCATTATTTACATAAACGCCGAAAAATAGGCCTTATTTCCAGACATTTTATACTACGACGAAATTTAAAACAAAATAGCAATTCTCAAAATTACCACACAAAGTCGACATAAGATTTATATATGAAAATCCAAATGACACACCTGACTTTCGAACGCTGGCGTATGAACCTTGTTTCAGTGCCGATTTCAATCTTGTCAAACGCCATATCGTTGACGTTCGCGCCAACCTGACGTCAGTTCACGCATAAAATTATGATAAACTATGATTTCATTTGACAATTTGTTTTATGATAAACACGTGCGGTCATATTTTTATTTTAATACTGTGAGATCACTTGAATTTACTTGGAACACATTTCGACCTTAATATCGCGCAATGTCAATTTTGATAATAAACATACCGATCGCCGTGGGCTAGTGGATAAGGCGTCCGCCTTGGGATCGGAAGTTCGTAGGTTCGAGCCCCATGGGGAGCGTTTGTCTAAGGATGGATGTTTGTCATGGGACTTGTTCCGATTAGGCCGGCTCGTGAGCCGCGAGCGTTAAACATGAATGGTTACCGACTTCTATCCGCCAGGCGCCTGGCATAGTGATAGGAGTTGGGAGGTACATGGTATACAAAAAAAGGTGTCTCATAAGTCAAATTGGCTGGCCCTTTCAATAGGGGTAGCACTATAATAAAAAAGACCTTTACCTTAACCTTTTTATTTTCGAACCAAATATGCTTTGATTTAACGATGTAACACCAGATCTGGCAAAACGCGAGTGGAATGCCCCATTATTCCATAACTCTTCTCTGTGGGTTGAAATTTTATTTTACTCAATCAGCATTTTTCACTACCAGAATAAATTATATTCTGGAGAAATTCTTGCAATAAAATTGTGAATATAATTTATGTTGACATACTTTGAAAAGAGATAAACAGATACGCATTTCAATTTTCGATTTTTTTTATTAACGCGATTTGAATTAACAACAAAAAATGTTTAAAAATTAATTGTAACATTGTCAAATTTAAAATACGAAGATATATCATTATTTATGTTAGAAAACACAACAAAAAGATGAGCAGGTGTAAGAACATTAAATTTTTATATTGATTGACAAACGCTTAACATGCAGCGGACATGACATTGGTAATATCTGTTAATATTTGGAGTGGTCATAAATTCGTCAATCGCGAAAAGTGCGAAAATTATACCTTCGCGTTTTATTTATTAGTACGGTAACGTGGGAGTATTATCACTCGGAATGCACCTTTGACGTGAACATGAACGTATTTGTTATTATTACCATATACAACACTAATTTAGCTCTAATCATATACATATTAAGTGCATACGGAAGTTATACAATTATTATTGGTAAATCATTATCTACCTGACCCTTAGGGACATAAGCAATATATTTTTCCTGCAAATCGTGCAGTTTATTTCGAGAAGTTAACTACGGATTTTATACTTGTTTTCCTTGTTCCAGTAAAAGATGTCATCGTCGTCATTTATATTATCTTAGATTTATGTTATCGTCTGCACTTACATTGTCTTTGATTTAGTGTTGTTTTTCTCATTATTTCCACGAATGGATTCTATGCAACCAAAGTTAGGCATAACATCGAATGAGATTTGTCTTTATTAATATTAATGATGCGGTTTTGTATGATAATTCGTCATATTATCTTTAGCCTCTCCACAAACTCATACATCTATGTTGCATAATTGTTGTTAATGCCTAATAAATGTATTGTATATTAAAAACATTAAATTATTTATCAATATGTTGTCATTGCTTTTATCATTAAATGACCGCGTTATGCTCTCATGTCAAGTATAGGCGCCATAATCATATTGACTAAACTATATAATAAGACCCCTGCAGCGATTTTTAATCGATGATATATTCTTTTTATTAACACAATACTATTTGTAATAGACTTAAATAAGTACAAAAACGTTGTTAAAGTAGTTAACCTGCCCCGCGAATGAAACCCGGGACTTTAGAATGCAAAAGCGTGCGCTTTACCGCTTCACAACAGAGGCATTTAGTATGAGGAGGTGAAATTTAGAAAAAGTATCTTCTGTTGATTTTGTTCAAATTATCGTAGTTTTACGCACATACTCGGAGACCGTTCGGGTTAAAGGAAATGTACAAAATAAAGCGCTATTACACGAAGTTCATTAGAGTTTTAGTATCTCAAAGAAGTCAGCTGTACAGAATTTGCACTTAGTACTGGTAAGCCGGTAAAATCGGCAAGGTTTCCCTAGCTGAATATGTAAGTAGATTAATCTAGCGCCGTGGTATGGCTGAAATACGTAATCCGAGCCAGCAAATAAGTTAATCAAATATTCAAATCTACATAGGAAACAAAATGAAATTATACAAATTATATATGTTCGTCCATATACGAATGTATATCAATTTCGCATTTAAATATTAACGATTAACCAATCTACAAACACAACGAGCAAAAAGACATACTTCTAAAATACAAGTCTACATAAAATTAAAAGTATTCCACAAGAATATATTTATCTAAAAATCTGAACGTGAAATAAATAACCAACGTAATTGTTTGATTTACTTAAAAGAATCAAACTAAGCATCAGATTCTTTGCCGCTACAATTTTAATAACACGTGAACAAATATGTATAGAGGCTGTTAGTGGTCGTAGGTGTACAACGGGTATGGTGTCCTCATTTGGATCGGGCAGGTGTTTTGCAATATCTTAGTGAAAACAAATTATCAGTAATCATACGTGTTAAATAAGCGTTTCAGCCCCAGCTATTATTCAACGATTATTGATTCTTCACATAAATCTATATATCTTCGGACGAGCATTTGTAAACGTTTACCCATATTTAAGAACCTTTTCTTATTAAAAAAAAAACATTATAATATATGTAAAATCATAACATATCAATCATATCGTCGTAAATATTGCTTATATATTTATAAAAGTCCGTAGATTGAGCTTTTTTGGTCTTATATCGTACGGTGCCCTCGTATCGAGCCGGCCCTGATATCGATTATTTTGTTTACATTAAGAAAGAGACTCTCGTGATGCCGTCACACGCATGCGCTCCGAGTATTATGTTTCACTAACATTTCTACGCTTAGAAATAAATACAAACACAACCAAAATGAGGTATACTTGCATTTTAAAATCTTACTTCAACAAAAAATAATCCAAATGTATCCATATTTCTTACATTTGTTGGTCCTCTTCATCAAATTTCCACATAAATTGCATAGTGGAGCAGACGGCTGCAATAGTGTAAACATAAAACTTTTATTTATTTAATTTATTAAAAGAAATATGTTCACTTTCTCCTGATATGCAGAAAATGTTGCATGAACAATTATGGCATAAGAACTGTGCGCGCACGTCGCGTCAGGTGATATACAAATGTTTAGTGGGAATACCCGTCCCGAGTGGACGTTTATTTTAGCAAATCTTTTAATAGTAACATATATGCCGAAATGTGTTTAAACAAATGGCGAACGTTTGTGATTATGAAATTCTTCAGCCCTTTATGTGTGCATGTTGCTCAAAAGAAGAATGACTGGTAGAACAGAAACTTGTTAAATTGTAAATAGAAGTTATTAAAAAGTTTAATAACTGTTAAAGTTTATATAAAATATATTCAGTTAAGAAAATGTTCAAGTTTAGTTGGTCTAGTGCCTATTGCACTCGATTACTCTCCCTTTTCGGTGTGACGTCTCGATACGATGTCACCAAGCGAGTAGTGGATGTTATTGCAGGTGTGAATGGAACTATCGGCTTTGAGTGGTTACACACGCTGAACAACAACAAATTTGACAAGGATTTAATGGGTTTTAAATACAAATTTGAAGGTAAATCGTTTATTGTTGAATTGTTTGCATTAATTCCGACATTTTGTTACTCGTTTTCTTAACCGATCGCTTCGCGATCACCGGAGGATATTATGACAACCTACTATATTGTTTAATCAATCAAGATTTGTGCCAACCATTATTCTTAAGAGATTTCCGAGCATCTAGAACAAACAAAGTAGTTATTGTCTGTCTGTAACATTTTTCGGTTGAATGTATGCCGAATATTAGAACTCATTCAATTACATTCATCCATGAATTGTGTTTATTTAGTTTTACATGGGGCCTTATTACAGGCTTCGCTGAACAGAAGCAGGCAAGTAGGCTCAACAGTTTGTAATTGATGAGACAGAGTTTTCCATTTTCTGTGTAAATATTCACTGGAAAGTCAAGTAAAACTACTTTAAATCAATGTATCCTTCAATAATATTGCATCTTTAGCTTATGCCCCCGAGGATTGTAGCAACCGGATGCAGTCAAATGTAACATGGTCCGAAACCTGAGAGCGCACACATCAATTGATTCCTGGAATATTGACCTAACGTCATTTGTTAAAATAACCACTTATTTCCGAGACGGAACCTTAATAGTTCTATCGCAGATACGTTATTTCTTCATTTAACCTTAATTTCGATCAATTAAAAAACACGAGTACCTTGTAAAAATTCTGTCTCCAATATACAATCACGCGAATTGTGCATCACGTTATTGTTTATATTAATCGAAAATTGACCTTGAATTAAGTCCATAAATGACATCTGTTATTTGTACGATTTTCCGGAAGATACACATGATGTGGTAGTTTGCGGGTAATTGTCATACATACCAATACTAAACTAGGAATGTGTCCAAAGTACACTGATGGCCCTGCTATATTTTACTAGACACAGAAACGAGTGCTGTGTGAAAGACAAAATGTGACAAGGTAACACAGCATGTAAGTCCTTTCTTACAGTTGCTACATATAAAGCCTATTTCTCATATGTGACATTGACATTTAAGCAAACACCATGCTTAGGGAATACCACATGTCGTCTTGAAATGCTAAATAATTTTGCCAATGCACTATATAGAAATAGATTGACCAAGCATATGTAAATTTATTATTATTAAATCAATATAAGGACTATGCACATACTGAAATTGTACACATTTACCTAACCTTCAAGCGACTGACATGGTTGTTTCACCCGATACATTATCCGGATATTATTATTATTATTGCAAATGTATTTTGAAATTAAATAATCAGTGTCCATTTTGACCTTGACCTTTAAGCCAGCGATATGGTTGTTGCACGCGACACGTCGTTTTGATATGATGGACATGTGTACGAAAATATTTCGAAATCTCCTGAAGTAAAATTAAGTTTTAAGCCGGACACGAAATGTCCAACACAAACACACCATCAAATACACACACACGGACAGGGGTAACACAAAACGCGCTTCCGCTATTTTTATGGCGGGGCATAATAAATGTTAATAAAAAATGTTTATTGTTTTGTCGAAGGAAATAAGCATACATTATTTGCTTCTCGCTTAAGGTAAAGACTTTAAAGGTAGACACATTGATCTTGCGAAACATAGTCTAATATAGGTTAACATAATTGTATATAATATTATATATATCAAGTTATCAAAAATAAATCCTTCTGTGAAATATCCAAACGAAGATGTATTTTGAGACAATTCACGTCCATCCTGATGTTAATCGAACAAAAAATAAGTTAGTTCTTTTGAACGACAAAATTTTAACCAAGATGTCCGCCAGTTGGCCATTTTAAAATGTCAACGTGGTAAACATGTATCGAGCTTCTATCACTTTCCTCAGCTGGCGAAGTGTGACATGAACCATTCCAAAAAGTAGTTTGAAAGACAACTAATGCTAACATAACAACCAATACACAGACTTATCTACCTACTAGTCGACAAAGCAACCAATTTGGTAACTCCTTGATATCCAATTTAGACTAACGGTAGTTTGAAGGGCATACAATTTGATGAAATATGTTATTTAATAAGTGTTGATTGAAGTCGTTACATAGACAGATTTTCCCATTATGGAATCTCCGACCCGGATTAAACTAGATTTACCTCATTGCTATTTGTCTTGAGGGATTAAGAATACTAAAAGTAAGTTGTGAGATTCAATTTAAGAATTAAATAAGCATCCAATATCGACCGATCTTAAATGACAGTCCCAAATTATAATTTAATGAGTATGATAATAGAATGGGCGTATGGTATGCAAAACATTGTTTTACAGAAACCAACTATTTTCGTTAATTAACAATAAAAATATGACCAATGTTAGTATCACGAAGAATATTTGATCATTATGAATATATAATGTGTTTTTTAAAGACCTGACATCAAATCGTATTTTGTAGATAGCCCAGGGCAGGATTAAAAAAAAAATATCAAGTCTTTTTGCATTGCTTTTAGGTCAGCAATCATTTTATTTTAAAACCAACACACTTTTTTAAATGGAAATTATGGTATGTAATTAATACAATTAAAACAAATAGAGAATCAACTTTAAGATAATAAGCGACTCCAAAAAATAATAGACTTAAACCAGTTTTTGTAAACCGACTTTAGAATTTTCGAGACATTGGGGCCATTTACAAAGAAGCAATAACACGACGTTTTTAAGCCCGGATTACTCACAAATAGCTTAATTATTCATGTATATGATAGTTTTGTATGCAATCGTAATTTAGCTCGATACGTTAATTTGAATTGGAAAGAATGAATATAGGAAATTTTATAAATGTTGTATTTGGAACATCAATTTTTATTTGCATTCAAACTGCAAATATTGTATAATCCGTTCATGTGGATATAATGTTGCAAAACACATAGATCCAACAATGATGAAGTGCAGACACGCAGCTTCACTTTTTTCATAACTAGATACAATGTACTGGTTAGACAAGTGTAATTGTCATTTCACATTATTCAAGAGGTCAATTGTTGCATGTCGTTATTTTTGTACGTAGAAAAACATTCGAAATGGCGTTTGTCTCCTACTTTGATATTATCCCGATGCAGTCTCTTATAGAAGCATATACACGTTATGTTCGGTAGCGTGTAATGCTTTAGGCAATAAAGGAAGTTAATAGGATATCAACAGAAACTACGACAATGCGCTTTATATATAACTATACACATTAATCAATAAATTATATTCAGCACTCCTTAAAAGCAGTTTATTCAAATATATTCGTGTTATAACTTGGACATATATATATTTGTTGGTTTCGGTAGAATATTGACCTTTAATTTTTGAGTGATCAAAAACATTAGTATTGTCATGAGTGCCGCACTATTTAACATTGTTTTTTTTAATACCTACGTTATTATATGCATATCTTAAAATACACAGTGAATGCGTAGTGGACTTTATGTGCTATTGAAACATATTCCATATCATGATATCCTATTTCAAATCTGTATTAACACCTAAATACACCATTATTTTCAAAAAGAACACACGTCATGTGTGTATTCCTTTTGGTGTCAAAATCTTACCTTATAAAAGTACCGTCTAAAGGTGATGACCTATTTGCTCGTTTCTTATCTGTGTAGCTTTATTCGCATGTATCTCAAACTTTAAAGAAATTCTTCAAATTACTAAGCAAAATTCTGGTTAACTGCTTAACATGGTTGTGTTTCTCTATTGTTTGAAAATGACTTCAGACATTTACGACGATAATATTTGTTGCGGCTCAACCGAAGCCATTTGCGTTACGGGAGTGTTCGTTTTTTGCTGCTATTTGAATGGTTGTGGTTCTTCCACTTGGCGTTAGCGACGCTTCACAATAATAAGGGGAAGATCTCGAAATAGTATAACGACGCATATTCGTGTCACCAAGATCAACAGAAGCCATTCGGACATATGCAACAAAGACAAACAGCAATTAATAACTTCTGGAGGTTTTCCAAAGTAAATGTTCAATGTCATATTAAAGAATATATCCCATAAATGCTTCAATAATGCACTTTGCTATAATTCAAAACGGTTTACAATTTGCCTAATTCTTAACTTACGGTGTTAAAATACAAATAAAATGAACTAAATTTATTCCCATAATTGAATAATTACTGTTGTTCGTGGCGCCTACATAAGCAATACGCTTTATAAATTCAAATTCTTTGTCACGGGACAAGAAGGCGGTAACAACATTTCTTGCGCGCCACGTCATATCGTCAAAAGTGTAACAAAATGTATTTTACGCTGTTACAGACGTATGTTCCAATGAATTTCTTCTAGTTTGTACGTATAACACACCTCAGAAATAGCCTCTTTCATTGTAATACAGTTTGTTTGTGTAACACACCTTAACAAGAGTCTCTAACATTTTAATAAAATAAATATTAAATGAGAATTTCGTTGAATGAAAAACGTTTATTTAAAACCTAATTGTGCGTGTTCATTTATATTTATATACATGTATTTGTATTTTAAATGTTTTTGCCTATTAGTAACACTTTTTCTTTTAAATTAAACATTTATATTAACTTCGTTCGGATACATTATTCATTCTTTAAAAAGTGATTACATTCTATTTTACGTATAGTTGGATGAAAGTGTTCTAATTTAATTTCCTGGAAAAAATATCAAACATTGTTTCTATTTAATTGCTTCTATGAAGTTATCACTATCGAAAACATGATGCGGTAAATGATCGGTCAATTTGAAATACAAACATTAACATTGATATTTAAATTAATTTTGAATTAAGGTGTCCGATAAATAAGGCTCAAAATATAAAATCGAGTGTCCAAAAAGTCACGGTGCTCCTGTTTTATATTTACGGAAAAAATTACATATCAATATTATTTTCTAACATAGTAAAGGCTGATGATGTGAACGGATATGGAATGGTCATACGCAACACGTGTGTATCAATGAACTGTAGCAAACCTGTGTTTGTGATAGGCGAAGCGGTAAACACTAGGTAACCTTTAACTGTAGGATGGTTTGAATTATTACAAGTCCAACTTCGGTGAACATCTTGTTGAATAGTAACGTTGTGTGAAATGGTAGGATAAGGGTGGTCATAAATATCAATTAGTTTCCACGTGTTGTGTCAATCGGTGCTTGTTCTTGTCGAACCAGTAAAATAAATTAGCCATTAACTGGCACGTTTCAATATTTGAATAAATGAGTTTAGTGATATGGGTGTAAATGAAATATGCATAAACAAAAGCTATTATAATATAAGAATCAATAAGTTTTAAAAATCGATGTTGATGCTAAATGATCTAAACGAAATTATACGTGATCTTACATGCTTGTATCTCCTTAATCATGCCTCGACAAGCGCAAAGGATCATCAATGAAAGGTTTGTGATGCAGGTGATTCGTCAAAGCAATACACACTTCGATGCTGAAGTACTCAACTATGACGAAATGATTCGTAGTCGAAATATATGCTTCGCGTATCTTCACTGTTGCAGTATAATTACCTCCCTTAGTTTTACATTTGCCAGGTAAACAATACGAAATTGTAACTGGTTATTCATAAAGTAAGTTAATTGGCTGGTTAAAAGTAATTTATTATGCATAGGTACATCATTTGATATTTTAGGAATGTTTCTATTAAAATCCTGCATATATATTCGGCTTTTTTTCTGTGTTAGTGAAGGAGAAATTCTGATCGGTAATCTCCGTAGAGTGCGGAGGGAATTCGGAAACGTCGGTAATTTCCGGATCGTGCATTTCCGTTTGCTAGGTGGCGCTCTGTTCGCCAGTATATAATAAGGCTTGCAGATCGGCAAGTTAGTGTTCTTCTGTGGATGCGAGCGGGTCAACATCTGAAGAAAAGGTACGGTACTCTGCAGAACAGTGCACTGAAGCATTTGGGTAAATACGTTGACTTTGAACGGTGCTGCCCGGGCTTCAGAGTTCCTGTTGACAGTAGAGGTTCTTCAGAGGGTTGGAGGCTGCGGAAATCGTACAAGGCAGTGGCGGCAGTTTCACATAAGGCCTTGTGGTGACGGAGAGCTAGGGATTCACTGAGGCGGAAGTCAGTAGCTTCGCGGAAGCCGGAAGCTTCGTTGAAGGCATCGGTCCCCTGTTCGTCGCGTTGTAAATATCTGTAGCGACTCGATTATTTTAAGTTCCTAACCATTAGGCAGGTAGCCTGAGAAAAATTAGTTATTATTCATTGTTATTTGTAATAGGCCTTCCGAGGGTTTCGGAAGGCACATCGTCATTGTGAGGCCGCGCACATAGCGCTCGGTGGCGGCCTCAGGAAGTCGGCGGCTCGCGCTACNAGTAGTAGTAGTAGTAGTAGTAGTAGTAGTAGTAGTAGTAGTAGTAGTAGTAGTAGTAGTAGTAGTAGTAGTAGTAGTAGTAGTAGTAGTAGTAGTAGTAGTAGTAGTAGTAGTAGTAGTAGTAGTAGTAGTAGTAGTAGTAGTAGTAGTAGTAGTAGTAGTAGTAGTAGTAGTAGTAGTAGTAGTAGTAGTAGTAGTAGTAGTAGTAGTAGTAGTAGTAGTAGTAGTAGTAGTAGTAGTAGTAGTAGTAGTAGTAGTAGTAGTAGTAGTAGTAGTAGTAGTAGTAGTAGTAGTAGTAGTAGTAGTAGTAGTAGTAGTAGTAGTAGTAGTAGTAGTAGTAGTAGTAGTAGTAGTAGTAGTAGTAGTAGTAGTAGTAGTAGTAGTAGTAGTAGTAGTAGTAGTAGTAGTAGTAGTAGTAGTAGTAGTAGTAGTAGTAGTAGTAGTAGTAGTAGTAGTAGTAGTAGTAGTAGTAGTAGTAGTAGTAGTAGTAGTAGTAGTAGTAGTAGTAGTAGTAGTAGTAGTAGTAGTAGTAGTAGTAGTAGTAGTAGTAGTAGTAGTAGTAGTAGTAGTAGTAGTAGTAGTAGTAGTAGTAGTAGTAGTAGTAGTAGTAGTAGTAGTAGTAGTAGTAGTAGTAGTAGTAGTAGTAGTAGTAGTAGTAGTAGTAGTAGTAGTAGTAGTAGTAGTAGTAGTAGTAGTAGTAGTAGTAGTAGTAGTAGTAGTAGTAGTAGTAGTAGTAGTAGTAGTAGTAGTAGTAGTAGTAGTAGTAGTAGTAGTAGTAGTAGTAGTAGTAGTAGTAGTAGTAGTAGTAGTAGTAGTAGTAGTAGTAGTAGTAGTAGTAGTAGTAGTAGTAGTAGTAGTAGTAGTAGTAGTAGTAGTAGTAGTAGTAGTAGTAGTAGTAGTAGTAGTAGTAGTAGTAGTAGTAGTAGTAGTAGTAGTAGTAGTAGTAGTAGTAGTAGTAGTAGTAGTAGTAGTAGTAGTAGTAGTAGTAGTAGTAGTAGTAGTAGTAGTAGTAGTAGTAGTAGTAGTAGTAGTAGTAGTAGTAGTAGTAGTAGTAGTAGTAGTAGTAGTAGTAGTAGTAGTAGTAGTAGTAGTAGTAGTAGTAGTAGTAGTAGTAGTAGTAGTAGTAGTAGTAGTAGTAGTAGTAGTAGTAGTAGTAGTAGTAGTAGTAGTAGTAGTAGTAGTAGTAGTAGTAGTAGTAGTAGTAGTAGTAGTAGTAGTAGTAGTAGTAGTAGTAGTAGTAGTAGTAGTAGTAGTAGTAGTAGTAGTAGTAGTAGTAGTAGTAGTAGTAGTAGTAGTAGTAGTAGTAGTAGTAGTAGTAGTAGTAGTAGTAGTAGTAGTAGTAGTAGTAGTAGTAGTAGTAGTAGTAGTAGTAGTAGTAGTAGTAGTAGTAGTAGTAGTAGTAGTAGTAGTAGTAGTAGTAGTAGTAGTAGTAGTAGTAGTAGTAGTAGTAGTAGTAGTAGTAGTAGTAGTAGTAGTAGTAGTAGTAGTAGTAGTAGTAGTAGTAGTAGTAGTAGTAGTAGTAGTAGTAGTAGTAGTAGTAGTAGTAGTAGTAGTAGTAGTAGTAGTAGTAGTAGTAGTAGTAGTAGTAGTAGTAGTAGTAGTAGTAGTAGTAGTAGTAGTAGTAGTAGTAGTAGTAGTAGTAGTAGTAGTAGTAGTAGTAGTAGTAGTAGTAGTAGTAGTAGTAGTAGTAGTAGTAGTAGTAGTAGTAGTAGTAGTAGTAGTAGTAGTAGTAGTAGTAGTAGTAGTAGTAGTAGTAGTAGTAGTAGTAGTAGTAGTAGTAGTAGTAGTAGTAGTAGTAGTAGTAGTAGTAGTAGTAGTAGTAGTAGTAGTAGTAGTAGTAGTAGTAGTAGTAGTAGTAGTAGTAGTAGTAGTAGTAGTAGTAGTAGTAGTAGTTGTAGTAGTAGTAGTAGTAGTAGAAGTAGTAGTAGTAGTAGTAGTAATAATAGTAGTAGTAGTAGTAGTAGTAGTAATAGTAGTAGTAATAGTAGTAGCAGCAGCAACAGCAGACATGTTATTCTCAGTTAAATTGTTTGTGTGCATCGTGTACTTTAAATTCCTAAGATAATCAAGTAGGTGACAAAGTTGCGTCTATATTCCAATGACATTTGATCTCGTGTGCTATGTACTGTACGCAAGGGGATTAATGTTCAATTACCACAGGATTAAAAGTCTGGCAAGCTGTGGATACACCACTGTATGGCTGGTCTGTTTCCCGAGATCTCGGAATTAAAAAAACGGAAAAGCTCTTCAACCATAAGCCAGACTTGTACTCGTTATACATAGTAAGTATAATAAAGAGCGAGTGGTATTATCATTCAATAATGTATGGTATCTAATTAGTTTTCTTATTCAGAATGCATGCTTTTGATATTTATTTTTTTCATTTAATTTTCGGTCACTGGTCGTTAACATCAAATCCAAATCCAAATCGATTGAAAAATATCCACTTATTCATTTTATTCAAATTTTGTTAAATTTAATCACATGGTGAACTATTCTCAAATAAGTGTACATAACATACAACATGTATTGCAGAGAACGGTAAAAATACAATGGCAATCATGCGCATACCAAATTGCCACAAAATATCAAACTGGTATTCATGACTAATATTGTTCGTGTAAGGTTCTTTTAGCACAAATATATAATCACAATACAAATCAATTTAAGTTCAAACAAAACATAACAATTTCATCTAACAACTACATTCATAATTATAATGTCAATGCACACAATTAATTGAAGGCCAATATTTTTGACATTTTCTTTGAAGTACCGACCATTATTTTCGATAAATAAAAAAGAATGGTATTTTTATTTTACCCGCGGACCTGTTGTGGCAACATATTTAAAAAAGATCTAAGTATTGTACACTATTAAACAAATAACCTGTGTTTCTATGTACAAATTACCCGTTAGTAAATATGGCAAGATGGCATGATAACAACTTTCATTTAACATTGCAAATATTAACAATAATAATGAAGATCATATTTAAAAACTAAAACTGTGAAACTATTATAATAATGATTATAATTAATGAAATTGTGTGCCCAACAACCTTGGCTATTTTGTCTATTATTATAATTAACAAAATGTCTTTTATAAAACACAAGTGAAAGTTATCTTCGACAAGGCGATCGACTTTACAAGGCTTACCTAAATTCTATTGTATCGGACACAGTCATGGTTAACAACTCCTATCCATTACGAAATGGTGACAACATCAGAAATTTGCCGACCCGCACATCAACGTACTCTCATTCATTCGTGTAAATAAATGTTACGAAACCGAATGTAGTATTGTATTATGGTGAACGACAACAAATGCTTCACTCAAGACTCAGAACTAAGTGTTTTTCACTTAATCAACATCTATCTACGTGTAATATTGCTTGCATGTTACCCTTGTGCACTTGTGGTGCAATCGAATCAATTTCTCATTATTTCTTAGAATGTCAACGATTTACACACCAAAGAGAATATATTTTCAGCACAATTAAAAGGTTTATATACCTCTCCAACTATACAAACTATATTATTCTGTTATGACAGTCTTAAGAAAAACACGCGTGCCTTCGATGCAGTTCATTTGAACATTAAATGTAGTAAACGTTTAGATACCTAGCTGTCTGTCAAGACAAACAACTCCCTTGTCTTATTTTTACTTTCAACAGTTTCGCTTTGTCTTTTCTTCTGGATGATGTGTCTTCACATCTTTTTTTACCAATCTTGATGAAATGCATGCCTGCTACCTAAAGAAATGTTACACACTTGCTTGAAATTATTGCGTATGGAGACGAACCCTATAAAACTTGATTTTTCGTTCGAATCATTTTTTGGAACAACGTGACTCAGTTGTAACTGTATATGCAATGCAAATGTATACCATGTATGTTCGTGAAATAAAATATGTTTAATCTAACTTTACAAGAAAGTTAGTCTTAACTGGCAAGTAGCACAATAGTTTGATTTATCTGAAAGTTGGTTTCTTCATTATCAGATCCATATGTATATTCCGCTTAACATGTTTGTTATGATAAGTTATTTAAATGGGAAGCAGATCCATTTAATCCTAGTTCATATGATTATTTATTAAATCTGGAGCTTTTGAATGCAAGATAAAGTATTAGCACGACCTTTAACTACTTAGTTATGATTTGCAAGGCGTTAGATCCATAAGGCCTATCTCATTTAAAAAGTGGCATGTTTTTATCCGCCCATCTACATTACCATTATATTGTTTTCAGGCCCTTTCTCAAAACATAATATGTATTTTTTTAAACTATGCAAAATAAAGTTATTTCATCTTAGCTTTGCACATTATGTACATTTTTCTATCACATGACACAAGGTTTCTCAAAATGTATGCTATTTTCAGCATATTAAAGTGTTAAAATTAAGGACATGTTTATATATGGGAAAGTAACACAAGTAAGTTGTATATGTAAAAACATCCAAGTTTGATAGCCGGAAACAAATACTTCTTTTACCAAATAAATATTTCAATAAAATTCCGTTTTCCGGTGGTTTCAATGTTAAGAAATGCCGCAATGACATTCCATTTAATCAAAACTGTGACTCAGAAATTTCATGAAAAACTACGTGGATTGAAATATAGTTATATACATTTACACAATGTATCTGTTTAAAATAAATATAAATAATATTTAGAAAGTGTTTTTGTATTTTATTAGTTTAGAAGTTTGAGGTGTAAACCACCTATTTATGATATCTAGACTATGTGTATAAATAATCTCAATAAGAGATACGAGACAGGTTACACCATTCCGTCGATATTCGATCATCTGACAGTGTAATTGAGGTTGAATTTCCATATGATGAAGCGCACATGGCAAGCTGTTCTTACATATCTTGGATCTATTTCCGATGAAAACAAGGCTAATAATTGTGTACTGTAATCCTGTTACCTTGCTCTTTTATCATTATGGTATGATTCTGTTATTGGTTTTCAGGTTTTGAACTGGAATTGATTTCTCTTCTGCTGGAACGTTGGAGGTTTATTTTGTTTTTTCAGCATTCTGATAACAGGGTATGTTCTGAAAAGGATGGTGTGAACTGTTTGTTAAAGTTAAAAATGATATATAAGTAAGTATATTTCACATAATATACCTGTAGTACTTTTAAGAAAGCTTTAATTGAGTTCGAAAATATACCTCACGGATTTGCTTCGGTAAAAAATACCTGGTACACGACTGGTAATCATTGGCTTTTGAATATTTGATGAAATACCACAAATAACAATATTTATGTTTTCAATGGTAAACCAGAATATGTGAATATTATATGATTTCATGATTCATACTCATTTATTTCATTTTTTCTTTCCGCATTACATGATTTAATATGGAACATTTCATTCTTCATTATCGTGTCGACATATTCTTTTTTTTCAACAACTGAAAAAACCATCAAACATAATGCAAGTTTGCAAATTGTTAGAAACATTATTTTTTAGTAAAACTGCATACAACTAGAATATCTACATTGGTGTTAAGGATATAATTAAAGAATAGAGAAATTCTAAAAATAGAAACAAATACAGCCATCATACAGCAATTGCAACGCTTTAAGTTATTTGATTTTTAGTATGGATACGATACTGACAAACAATACAACAAAGCAGTTGTACGATATATATGAGCCTCGCTCTTGGAAAACGTGCTTTAGGTATGTGCGTAAAACGTCGTCCCAGATTAGCCTGTGCTGTTGGACGAAACTTACCGCCTTATATTAATTTTCATTTAGAAGATACTTCTTTAAACCTAAAATACCATAAAAGCAGAAAGTATCGTTCCTGATTAGCCTGATTCCTAATTAGACTTCACAGTTTAATCTGGGACAACTCACTACGCACATGCATTCAGTCCCGTTTCCCGAGAGTGAGGATCATATACAGATTAAAGCTTAATGCTACATACTCATCAACTTGCACACAAAAACTCTCTTTTTTAATTGTATTCTTTCGAATTTACAACTTTGCCAACCTCTTTTCGGGCTTATATCTAAAATATTTTTAATTCAATTACATAATTTGGGAACAACTTAAACATCACACATTCTTGTTCCAAAATGCATCTACAATCAAGCATAAAGTTACAAAAGAAAACGTCGTCCAAACAATGTTTTAAATTCCTTTCACAAATCATACAACACAAGCAAATTCGTTGAATTGATATACCCCGCCAATAACATTTAGGTAAACATTTATTTGTAAATGCTAAGAATGATATAATGTATACGTTATTTGTTAACTAGGATGGTCATGTCCATTCAGGACATGATTGATTTTTAATGTATTTAGTTTAAACATATTTTATTTCACGGACAAAACATGGTATACATTTGCATAGAATAAACAGTTACAACTGAGTCTTGTTGTTCCTAAAAGGATTAGAACAAAAGATCAAGATCTTATAAGATTCTTCTCCATACGATGTTATTGCAAGCAAGTTTGTAACATTTCTTTAGGCAGCAGGCAAGTATTTTAGCAGTACAATGTAACACAAATAGTTTAACAATTGCCGTAAAGGTAAGTTATCTAGAAATAAAGAGTAGGTACCTCAAGGTTTATGAAATAGATGTGAAGACACATCAGACAGAAGAAAAGACAAACTGTTGGAAGAAATATATATTATGGAAGTTTTTTGCCTTGACAGTCATCTCGGTATCCAAGATGTTTACTACATTTAATGTAGAAATGAGCTGCATAGAAGATACGCGTGTCTTTCTCCAAACCAAGACTTTCATCACCAAATAATATTGTTGGTAAGGTTGGAGAGGTATAATGAGCGAGTGTTCTGAAAAACTTCTCTTTGGAGTGTTAAACGTAGACATTCTTAGAAATAATGAGAAACTGATTCGAGTGCACCACAAGTGTTCAAGGGTGAAAGTAAGTGCACTTATTTCTCTATAGGAGATTTCTTTTAAGTTTTTATTTTCCTTTATGTTCTTCAACAAATGCTCGTGGTGAAGCATAACTTCAATGTATGCCATCCATAACCGTTAACGAGAAACATGCATTAAATCACAGGTATACATTGTATAATGAAAATGAAAACATATATGTATCAATCTGGTCCAAAGAAATGTATTGAATTAGATTATGTTGCTCTCTGTTTTGCGCTTTGCTTCGGATACTCGTTCGTTTCAATGTAAAACGTATTACGTATTAAGAAAGATAAAACTCGATTTAGGAACCACCTGCGTTTGCTTTCGTCTTGATGAAAGAACACATTTATACACATATATTAACATAATCTGCATTTGTAGTTTTGGTTGTATATTTTTTCCTTTAACGACAAACCGCATCGCATGTTTAAGGTTGATCCAAACTATGTCAGCAAAGTATAATGAGTTATCGCAATTATAATCAGTTTCAGTACAAAAAATGTTTTGCTTTCATCAAGTAGAAATAGATGTCTCATTACAATGTATATTGCTTAATACGAAACCATAGGCACGCTTGAGGGAAGTGAACGGGATTTTTGTTTGTGCTTTTGCAATGTTTTTTTACAAGTTCGAGGAACTAATTAATTAAATTACAAACGCTTTATTCACGTTCGCGTTTTATTGGCTTTCGGAGAGATATGACGTGCGTGTAGAGTATAATGCCAGACCAAAATGTTTTAACAGATCCATTCTGTGGTGAAAATCAATCACCACTGTCAACATAAACGTATATTTGTAAATAAAACGCATTTGTTCTCATAGCACGTGTTTTGGATGAACTCGAGACGAAAGCATGCTTCACAATCACTAACATTCTGATGAAAAGATTTTAATTAAATAAATCCTTGATTTACAAGTCGGAACTGGGCTAATTGAGTCTAAATTAAGCGGGTTGTCAAGTTTACTGTTGAGAATAAAATACTTTTAAGCTGGAACATGAACAGGCGCCTAATCCATAATACGTCCTCTAATGACCCACCAACATGCAACTGTGGTACATCGACATACTCGTTAATAACTTGCAGTGTTCGTTAAACAGATACAGACTGCAAGATGTTTTTATTTTTTTTAATCCGTTCAATATATTTTATTTTCCTCATCAGTAGGTATGTGTGTGTCGAGGGCATCCCACTCCACACCGTACAGTGTACAAACAATATAGGCATAGTAAAACACATTTTACAATCAATTTTCTTACATTACAATATGAACAATATTTATATTGTTTAAGAATTTTACTAAAGTCCCTTATCACAATTGATGTAAAAGGGGTAACAACAGCTGCCATGCATTACTTTTACGCAAATCATTGAAATAATTAGTTTCATTGAGTACATGGCAGTTCACGGACAGGTACGATTTTGCTGCTTAAAGACTGGGTATAGTTGTGTTAATTTTACAAATATAAAGACACATATCAAAACAAATAATAAATTTAAAGGTCCATTCGTATTTGCATGTCCCAGTATAAAAGAAGGCATATTAAGATAGTTCGAAAAGTGATTAAATCCAGAAAAATTATGTTATTAATTGATTGACATGCTTAAAATCCAAAAATATATGTTCAATAGTCTCACATTCAGTTTCACCAAAGGAACACTTGGTTGTAGTGGCATATCCAATAATTAAATAAGATTTTTTATTATTGTTTCTTAAAATAAGAAGGAGTTTCTACCTATGATTTGTTGTACAATTCTATATAAAAACCATTGTAAATTGGTATCTCGTGTAATTCGAAAAGGCATATAAAATATGAGGTCATTCTTGTGTTTCAATACAATAAAAAATGTTCGACCATTTATCTATACACACTGGTGAAGACTCGTTTTTAAAATTATTTAATACATAGGTTTTGTACCCTTGGGCTTTAATATGATGGACCGTAGACTAGTGGGGATAAAAGGCTTCATAGAAAATAGAGTCATTAGAGCTTCTGACTTTCTCGTACTGCAAGTTTAAATGCGACTGTTCCCGCAAAAGTGACAACGCACCGGAAGCAAAGCGCGCACACCAATGGCTTTTCTTGACAGTGAAATGACCTAGAAATCGTGAGCTGCATCGGTTCGTTGAATTCTCGCTTGCTGCATAGCGGGTTATTACTGGTATCCGACAACAGTAACAGATGTAGCAAGATGGATTGTGTAATAGCATTGAACATGCGTTATCAAACAGTTTTTTTAACAAGCAAGTACCAACATCAGTTAATAATCAATAATACCTTTTCTACTAAAACATAAAATTAATTAACGGTATGTAAAAATAGAAATCGGAATACTCAGTTCTTAAGCTTTGTGTTTGATCGATCTTCGGACGTTTCTAAGTATAAATAAATATATAGTGGAATAAAATGTCAGTGAAAGATCTAATTTTACTTCACGAGTGCTTATAGAAAAAATACTTTCACTTTAGCAGAGTGAAAGTAGTAGTTGAAGTAGTAGTATAAGTAGTAGTAGTAGTAGTAGTAGTATAAGTAATAGTGGTAGTCGTAATGGTTGTAATAGTAGTGGTCGTTGTTTTATATTTAAGATTCGGAAAACAACTCTGTAAGCACTTGACACACATGGCTTCTCTTGTGTATGTCTACACGTTGAAGGGCTTCCAGATACGCAGTAAACGTAGGCGAACCCATGACAATGCTTGGAGTAATAAAAGGTTTGATAGCTTCAGAGAGAAATGGAACATGAAAGTACCTAAACCAAGAGGGTTTTCAAGTTGTAGAGCCATTTCCCTAAATGAAGATGCAACCACAAATTATTCAAATGCACTTGAAACTGTTCTAAAACACATATTTTATTATGGTAGCCAACAACTGATCTACGATGTTTATGATTGCTTTATCAGGGATACCTGCAGTAACATCAAGTAGATCTACAATCACCACTATATTAGGCTGTGTTAATTCAGTTGGAACACATATCACATCCTAATTTTCATAGGTAAGCTGATGGGGCCTAAGTTGTTTCAGGGAGCAACTGGCTGGTCCGCGTGGGACTGTATTGGTTCCGTCTGGTCTTATTCAGAACATCTCCTTGACTATTCCCAAATACACTTCGTGCAGTTCATAGGCAAAAAGTAAGGAACAGCCGTTTATTGTCATATGCACAAAGTGCTTTCCAAGCGCTTCCAACCAGAGGCAATTAATGGCTGTGTTTTATCGCACAAAATGGTCGTCGTGTGATGTTACGCATTTTTTAAATTGGTAACATTTAAGGTATTGCAGCAAAATCAGTGTTGAGAAATAATAATAATTTTAAAATCTAACCTATTTATTGAAACATGGTAATATTTTACCGATCCCATAAATTAATATGAAATAAACAATCTGTTATTTCAATGTATAATATAACTCTTATAATTGATGATTATGGTGAATTCAACTGAAGCTATGCTGGTCCTAATAGCTCTCCTATTAAAGGTGAGTAAACATGTGAAATTTTGACCAGATGAATTAATCAGTGATGATTTAACAGGTTGCAAAAAAAGGTTTCTCAGCACTTTATTCAGACAGTGCAACTAAAAAATGTTAACACATAATGCATTAGATAGATAAAATATTAATAAAGGTAATAAAGTTGTGTTGTTGTCATCAATTCATGCACATATTTTACTAGTTTGCAACAAATGCTCAGAGGTTAGAAAACTAATGAATCCACGCTAATAAGAGGGTGAATATTGCTAAGTATACCGAAAAAATTGTAGATAACATAAAAAATACATCAGAATGCAGAAAATTAGTAAAAATTCAATAGTCATAAATGTGTTATATATTGTCAAATGTGAATATCATTTAAAGTATTATAAATTCTTATTAGGTTGAATGATTGTATCATAAGCATGCTAAAAGGCCATACAAATACAAGGCGTATGCATGTACACAATAAGAAAAGCTTTAGCTGCACCATCCGGGAAAAAAAAATTCTTACACAATGCGGTCCTTTATGCCAAGAAACAAATTTCCAATCACAAAATAAATGCGCTATACATGACAATTATGTACATAACAAATTTAAAAACATTAACAAAAATGTAGTCACCGCATTGAAACGGTAAATGCAAAAGCACTTGGGGTTCGAACCGGTTTTAAGGAAGTCCAATATAAAGAAGTCCAAACCTCAAACTTAGTCCGTTGGTATTAATTAAACATTTAAGCGTACATGAACACTAACTGAATATCATGACAATTCAATTTAATTTGCAATAAAAAAAAAATATAAAAATTAATTACTATTTAGCTACTCAATGGTTAAATACAGAGCACCAGAACCGTACCTTTCTGATGGACGATTAAATGTAATCAAAACGAAGCCTCGCCTTTTCATACACCATATGAGACTCGTCTGATATCGCGTGATATCAAATGTCACCGACCTTATATTCTCTATTAATTGGTTGGGATGTTTGAGGTTTTGAACATGAATGATACGTATATGGCGTATATGGTGAGGTCAATAAGGTATAAGTAAGTCCATTTCTTCTATATTAAATCTTAGACGCTACAATTCTATCAGAGTTAGATAGATCGACTTTCCACAGGGTTTAAAGCACATGCCAAGCTCTTGTTGCACAAATTGGCCACATTGCAGGGGAAAACCAGGCAAAAAATTGGGTATATCAAGACAGCCTAGTATCTTGTTCTTTTATAATTATGTCATGACACAATTATCGGTTTCAGGTTTTGCACTCGAACTGGTTTCTCCCCTGCTTGGACAACTGGAGTTTTAATTTGTTTATGTTTAAGGCATTCTGCTAATAGAACATGTTCTGGAAATGATGGTGAAAAACTGTGTGTCAGTGTTTTACATAATATGAAAGTAATTATATGGCACATGATGACACCTGTAATGATTTGAAGAATATGTAATTGATATTGAAAATATGCCGCATGGATTTGCTTCGGTGATAAATACCTGGTACACGACGTGAATGTTATTTTATGCAGGTCAGTATATTTGAAATTAAAAGAAGTGTATAATCTATAAGTTCAATTTTGAAGTAAGATGTATATTTCCAGTCAGGGCATGATCGATTTATAATGCATTCAACTACTGCTTTCAAATGTATGCAATATTATTGTTTTGTATTTACAACAAAGCTCTTTAATCTGGCGTCTGTCTGAGATGCATTACGCTCACCTTGATTTACTAGACGATGCATGGTTCTGAAATTCTGCAAAAGTCAACAAGAACGAATTAAGATGATACTACATTTTAAACATTTCATCGTACAGAAATTTGCAATTCGATTGCTCTTGCTCTGGTGAATGTGAAACCATTTAGTAATTCAATGTCTGTTTAATCTTAATTGCCATGCTATAAGGATAATTAAGGTTAATGTTTATTTGCACCGTTGTGCTTTGTAATTAATTATTTGGTATGTGTGAGGTTCGGCATGCCTATCCATTGGCAAAGTTCCCAAAGGTAATATGTTTGTACATTAAACGTTCTATGGCAGGAAAGCTCGAAAATTTTATTTTTTGTGTATTTTTCTGATGTGAATTTGTGTATTGCAAATTGTGTACCTTCACTTTGAAATGATTAATATCGGTACTTTTTAACGGGTTAAACCCCCACCCCATGTTTTATTTTTCTGCTGACGATGTCTCTGCAGTTAGGATATTCCTCTATTTTAGATCACAACTTAACGATGCAAGCATAACTTTAATGTATGTCATCCATAACCGTCAACGAGGAAAATACATTGATTCACATGTGTACGTTTTATAATGAAAAATATAAAATATATGTATCAAACTGGTCCAAAGCACTTAATTGAAACCTATGATGTTGTCTTGTTGTTATACTTAATTGTTGATATATGTTTGTTAACATGTAAAGCGTCTTACGTATTAAGGAAGATTGTACGCGAACTATAATTAATCTGCTCTGGCTTTCGTTTTGATGAACACATTCATGCTCATATTTATATAAACAGACATATATGCAATAAGAGTTTTCGTTGCGTTTTTCCCGAACGAGAAGCCACATCGCATTTTTTATTTCGATCCCAAATATATCTGCAAATAGTATTCTCAGTTTTTTAACAGTTTTATTTAAGTTATGTTTTGCTTTCAACAGCAGTAGAAATGTGTCTCGTAAATATGCATACTGCTTAATCTGAAATCATAGGCACGCTTAAGGGAAGTGAACGTGATTCTTGTTTGTGGTTTTGTTATATTTTCACAATTAAAAATAATTTATTCATTCGAATTGAAACAATTGAATACCGTTAGTGTTTTACTCGTCTTTCTGAAAGGAGAGACTTAAATCATGCAATCTAATTAACTTTCTGCACTCANATATATGGGCACTCCTTCTTTATGATGCTCTATTGATGTTTGGACAAAGATTAAAAGTAATTGATTGGATCCCACTCCCATATGGATATGCTTTTGTTTTCTACTTGAATATAAAATTGTCATCGACGAACTCAAAACTTGATTATCAAGTCGCAAATGGTCTAATTAGAGGGATCGTATTACTATCTAAATTAAGTGGGTTTGAAGTAAACTGTTCAGAATATAACATAACCATAAACGGACGCATTATTAAGTGTCCGTTGGTCCTGTAATGACCGACGAACATGCAATTGTGGTACATCAACTAAATCTTACATTATTGGCAGCATACATAAAACAGATACATGCTGCAATATTTAATGCGACTGCTCAAGCTTAAGCGGTGGCGTGCCGGAATCAATCAATGGCTATCTGGACTGTGACAATGGTCTCGTGAACGGAAGCTGACTTGGTTCGTGAAAGTAACGCTTGCTTTACGGCGGGTCATTACCGGTATCCGACAACAGTAACAAATGCAGCTCGAAATGCACAATTTAATGACATTGAGCATGCATAACAAACGCGTTATCTTTAAAACAATCCAGTACCAACACCAGTTCATGGGAAGAATTGTTACGCTTTCTACAAACAAATAATAATAATTGCGTTATGATTAATTAGAACGAGAACTCGGTATAAGCATTTCTTGTACCTTGTGTTTGTTCAAGTCATTGTAAAATTATCCGATG
Organism: Dreissena rostriformis; assembly: GCA_007657795.1. Lineage (NCBI taxonomy): Eukaryota > Metazoa > Mollusca > Bivalvia > Myida > Dreissenidae > Dreissena > Dreissena rostriformis. Next base: position 201,366 of record VMBQ01001207.1, read on the forward strand.
AATGATAACGTAAGGATGCGAGCGGAAACTACGGAATTCCGTTAGTGCCATCGTGGTAACACATTAAAATCCAGAGGGCGACAATGCGAGAGTGCGATAATACGATGACGACAGTGCGAGAATACGATGGCGACAGTGCGATAGTACGATGGCGACAATGCGATAATTTCCCCGCCGTTTCTTCATCGGCATTCATTTTTAGAGATGTGGCGAACGAGACAGGTCGCGGAAAAAAATCTCCGTATTGGAACTTTTTTACTAAAATTCAAGTATGCGGAAAAGAAAAGGTTAAAATTAACTTGTGTGCAACTGAGTTGGCGTTCAAAGGTGGAAGTACGGGGACCATGGCGAACCACATTAAACTGGTTCACAAGTCTGTGCGACTGGATGCAACTAAAACGACCGCAGACGATAGTGAGAAACAGCAGCGGAAGCTAACTGATTATGCCAAACCCACGATGTCTCGGCAAAAATGGATAGTTTGCACAGATAAATAAGCCCTCATGTGTGCGCAAGATCTCCGACCTATTGTCCATTGTTAATGGAGAAGGTTTCATTGACTTTTGTCGAGAGCTTAATCCGTCGTATGACGTGCCGGGCCCGAGCACAGTATCAACTTACGTTACAAAAATGTACGAGTCGGAAAAAAGCGAACTGCTAAACGTATTATCCATGCATACTGGCATGGCACTGACATCGGACCATTGGACTAGCCTTGCAACGGAGGGCTATATTACAGTAACTTGTCACTTCATTGATGAAGGTAAGCACAAACTATAAATGCATTGATATATTTTTAATTACATAATTTTATACCAAATCAGTTTATGGAAACCACAGTACAATGGTACATTTATCATTTAATTATTTGAAATTTGACATTTAATTCGTATACTTGTTTATAAATTATAATGAAATAGGACATATTTTAAGTTTACTGTAGTGATGTAATGATTTAGTAAACAAATATACGTCATGTACGAGTTTGTCAATTTGGATGTAGGACAAAATACCTCATCACGTTAGGGAAATTTGAGTGTTGACTTTAGTATTTTTCCCTTGATTGGTCCACTTGACCCCACCCTTTTGACACAATTTCAAACACCTGTTACAATACTGGGTCACTTCTAGTAGAATTGGCTATCTGAGTGAATGTAACAGGTAGAGTTGCGATTAGATAATTCAAGTTTTCTTCAGTATAATCAAGATTGTTCACTTCAGTTTCCTGCAATGGAAGTCGATATAAACTGTCACAATTTCCGAGAGCTTTTGTGTTCCTGAACTGTATCTCAAAGGTATAACCGGCCAGGAAAAGCGCATATCTCTGTAATCTTGCTCCCGTTCTTGCATTCAAGCCTTTCCTTGGATTCAGAACAGACAACAATGGTTTGTGGTCAGTTACTGGTGTGAACATATTTCCATACAAGTACATGCTAATCATTTTTTTTACACCCCACACTAGAGCAGTGGCCTCCTTGTCAATTTGGCTGTAGTTCCTTTAAATGTGTACCTTGTTTGGTAACATCTTTAACCACTGGCTTCGGTTTTTGAGTAGTTTTCAATTTGCTCCTTTGGCCTGTTCATTTTACGCAGCTTGTTTACCTGCTCGGACTTG